>CM060962.1:199217393-199442393 GCA_030765045.1 Tenodera sinensis | reverse complement strand
TTCGGAGATCGGAAGCCGATACCTAAATAGGGGTTAGGAGGAAATGGAGATGGTTGGCTGAAAAATATGCAACTGAGATTTAGGTTAGATGATCAAGAGTATTTAAATTTCTCTTTAGTAGAATCTGGCTAGCTAAATAGGTTTGGGCCCAGATAATAATTAAAGTGATTGTTATAATATGATCTAATTGATAGTTTGTTTTTTAAAGAACTTGTTATAAGTTGTATGTAATTGGATATGACTGGCAAAGAGCCGGGGCTGAATGCCTAGTTATATAAAGAATTATAATAATTTACCACTAATAAATTAAGTAGCTGGCTACGGTTACTTACATATATAAACATTCACCTCCTATATTTCACCGTTTTGAGGACACCGAACCGAAAAGGTCACAGTGGATAAACACAAAACTGCTTACTACATAGTTACAACATGAAGATTTTAAGAAATTCCCACCACCGTTCATTTAGACATGTTTCCTTTATTTTTAATTTTCTAAAAATGGCTTCAACTTTTATCATGCCACACTTTTGACATATTCACACAAGGAATAAAATGTGCACCTTCAATGTCCTAGCGTAGCCGGTGAAGACTCCCTTCATTCTGAGTGAAATAGAAATAACTCTAGAAACTCTTAAAACATTCAAAACTACAGTATTTTACAGCTATAACAATTTACTATATGTTTCGTATAGTTTCCTACTTTTCAAGCGACACACTTGTGAAATGCAATATTCGTAGTTGTGCTTCCCACCTCACCATACAAAGGTTATTCAAAGTTCATTATACTTCTAGTAAACTTCATTAAGGTCTGACTATTGTATTGCCTCCCCTCCCCATACCCACATGCTTCAAGGGGAGTTGAAATGGCATTTTCGTAATTTTTTTTTTTTTTTCATATTCATGCTTTAATTGCATCTGAATACTTAAAAACTCCTGGTCATTTTGGTATAACTTTTATACAGGTACGCTAATTGTAAACAGTTTAAAAATATTGTTGAAAATATCCTGCACAATAGCTCTTTGGTACACTTTGGTACATTCACTTGGTAAAACGTTAATAACTTTGTAAATATTAGTGTTAGAGAAGAGATAATTTTTATTTTGATCGGAAAATTTCCCTTTAGCTGTTCGCATCCCATTCATGTTTTCTCCATCTGAGAGTTTTAAAGTACTGCGAAGTTGTGTTTGGAAAGTTAGGTTACATTTTCTGTGCTACACGCGCGTTTCGGGGTTTTATTGTGTCTTTTGCAAATATGACGAAACCAAAGGGCGTTTTCAAGAGGAAAAAGTTCTTAGGTAACACATATGCCTGTAAAAATGTTAAAAATGACTTTTCATATGAGGTTATGTCAGCAGATGCAGTAAATGATAGCATTTCGGAACCTAAACCTCACTTATCAAGTGCTTCACAGAGAAAGTAATATATAGGCGAACATGTTTATGATAGTGTACAAATTTAAAATTGCTTACTAAAGCATTGTTTGAAAGTGTAAGTTGCAGTCTTTGTGTTGGAAACAAATACTGTCGAGGATAAAGGTAAAAGAAGTGGATCGATGTGCTTTTTATTTTCTCTACTAGAGAGTAGAGATATTGTATTTCACCCAAAAATTCGATGTCGAGATTTCACCGGAAATATATGTTTTGAGTCCCCTGAATAAACAGCAGTATGTTTTGAGAAAGATCCACGCACGCGTGTGTCTGTGATCAGCATAGCTCAAAAACGAAGGTCCGTTAAAAACCAAATTTGGCATTATTCCCTTCAAGGATGAGAGGTTTCTCCACCCTAAGCTACCCCTTAAATGGAACATATTTTGATTTTCTCAAAAATGGCTCAAACGATTTTGATTAAACTGAATGCTACATTAAGGAAAATGAAGCTATTAACAGTGAAGCAACAAGATTCTAAAGTAAGAACAAATTAGAAACAAAAAACTTCATTCACTTATCTTAGTAATGTTGCAAGTTCTTTTTGCAAAACTGACTCAAGTTTCGAGTGGAGTGAACCATTTTGGAGATACTCCTTGCTTGTGTGAGTTTTGCAACACTTACACTTTTTCTCAAATAGACGGTCGTCATTCACTTGATCTCTTTGGCCGCGCAAAGAGAACGGAATTTAAAAGCCTTCATATGGCGAACAGCGTTGAAAGATTTGACTATCGCTCAAAGTGTACTGTATTC
Source organism: Tenodera sinensis (assembly GCA_030765045.1). Lineage (NCBI taxonomy): Eukaryota > Metazoa > Arthropoda > Insecta > Mantodea > Mantidae > Tenodera > Tenodera sinensis. The sequence goes on along the minus strand of CM060962.1, from coordinate 199,440,212 downwards.
CCATATACCAATCTCACCTACAAGGAAATACGACAATTTCTGCAAAAGTTTATCTAAACTAGCATGAAGAAGATAGAGGAATAAGAGTGTGTAAGAATAGTTAGTACAAGAGTAGAGAAAGTCACGTGAGTGCAACTCGTCAGGTATTTTTATTTCTCCTTCGCTACACTGTACTAAAAACTAACCAACCCGACCGCGCAACAGCCCTATCCGGGCCAAGGCCTACGCCCAGCCGCTGCGTTTACCACCTCTACTCACTACAAGCGTAATGAGTGGGGTGCAGTACTGGAGGGTGGTACGTGGTCAGCGCTCCTATCCCTTCCGGATGGTTATGCGGTCTTCACGACCTGGAGCCGCTACTTCTTTATTTAAGTCGCTCCTCAAATTGGTCCCTCAGGGAATTATCGAGGCTGAGTGCACTCCGCACCAGACCTCCCAGCAGGGAAAAATCCCACACCGGCACTGGGGATCGAATTCGGGTCCCCCGCGCCAAAGGCGGGCGCGCTACAAGTGCGCTACGGGGGCGCTCCGTTACTCTATACTCCTGTTCGTAAATCACTAAACGTATTAGAAAATTGAGCGTTTCTATATGAAGTCCTCGAAAGTGTGTGAAAGGTAAGATTAATGGTTAGAAAGTCTCTTGTGGTTTACACATTTGCCTCATTTCAAGGTAATGCTTTGAAAACATTTAAGATAAAATATTTTACCCGTAAATATGTATATGACCTGTCAGTTTTGAACTTGTGGCCCTCTTGTCATAAGCCCGGGAACGAGTGCCACTTCACACAATATTTACCCAGTGAAGATGTTGTACAGGAAACGATGCAGACGTTTGTATGTTTATAATAACACAAGCTCTCGCTAGGAGCAATTCCAAGTGCCAAAACATATGGCTCCAATGGGAGCCACTCAATATGACACCAAAAGAAACATCAAAATAATAGTTTATGCCATCTTTCCGGTTCTTCGTAATGTTTGTAAATAACGGGCCTTCTTCGAAACACCAAGCGGTTACACCCTACATCTTGGATAATATGTTTTGTTTCCTATGAAAAGAGACTGAAAACAACTGTTTCTCACTCGGATGTTGTATCAGACCACGATTAGCCCCAAAAATCGTATTCAACACGTAAGAGTAAGATAAACAGCAAGGGCAGCGCAGCATTGGAATTTGTCAAAAATGAATAAAAATCTGAATTATTTAGTCTTTTTACTGCCCTCATGCTTTCTTCCACTTATGTTATTGCTTTCTCTGCTTTGTCCTGTCCTATGTCCTACGGCTCTTTGAGTGTAGCCTTAATCCGCCGCCCGGCCGCTAGATCCTCCCCCTCTCTGTACACTGCAGGCGTCATGAGCAAGGTCCAGTGTTGGAGTGTGGGACGTGGTCAGCGCCCAGCGACCTCCCGGCCAGTATTTGTGATTTTCGTAACCAGAGTTGATCATACAGAGGAACCAGCATGGGTGATCAGCCCCAAGCCTGATGTGAGAGCGGGGAAGTGGAGGATATGAAACGATGGCGAAGGATGAGCAACTGGAGGGATCATGGCGGGGGAAACGGGAGAATCCGGAGAAAACCCGTCTCTGCGCCAGTGTGTCCGCCACACATCCCACATGAGGAAGCCTGGAATCGAACACGGGTTGCTTTGTTGAGAGCCGAGCGGTCACGGAGCGGCCTATTACTTTCTCTACTACATATAGGTAGTAATTAGGGGAAGTATTGTATTCGAACCAAAAATTCGACGTGGAGATTTCACTGGATATGTTTTGAGGTCCACTGATTAAAAAAAGCCATTATTAGAAAAAGGTCCGTTCGTTCGTGTGTGTGTGTGTGTGTGTGTGTGTGTGTGTGTGTGTGTGTGTGAACAACGTAACTCAATAACGAAAAATTGGTAAAAACCGAAGTTGGTATTTAAGTTTAGCCCTACCAATGCCAAGTCTTATTCCAGAGCTTATATTACTAACGGGGAACGGGGGTACTTTGTGACCACAACTGGTAACAAAATGTCTGACGAACAATTTTTAAACCAAGTTAATTTTTCAACTGTGTATTATATCTTGTCATGTTTATAAAGGTAAGTAACACTAACTATTCGTTTTTTTTTTTTTTTTTTTTTTTTTTTAACATTTTTACACGAATCAACAGAATGAGCAATTTAAAAATAAAACAAAACACTTATTTTAAAATTAGGTATTACATATCTTGTCATGTTTGTAAAGGTAATATTTAACATTAACTGTTTCTTTTTTACCTTTTTACATAAATCACATTATACCGACCACGTAGTACTTTCTGACCGCCTTGAGATTTCATTGTTCCTCAAAAAGAAACGTTGGAACAATTAGGCAACTCAATAGTAGAAATAGTGATTGACAATAACTTATAACTGCTTGCCTTTAATCAAAAAATTAAAAGACAATTTAAAAAAAATATATAGAAATTGGGCATGAAGTACCCGTCCTTGATAATGCTAAGCATGCGATACGAAGATTCTGAATACAATTTCTCCACCATAAACTACCCTTTACATGGGAAATTTTTCAAAAATGTTCATTTTTTCAAAAAAGGCTAGCAATTTTGATTAAAATGACATATTTTAAACATATTTTTATGAAAAATAAAAGTATTTAGAATTTTCTGCTTGTAGCCCATGTAGTCCTGTTTACTCTTGATGACCTTTGCGTAACTGGTGAACCGTAAAAGGTAGACCAAATCTTACTGTACAGAAAGTGTAGATCTCGTTAAAGCACGCAAGTTTCTTTTTTGTGAACTGAACCATTTCGGAGGCATCCCTGTTATTTGTCACAATTTTGCAATACTTGTTAGATCGGTTTCGCATGGGAGTTCATTATTCAGTTTCTTTATCTCTTGGTCATGCAAAGAGAGGAGAATTTCAAAGTCAACATAGAGCGACCAGTCTTAAAACACATTTTTACTATCACTCAAAACCTACTGTATTCCCATATTCGCCTTCTACCTTCAAGAAAATTAACAAGGTAATTTCTACAAATATTTATCTCGCTTAACATAAAGTGGAAGAATAGGTTGAGAGGTAGAACCGGAACTTAAAGATTCAATGCCACAGCTGGGATTTGAACCACAGACCTTCCGCTTATCAGGTGGTTGCTCTAACCATTGAGCTACCGTAACAACCTGCCAGAATGGCATTCAATTGTCAAACCAGTTCGTATTTCTCCTGTGCTACTGTGACAACCTGTCAGAATGGCATTGAATTCTCAAACCAATTCGTATTTCTCCTGTGCCACTGTGACAACCTGTCAGAATGGCATTGAATTCTCAAACCAGTTCGTATTTCTCCTGTGCCACTGTGACAACCTGTCAGAATGGCATTGAATTCTCAAACCAATTCGTATTTCTCCTGTGCTACTGTGACAACCTGTCAGAATGGCATTGAATTCTCAAACCAGTTCGTATTTCTCTTGTGCTACTGTGACAACCTGTCAGAATGGCATTGAATTCTCAAACCAGTTCGTATTTCTCCTGTGCTACTGTGACAACCTGTCAGAATGGCATTGAATTCTCAAACCAGTTCGTATTTCTCCTGTGCCACTGTGACAACCTGTCAGAATGGCATTGAATTCTCAAACCAGTTCGTATTTCTCCTGTGCCACTGTGACAACCTGTCAGAATGGCATTGAATTCTCAAACCAGTTCGTATTTCTCCTGTGCCACTGTGACAACCTGTCAGAATGGCATTGAATTCTCAAACCTGTTCGTATTTCCGGCTCTACCTCTCAAACATTGCCCACACACGGCTTGTGTATTTAAAAACACCAACAGTAAGTTTCTTGGCATAAATAAAGAAGAATAGGTGCTTGAAAGAATAGTTTGTGTCAGAATAGAGAAAGTCATGTGAGTGCAACACATCAGATTCTTTAAATATCCGACCCGTTTTAGAGCTCCATAATACTAAAATGTAACTCAGCCCTACTACACGGCCACTGCATTCTCTGCCTCTGTCTATGTAGGACAACACGAGCAGAGTGCATTAATGAAGATAGGAGGTTAGTCTGTAGTGTGCATGCTACCTCCCGATCATTTAGATATGGTTTGTGAGATCAGAACCGCAGAGTAACTCCTGAGTGGGTATTCAAGGATTTCAAGAGGCCGTGTGCAACTCGTACCATACCTCCCAGTAAGCCAAAAATTACTGTCCCATTACCAGGAATCGTAGTTTGGTCCCTTCGCGCCACAAGCAGGAACCGTTCTTCAACGCTACAAGGATAGTCCAATACATTTTCAACATGATCTTAAAACGGTCCTATGCCACTTAAACAAAACGTAGTGTTAAGCTTCAAATTAATATTTTCATAGATCTTCCTTCCCTCTTTCTCTCCTTCTATATCTGTCTCACTCTGTTTATCCTACACAAAATACTTTGCGTACTAGAGCTTTTAATTTAAAGGCTTGAAAACTCTAGGAAACCTTTATATACTAAAAATAAGAAATATCTTGCTTTCTACGACACACGTCTTCATCACGTATAAAGAATAGCCAGGGCTGTACGAAATTACTAGCGCAAATCGAAGAATTCATAAAAATCATTCAGATTATTGTACAATCATTCGGTAAAGAATGGGAATGAGATAAATGGTCATTCGAGTTTAGAAAGCAACCCGTGAAATTCTTGAAAGGTTTTACAGGGCTTGAGGAGTGTGAGCGCAGACACTTGTACTGATAATGTGGACTGGAGTAATATACAATATTACATCAATGTTTCTTTCATTTACGGACTTATTTTACCTATTATGAGTATTATGTTTTCAGCTGACAGAGGGATGGCTCAGGTGGTAACGTCTGTTGCCTGCATTCGGGAGGACGCGGGTTCGATCCCCGTGGCTAACCATCCTGACCCATGGATCTTTACGGAGGTTTCCCCGGGTAGCCAGGTGGATGCTGGAAAGGATTTGCATATCCTCCGAATTTCGTGTCCGTGTCTTTCCTTGCATTAATCATTTTATTTCGATTCATCTGCTTAGATTTCATCTCGTTAGACGAGCGTCGCGCTCTGGCAATCATATCCCCTGGATTGAAAGGCCAGCTTACTGGTTTCTGGGCCCTCCAAGCTCGAGAGCGGAGGGGAGCCTGTTCCCGAGTCCCGCGCCCCTCTGGGAGTACTAACCCAAAGGGGAGGGAGAGGAACCGGACTTCATTTGTCTCCGCTGGGGTGCTTCTTAACTGGGAAACTGGCCATCTGTTCTATCGTGGCAAGGTTCCGGCCACCCATAGGATCCATTCGTCTCATCCATCCTCCACAGGGGTTTCCCGTCAGGGGCATGGGTACAAAAGATCACGTTTCGGTCGAGCTGATAAGTCCCGTTCCGCAAGTTGTTATTGAGTAACGTTTTCAGTTTTGGTTAGAATCTCCAAGTAGGCATGGCACATGCAAGTTACGTGTTTATCACCGAGAGAGTAGAGCAGAGTGGGCCAGCCTCAGTCACGAATGTTCTATCATAGCTGAGTTCGAATGCTTTATGCATATACCTAAGCCAGCAGGCAACGCTTTGAGGTTTGAATACGTGGAAGAAAGACGGATAGTCTATACTGACAAACGTTGTTTAGTTCGTGGCGGAGTTACGAAGATACAAGGAATATCGGGTAGCAAATTATGTAATTTGTTTGTGGGAAAACATTAGGCGAAAAAAAAAAAAAAAAAAACAGGAACTATTACGCCAAATAAGGTATAATTTAATACTACATATAAATTATATACACAAATAAATGTTCGCCCAGGGTGAATAACGAAGACACTGCTAATGGAGAATCAAAATGGTTTCAGAAAGGAACGCACTTGTATGCTCTCTATAAACCAAATAGGTATTAGAATACAGAAGAGAATTTAATTTGGAAACGCATATGGCTTTTATAGCTTTTGAAAGAGTAAACAGAAACCACCTTTGGAAAACTCGCAACAGGAAGGGATACCCTAAACAATTAAAGGAACTGAAAAATATGTATGAAGAAACATAGGTAAAAATAAAATTAGGAAATGGGCGGTTTTCAAAGGAAACCATTAATAATGATGGTCTTAAAACAAGGGTGCAGTTTATCCCCGCTACGTTTTAATATTTATATGGACAATATTCTTAGAGAAGTATCAGGAAAAATACCAAAAGGCATCAAACTAAAGAACAACTACAATAAGAATATGCTGCTCTTTCCAGATTACATAATAATTACACAAAAAATGAAGATAATTAACCAGAAAGTTAAGGAGAACCTTAACTAGGAGAACCATAAAAATAAATATGGACTTAGGATCTCACTAAATAAAACAAAGATAATGGTATTACGTGGTAATCATCCAGTCCAATCAAAAATAGTTTTAGACAATAGTACATTAGAACAAACAAATGCATTTAATTTCTTAGGATGCAACATATAGAATAATAAAATAAAATAATAATAGTAATAATAATAATAATAATAATAATAATAATAATAATAATAATAATAATAATAATAATAATAATAATAATAATAATAATAATAATAATAATAATAATAATAATAATAATAATAATAATAATAATAATAATAACAATAATAATAATAACAATAATAACAATAATAATAATAATAATAATAATAATAATAATAATAATAATAATAATAATAATAATAATAATAATAATAATAATAATAATAATAATAATAATAATAATAATAATAATAATAATGAAGATCTAAATAATAAAGTAAATAAATTATTAAGAACATTAAAAAAAGATAAGGAAAGAAGCACATTTAAAACTTTACAAAGTAATGGCTTGTGACAGCATTGATGTACGGGTGTGAAGCATGGGTGTTAAAAAAGGTTTGAAATAGCATTAATGCAGCCGAAATAAGGTCTAAGAGCAATTAAGGGATGTAAAGTAATGAAAAAAATAAAACATGAGGAAATAAACGAATTAAATATTCGTTCTATTAATGAAAATATAGAGGGAATATAGAAAGGCGATCCAAACATGTACAAAGAAAGGATGAAAAACGCCTCCTTAAGTTGTTATGAGTACCAGCCGATTGGAAGAAGTGTCGGATGATCCCCGAGGAGATTGGGAGAAACGTGAGGCCAGACAGGAGGAATTCCTAATCCATGATGAGCTGATGATGATTCATCAAATATCTATACCTATCGATACCTCTAGCACCCTGTATAATGATACTGAGTGTAAAATTCCAAACCACTCACATGAATCGCGTGGATAATTCGTAATATACTGTTGATTTTCGTTGTTGACTGTTATAAAGGAAGGAATCCAGCATTACGGAATTGTTCTCTCTCACATAGTGCTTTATTCCCAAAACAGAATAACCCAAATCCCGAGAACAGTCGTCGAGAAGAGCGCTTTAAACTGTTTTCCTCTTTCCAGCTCTCTTTTCTTATTGCTTAAGATTATTTGGAGAAAATGGTACGGCATGTGTGAAATGGAGACCATGTTCAGTAATTGCTGGGTCGAGGGAAAATGAAGAAATTTCCCAGATAATTGAGGAAGACGCTTGCGAAGAACCGCAAGGAAAAGGCGCTAGAGCGTGGAAAAGAGGGAGGCAAAGTTGGAGAAGAGGAATGTTTGTACGTCGTGTGGAATATATAACAACCGTCATACCACATCGTGGTTACCCACATAAAGAGAACCTCACCAGATGCGTGCGTTCCCGACCATTCGACACAAGTTAAAACCTATAACTATCTTCTACATTAACATGCATTTTTTTTTTTTCTTTTTTTTTTTTTTTTTTTTTATCCTTTTTTTTTTTTTTTTTTCTTTTTTCTTTTTTTTTTTTTTTTTTTTGCCCTCTTTCTTCTGCCTGTTTTTTTTTTTTTTTTGAAAAAAAAAGTGCAACTCCTGCTGAACGGAATGATATATGGACTTATATGATGATAATACTAATATTTAATAGAATACTGCTCCCTTTTTTTTTTTTTTTATTTTTTTATTTATTTATTTTTTTTTTTAATGAAAACATACAAAACAATAAGGAGACATACTCATATAACATGTAGTGTTAACCGAGTTGTGAATGAAACTTATATAACTGGATTATAGTTTTTTTTTTTGTTTTTTTTTTTATAATCGTCGGCTCTTTTTTTTTTTTTTTTTAAATTTACTTTTTTTTTGCTTTTTTTTATTTTTTATTTTATTTTTTTTTTAATTTTTTTTAATTTTTTATATGTATATATTATTTTGATTATAGTTGCATTGTCGTATTTAAAGTGCAAGGCGTGTTATGTACGGCTGCATTGATTTGTTAAGACCAGAAGTTATCAGTTGCCAGCGTGCCTGTCTCAGAAAACTGACCCAATCCTTCCTCTGCGCCACTGGGCCATTATTCTGTTTAAGGATCCAGTACATTGTTCCCATTACCAGCCAAACTACACAGCGTTGGAGTGCAGTATTCTGAAAATGAAATTCCAAACGCTGGAGTTTCTCAAGGCATGGTGGAGCTTGCGGTGGGCACCATTTGGCGAAGTAGGTCCTGAGCTCTACCCAGATGACTTCAACCTGCTTACAGGAAGCGATCCGGTGGTCCAGTGTGTCAACGGCGGCACAAGATGGACATTGGTTTGACTGTGCCCTTCCATGTCGCCAGAGTTTATCCGCTGTCGGTATAGTCTCATTTAATACTTCATAGGTGGTTTCCTGCCAATCACTGGGCACATGTTTACAAAATAAATTCTGCCAGATCACTTTCCACTCCCTGGTATATTTCTCTGCCACTCTGGGCACCAGATGAACTGTCGTGAGCATACGGTAGTGGTTCCGGGTGCATTCGAAGGCCGTAATGTCATCGTTGTTGTCCAGAATTCGTTTTAGGTGAAGGACAGTGGGTTTAAATCCGTTGAGTGCCACCTGAGGGTTATGCAGCTGTTCCTTCCAGAAATTTTGGTCAATGGATGAGCCAGATCCGCGCAATGATTGTGTGGCGGTTTTCCCCAATAAGGCCATGCATTTCTTGGCAATGTCCACTAAGCCGCAACCACCTTTGGACGGAGGCAAACGTAGTTGAGGCCGGCTCACCTTATATGCTTTTCCAGTCCACAAAAAGTAACCAAGAAGTTGTTCCAATTTCTGTGCGTCACGTTTTGCAATCGGCAGAATCTGTGCCACATACCAAATTTTGCTTAGACCATAAGTATGCAGGTACCAGATGCGTTGTAGCAAATTCAGGTTCCGGATCCTCTCCATGGATAAGGAATGGCGTAAACTATTAATTTTTTCCCTCCAGTTAACTGCAATCGTATCTTCTATATTTGCCATAAAGCATATTCCAAGTATCCTTGTAGTAGTCACACATTGCATCCCCAAGGTCTGTGGCTGTTCCGGCCAATTCCCTAATATTAGGATCTCCGATTTCTCCGCATTTAACACTGCACCGGACATCGTTGTGTACTGCTCCAATCCCTGTTGCATGGTCGTCATGTCTTCATTATCTGCAGCCACCACAGTCACATCATCAGCATAGGCTGTAAGTGTGAACCGTTCATTGTATACACTGACTCCTCGCATGGTTTGTTGCAACCTCTGGAGCAAAGGATTCAATGCCAATGAAAACAATCCCATTGATAGCGGGCAGCCTTGACGTACTGATCGTTGTATTCGTACCGGCCTGGAAAACCATCCGTTCCATAAGACTCGAGACTGTGCCGTGCCGTAGAGTCCCTGAATAAGGTTGATTACCGGCACTGGAAATTTCGCAGCCGTTAAGCAGTTCCACAGATACGAATGGCGCACTCTATCAAAAGCCTGTTGAAAGTCGAGATTGATCAAAGCCACCGCTTTATTTTCTCTGCGTAGATGGATCAGCGTGTCACGCAGTTCCGCCAATGTGTCAATAATGTTCTTTTTCGATATTGCCGCTTGGTTACAATGCATGATTTCTGCATATGCTCCTTTTAATCGGTTAGCCAGAACTTTCGCAAATAACTTATAATCGGCGTTTAGCCGCGTTATTGGACGATAGTCCTTCATGGTGGCGGTTTTCTGTTTCTTCGGCACCAGGGTGATAACACCATCCGCGAAGGTTGCGGGAAACACTGCTGTCTCCCACAGTTCCGCATATACTTCCATCACTTCGTTCTTGATTATTGGCCAGAACTTTCTATAGAATTCATAGGTGAGCCCATCAGGACCTGGTGATGTGTGTCGACTGGCTTGTTCAATGGCGACCAACACCTCCCGCTCCGTGATAGGGCTGGTAAGTATTTTTGCGGATTCCTGGGTGATGCCGGTGTCAAACAGTTCATGTTCCATACGCCTATAAGGGGTGTCTGCTTCTGGCGCTTCTTGGAATAAAGCCTGAAAGTGATCCGCTATAAGCTGGAGCTGGGCGCGCGTTCCAACATGGGCAGTTCCAGTGTGCGCGTCCCGTATTGTTTGAGGATATCTTCCATGTCCCTTCTGCCGCTCCTTTGCGAAATAATAAAATGAGTTCTGTTCCGCTTCATGCATGGATTTCACTTTGGCTCGAACTTTATGTCCTTCCAACTGGTGTAAGTGTTTTAATTTGATGATTTCTTTTACTTTTTTTATCTCCGTCTGCACCTCATAGCCCTCCCTTTGCTTCAGATGCAGCCCCCACAGCGCCTCATTGTAAAAATGTAGTAGCTGCTTCTTGGCCTGTGCCCTCACAATACCCATGGATTTAAATAGGGAGCGAATCGCTGGTTTTGCCGTGTTCACCCACCAAAAACTCTTCCGAGTTGAACTTCTAAAGGCCGACTGTAACTGAAGCCATTTGATTTGAAATTGTTCCCTAATGTCTGTGTCCTCCAGCATAGAATTATTGAGTTTCCAGTAGCCACGGCCGGCCGTCTCAAGCCTTATTTCATTTATTTGCAATTGACATAGCACTGCATGATGGTCACTAAAAACCACCGGAATGACCCAAATTCGATGGACATTTGGAGCCATTCCGGGAGATAGATACTGTCGGTCGATGCGTGAGGCAGAAGTGTTGCGGGTGAAAGTGAATTCCACTTCGTTCCCATGCTTGATCTCCCATGCGTCAAGCAGTTGCAGCTGTGACACTAGGTGTTGTAGCATGATGCTAAAATTCGTAGCACCTTTTTGGTCCTTCGCCTGCAACGTGCAATTGAAGTCGCCTGCTAGCAGAAGTTCCTTGCCTTGTCGCAAATGCGGGGTTACCTCGGTTTGGAAGAAACGCTCTCTCGCTTGTCTATTCTGTGACCCAGCTGGAGCATATATGTTAACCAGGACGGTCTCTTCCAAAGTAGCGGAGAGGACCCGTCCGTCGGGATCCATCTGAAAATTCTGCAGGGGCAGTCCCTTCCTGTACACTATTGCCGTTCCTCTGCCGTTCAAACCTAGGTTAACTTTATAGTCGTAATTGTAAAGAGCATCCAAGTTGTAAGTATTTACTTCTTGGAGAAAGCATATGTCAATGTTGTTCACCTGGAGGAAACTATTGAGCAGTTTTTGGGTTACTAGATTTCTGCACCCATTCACATTCACTGTTGCCACCGTTCGTAGATAGATCATTATGAAAGCGACTGTCGCAAAGATAGTGTAACTCGGGCGTCTACGTCCTTGGCCTCGTGCATTGCTGCTAGTGTGCTACTGTTCGGTCTCTGGATGTCTAGCTGGGGTTATCTGTGCCGGAGGGTTTCCCTTAAGCCTTGGGTCACATAAGGACACCTGGGGCTTCCGTGTCACCTGAAGTAGGATCGGCGACTCCGCTTCTGTGGCCCTCGCAGCAGGTTGAGAGGGATGAGATCCACCAGCCATCTCTGCACGCCGATAAATTGCGACTGCTTCAGCTGACCGTGGTTGGTCCTCTTGGGATCTGTGTGGCCGTTCGAGTACTTGCGGTCGAGAATCACTCGCAGATGGTCGTGCCGCTACGGTGGTGCCGGGGGTGTCCTCCCGGTAATGGGAGTCTGCTCCTATCTCCACCGCTGGGCACCTCACACTTTGTTGTAACTGTGCTGCTTCGTAATCACTCTGGGGGTTGTTTGCCGCGTCCCTCCTTGCAGGTTGAACCTCACAGGTGTTCCTGTCACCTCCCTCCTCCAGGATACTGCTGCCAATCAATGCTGAGGCAGGCTCTTGCGTCAGTACTCCAGCCGTATCTGCTGTGTCTGTGGACGGGACTTGCAATAGACGTGCCTCCTCATGGGCTTCTTCCACAACTTCCTCCAGCTCCATTTGGTTATTCCAGGATGGTTCTTCCTTCTGGGCTTTGCTTGTCTTCGCCCGCTTGGCCCGTTTCTTCTCGGTCGGGCGTTTCTCTTCTGCTGCAGCTGTCTCCGTTACAAGTGAACCCACCTCGGGTGGTATTATCTCCTCCGGATTGGCCAGATGTACTCGTTTGCCTGTGGTATCTCGAACTATGGAGGCATACTCCCTTTGCGGTGCAGACCTTGCTGCTTCCTGTTGACTGTCATTCACCAGGGACGTTTGCCTGTTTTCATCCGTAGGATGCGCTCCCTCACTCTGCGTGTCCACTACCACCTTCGTCGGTTCTGTTTCGTTTCTCCGTCCAGTCGCCACTGGGCGTGTTGCGGTCGGACGGTGGGGGCAAAATTCCTTTAGATGTGCCGTGCTACTGCAGACGTAGCAGGATCTGGGTTGGCCGGCGTAGGACACCGATAATCTGTAGCTGCCAATGATGATAAAACTAGGGATGTTCGTCTTCAGTTGCATCTTTACCGCTCGTACCCCATTAAACACCGGGACGCGATATTGTCGGCTCCATTGTTCCTTCCGGACGTCATATACCGTTCCGTAACGCTGCAACGCTGCTTTTAAGACCTCTGCCGGGAGCTCTGGGGGTACATCAAACACTCGGACATTGACAGCATTACCGGTCACGTGTTCGATAAGCACTTTAGTCATCTCACCATTCATGTATGTGAAAGGTGTTTCCGCCGAGAAGGTATTGAGGGTTTTCTCCAGCAAGAGTGCTGATATTAATTTAACATAAATTGCCCGTTCACTTGCAATTAACTGTATTGTATCCACTTGTTCCGCATTTAACCGTAATGTATCTGCTATGAAATCATGCACTTCATATGCCGACGGTCGCGTTGCACTTAAAGCAAACTTGATCCTGAGGGTATTTTTCCTCGCGTACATTTCCATTTCTTTTCACTGTTAAATTTAGCTGAAATACTCACTTTAAATTCCTACACTTGGTGATCGATAATATCACTCACAGTGTGGTATATGCCTTTCTTGCGCTCACTCACTATCACGCCACACACGCAGTAGACAAAACAACCGGTTCTCCTGGTACGTCCGCTCTGTCCCAGCGCACGGGCTAGACTGTGCATGGGAAACACAAGCAAATACAAGTTATTTCTTGCAGGTAATCGGCAATAACTCAGTAATTCTGACGTCTTTGTTGAGGCAAACGCGAGAATGTGGGATAGCAGTCTTTGGAAAAATATGACGTGCTGCACTCACATGAATTTCTCTACTATTGTACTAACTGTTCATAAAATTCTTATTCCTCTACCTTAAGTTACTAATTTTTTTTTTTTTTTTTTTTTTTTTTTTTTTTTTTTTTTTTTGGTAGATGGAAGGGGAATGCAGAAGACTAAGTGATAGTCAATCGTTTTAAAACTTTTAAATTTCGTTCTCTTTGCACAGCCAAGAGATACACAAGAGAATAACGACCTCCAATTTGACAAAGGTATAATTATTGCAAAACTCACACAAATAACAAGGTATATCTCCGAAATGGTTCACTGTACATAAAACGAATTTGACCAACACGTATGTTTTAACTAGATCTATATCCTTTACTTTCTCTACTACGTATAGTAAGTAGGGGAAGTATTGTATTCCACCTAAAGATTCGATGTGAATATTTCACCCCAAATATATGTTTTGAGACCCTCTGAATCCAAAAATAGAAATTTTAGAAAAAGGTCCGTGTGTGTGTGTGTGTGTGTGTGTGTGTGTGTGTGTGTGTGTGTGTGTGTGTGTGTGCGCGCGCGCGCGTGTGTGTCTGTGAACAGCTAACTCAAAAAAAAAAGGTCGGTTAAAAAACAAAGCTGGTATTTAAGTTAAATATGTTTCAACGATGCGACACGAAGATTGTAAGAAAATCCCTCCACCCTAAATTCCCCTTTACATGGAAAAAAACTTTGAAAAATTTGATTTTCTCGAAAATGGTTCTAACGAGTTTGATTAAAATATATGTTTAATATATTTTTATAGAAAATAAAATGTATCATTTTGAATTTTCTGGCTATAGCCACGTGGTCCTGTTTACTCTTGCTGACTTTTGCATAACTGGTAAACCGTAGGAGATAGACCAAATTAGGAAGTGTACAGAAAATGTAGATCTCGTTAAACAACGCAATTCATTTCAGATTAATTTTCTTTGTGGGGCTCACCATTTCCGAGATATTGCCTGTTATTACCTTCAAATTTCAAGATATTCCATTTTTCTCTAATTTGAACCGTTATTCCTTTTTCTCTTTTTTTTCATTTCTTTTAGCTTTTCGTTTCCATTGCGAGCGCTTGTTACCCCAATGGAAACAGTTGAATGTGGCTTTTGCAAGATATAACGATGAAATATTTGCCTACATTCAATTACGAATGTAAAAAATTTGGAAGCTGTCCATCAGCGCATTAAACTCCGAGGGGTTACCACTCAACCAAATACGTAAAACTGTTTAATTTTAACTTTAATTTGTATTATTTGTTATGATAGTGCTTTCAGCTTTTCATACTATGTGCTGTTATAGATGCTCGTATATGGTGGCGCACATAGCAATGGCCCGTACTGCAAATACTGTGCAGTATTATAAATTTCTGTTGAAATAAATCGTTAAAATTGAATCGAGTGACATTACCGCAACGTGAAATATGAATCAATAGTTGGGATGCTTCTGTCAGTATTTCAGTTTACCTACTTCATCAGTTCATATACTCATTGCTATTCACATTCTGGAAAACGACCTTCTCGGCTCAAAAAAGAACAAATTGTGGAAGTATATTCTCAGATTGGATCGAAATATTAATAAAGTTTGTGACCCATATTCTCCGGGTGTCACAACGTGTGGAAATTTCGGGAGCAAGGTCTATCAAACAAATTCACACCAATTACAACAGCGGTGAAGTTTTCCCCGAATTAGAATTTTGTAAGACATACACAGCTGTTTTGAGGCTGCAAGGGACCACTTTCAACATCTTCAATGAATGATGAGTAACACCGGCAATTCGTTTGTATTTACTCTAACTTAAAAGGGGCAATTTTATATGCGCGATTCGTTATAAGCTATTTCCTGTGGTGTAATGCAGTATCAACATTTCACTGTAAAAGAAAAAAGAAAGAAAAAAAAAACCATTGCAAATACAGCGAATTTCGCTTCTCTTTTGTGTTAGAAGTCTCCATTGCGCATGCTCTGTACCGGAAAGATATCCATGTTTGTTGTAGTTACATGATTATATTACTGTATAAGAAAACGTACTAAACGGGTGGATTGGTGCGTTCTTGGCTGTACCCAAAATAGACATCACAGCACTCCTAAGTAATTACGTCATTCCCTTTAATCTGAACAACGTACTTTAGCTTATATAAACAGTGAATCATAAGCATATTAAGGACGTATGCTCACTTCGCTCAAGTGATTTGTTATGATCAGAAGGTAGAGAACGTAGAGCGGAAGGTCTGTAGTTGAAATCCTGGCTGTGGCACTGAATTTTTCAGTTCCAATTCTACCTCTCAAGTGCTTATATACCCATCACTGATTACAATATCGTATGTGCTCATCATTTTACATTGATGATGCGGTTGATTTGTATGTAAGGAAGGGGTGAGTGAATAGAGTGAGTGGAGTGAGTGAAATGAATGGAGTGACTAGAGAGAGTGGAGTGACTGGAGAGAGTGGAGTGAGTGGAGTGAGTGGAGAGATTGGAGTGAGTGGAATCAGTGGAGTGAGTGAAGAGAGTAGAGAGTAGAATGAGTGAGTGGAGAGAGTAGAGAAAGTGGAGTGAGGGGATAGAGTGGAGAGAGTAGAATGAGTGAGTGGAGAGAGTAGAATGAGTGAGTGGAGTGAGTAGAGAAAGTGGAGTGAGTGAAGAGAGTGGAGTGAAAGAAGAGAGTGGAGTGAGTGAAGAGAGTGAAGAGAGTGGAGTGAGAGAAGAGAGTGGAGTGAGTGAAAAGAGTGAAGAGAGCGGAGTGAGTGAAGAGAGTGGAGTGGGTGAAGGGAGTGAAGAGAGCGGAGTGAGTGAAGAGAGTGGAGTGGGTGAAGGGAGTGGAGTGAGTGATGAGAGTGAAGAGAGTGGAGTGAGAGAAGAGAGTGGAGTGAGTGAAGAGAGTGAAGAGAGTGGAGTGAGTGAAGAGAGTGGAGTGAGTGAAAAGAGTGAAGAGAGCGGAGTGAGTGAAGAGAGTGGAGTGGGTGAAGAGAGTGAAGAGAGTGGAGTGAGTGAAGAGAGTGAAGAGAGCGGAGTGAGTGAAGAGAGCGGAGTGAGTGAAGAGAGTGGAGTGAGTGAAGAGAGTGAAGAGAGTGGAGTGAGTGAAGAGAGTGAAGAGAGTGGAGTGAGAGAAGAGAGTGGAGTGAGTGAAGAGAGTGAAGAGAGTGGAGTGAGTGAAGAGAGTGGAGTGAGTGAAAAGAGTGAAGAGAGCGGAGTGAGTGAAGAGAGTGGAGTGGGTGAAGGGAGTGGAGTGAGTTAAGAGAGTGAAGAGAGTGGAGTGAGAGAAGAGAGTGGAGTGAGTGAAGACAGTGGAGTGAGTGAAGAGAGTGAAGAGAGTGAAGAGAGCGGAGTGGGTGAAGGGAGTGGAGTGAGTGAAGAGAGTGAAGTGAGTGAAGAGAGTGAAGTGAGTGGAGAGAGAAATGAGGGAAGAGAGTGGAGTGAGTGAAGAGAGAGGAGTGAGTAAAGAGAGTGGAGCGACTGAAGAGAGTGGAGTGAGTGAAGAGAGTGGAGTGAGTGAAGAGAGTGGAGTGAGTGAAGAGAGTGTAGAGAGTGGAGTGAGTGGAGTGACTGGTGAGAGTGGAGTGAGTGAAGAGAGTGGAATGAGTGAAGAGAGTGAAGTGAGTGGAGAGAGAAGTGAGGGAAGAGAGTGGAGTGACTGAAGAGAGAGGAGTGAGTAAAGAGAGTGGAGTGAGTGAGGAGAGTGGAGCGACTGAAGAGAGTGGAGTGAGTGAAGAGAGTGGAGTGAGTGAAGAGAGTGGAGTGAGTGAAGAGAGTGGAGTGAGTGGAGAGAGAAGTGAGGGAAGAGAGTGGAGTGACTGAAGAGAGGAGTGAGTAAAGAGAGTGGAGTGAGTGAAGAGAGTGGAGCGACTGAAGAGAGTGGAGTGAGTGAAGAGAGTGGAGTGAGTGAAGAGAGTGGAGTGAGTGAAGTGAGTGAAGAGAGTGGAGTGAGTGAAGAGAGTGAAGAGAGTGAAGAGAGCGGAGTGAGTGAAGAGAGTGAAGAGAGTGAAGTAAGTGGAGAGAGAAGTGAGGGAAGAGAGTGGAGTGAGTGAAGAGAGAGGAGTGAGTAAAGAGAGTGGAGTGACTGAAGAGAGTGGAGTGAGTGAAGAGAGTGGAGTGAGTGAAGAGAGTGGAGTGAGTGGAGAGAGAAGTGAGGGAAGAGAGTGGAGTGACTGAAGAGAGAGGAGTGAGTAAAGAGAGTGGAGTGAGTGAAGAGAGTGGAGCGACTGAAGAGAGTGGAGTGAGTGAAGAGAGTGGAGTGAGTGAAGAGAGTGGAGTGAGTGAAGTGAGTGAAGAGAGTGGAGTGAGTGAAGAGAGTGAAGAGAGCGGAGTGAGTGAAGAGAGTGGAGTGAGTGAAGTGAGGGAAGAGAGTGGAGTGAGTGAAGAGAGTGAAGAGAGTGAAGAGAGAGTGAGTGAAGGGAGTGGAGTGAGTGAAGAGGGTGAAGAGAGTGGAGTGAGAGAAGAGAGTGGAGTGAGTGAAGACAGTGGAGTGAGTGAAGAGAGTGGAGTGAGTGAAGAGAGTGAAGAGAGTGAAGTGAGTGGAGAGAGAAGTGAGGGAAGAGAGTGGAGTGAGTGAAGAGAGAGGAGTGAGTAAAGGGAGTGGAGTGACTGAAGAGAGTGGAGTGAGTGAAGAGAGTGGAGTGAGTGAAGAGAGTGGAGTGAGTGAAGAGAGTGTAGAGAGTGGAGCGAGTGAAGAGATAGTGAAGAGAGTGGAGTGAGTGGAGTGACTGGAGAGAGTGGAGTGAG
Organism: Tenodera sinensis; assembly: GCA_030765045.1. Lineage (NCBI taxonomy): Eukaryota > Metazoa > Arthropoda > Insecta > Mantodea > Mantidae > Tenodera > Tenodera sinensis. Next base: position 199,422,059 of record CM060962.1, on the reverse strand, counting down.
TGAAGAGAGTGGAGTGAGTGAAGAGAGTGAAGTGAGTGGAGAGAGAAGTGAGGGAAGAGAGTGGAGTGACTGAAGAGAGAGGAGTGAGTAAAGAGAGTGGAGTGAGTGAAGAGAGTGGAGCGACTGAAGAGAGTGGAGTGAGTGAAGAGAGTGTAGAGAGTGGAGTGAGTGAAGAGAGTGTAGAGAGTGGAGTGAGTGAAGAGATAGTGAAGAGAGTGGAGTGAGTGGAGTGACTGGAGAGAGTGGAGTGAGTGAAGAGAGTGGAGTGAGTGAAGAGTGGAGTGAGTGAAGAGAGTGGAGTTAATGGAGAGAGTGGAGCGTGTGGAGAGTCACCAGGAAGATCCCGAGATTAACCGAAAATACACCACACACACGGACACAAACCCACACACACACAAACCCGCACACACACACACCACATTACCCTTCGTCTTTAGTTTTCTATAAATATTACACATACAAATACTTTATTTGGGACATTTTGTGGCCCTTACCTTTTTCTGTTAAAATTTGCTCCTTTCTGTTGAATGCTTGGTGTATTAACATTTCTCAGCAATCATCCAGAGAAAACTTTAATCTATGTTGATTTGCCCCAGTAACGGATAGAATTTTGTTACTCATTTTGTTTTGTGTAACATATTAGTGTTTTACATTTAAATCGATACTTAAACTAACAATACGTAACATAATTAACATTTGTTCGGGTCCTTTCACAAATAACTTTTTAGTCATCTGTTTTCACTCAGACATGAAATAAATTTTAATGAATACCTTTCAAGTAATCCTCATTTCAAATTGTGAATTTTAACAACCTGTCTACATCAAATACTCAATTCCTCCAGGGATTGCGTTTTGGAATATAATCCTGTAAACGAAAGCTGAAGTTGTAAAGTGATTGTGAGTGGCTGAATATATCGGTTATGTGAGTCAAGTTAATGCTCTATGTATATATGTCTGATATGTCTCGATGTTTTGCATGGCTGATTTGGATAACATTTATATGCATAAAGCTAAGGATTCCTTAAGTTACCGGGCCCAAATGACCTCGTTGTCGTCGGGCCGTTAAACCCCACACACTCACTCACTCACTCACTCACTCACTCACTCACTCACTCACTCACTCACTCACTCACTCACTCACTCACTCACTCACTCACTCACTCACTCACTCACTCACTCACTCACTCACTCACTCACTCACTCACTCACTCCCTCCCTCACTCACTCACTCACTCACTCACTCTTAAGTTACCTTAACGTTTTCTAATCAGTTCTATTTACATTTATTTTATGGATAAAAATTTAATTTATTAGGGCTCTTTCATATGTAAACCACTATGTTTTGCCATCTATCGATTAGAGAAAACTTGAGTAAATGTAGTACTTTGCATTTCTATTTCGACAATATAGAAAAATGTATGAATTGTTTACAGGAGAGTGAGAAGAGAAATACATGTGAATGTTTGAGAAGTAGAACTGGAAGTTAAAAATTAAATGCCACAGCTGGGATCTGAATCACAGACCCTCCGCTTACTAGACTGGTGCTCTAATCATTAAGCTACTGTGACAACCTCCCAGAATGACATTGAATTCTCAAGCCAGGTCGCTTGTTGGCATAAAAAATAATAATTAACATGTGAATGTGTTACATAAAAGGAAAGTGAGTTAAGAAAACCATGTGAATGTTGCATTTGCATTTCAATCATATACAAAATTGTATGAATTGTATGTTGAAGAGCGAGTAGAGAAGAACGTTCGAGTGTGTTACATAAAAGAAGAGTAGAGAAATCTGTGTGAATCTAATACGATGCGTTTCCGTTTCAAACATATAAAAATTCAATGTGTTTGCAAAAGTGGGAGTAGAGAAAGAAACGTGTTTGTTTCGTAAAAGAAAAGTGAGTAGAGAAAATCGTAATTATTATTAATTTATGCCAACAAACTTACTGTTAGTGTTTTTAAACACACGAGGCGTGTGTGGGCAATGTTTGAGAGGTAGAACTGGAACTTAAAAATTCAATGCCACAGCTGGGATTTGAACCACAGACCTTCGGCTTACCAGGCGGGAGCTCTAATCATTGAGCTACTGCGACAACCTGCCAGAATGATACTGAATCTTCAAACTATTATTCCCGGTAAACCACAGAGGCAGTCTCACATCAGAGACAATTACCTCAATGGTGACTTACTATTGCAAGTATGTTGGCATAAATAAGTAATAATTACCATCTGAAGCATAAAATGGAAAGAGAGAAAATCCATGTATGCATGCGTGTGTGTGTGTGTGTGTGTGTGTGTGTGTGTGTGTGTGTGTGTGTGTGTGTGTGTGTGTGTGCGCGCGCGCGCGTCTAAAACTGTAAAATGTCGTATAACTAGATTTTCCTGAACAGTTGTGATACCTTCAATGTGTTTGTAGGATAAATTTACAAGGTGATATTTTCATTACTTCAGTAATTAAACCTGCTCCTTATGTTTTAATGCTAAGGGACCCTGACAATGAAAAATGATCGAAAAATTATCAAATTGGCGATTTGGTTTATGCATATAAATATTCCCCAAACCGCCAGACATAGATGCCTGCTGACATATGTTTCATGATGGAAAATATGGTGAAGCATCATGGAACATATTTCAGCAGCATTTCAAAGAACTCGCAGCATTACTGTGATAAGTGAAGCTTTTAGTTCTAAGTATGTTCTTATTTTAAATAGGCCTATATGCTGATGACCTAGTTACTTTGAAATCAGAAAACTAAAATAAAATTAATAATGTGGAGAACATCATACAGCGAGGCGGAGGAAAAATTAAAGCGATGTTGTATGTAATGTATTGATTTCTTGATTTTTTGGATACCAATTCTAATTTAAGTCTCTCTGCTAATTGTAAAACTTCAATAGAATCTGCAAAGTCCATATTCATTTTTCAAGTGACTCGCCATTTTATAAAGCATTGCATAAGTGAAATTCCTGGCCTACTAGAGTGAGGCCATAGTCCCATTCTGCACGAAACCAAAGTTGGCGTTATCGGAATGCTAAAAGCTTTTGAGCACTGACTAAAATCCGACATTCTCTATCGACTGTCTAAAAAGAGTATTTTCGAAGTAATTAAAGGTATATTCTTATAAAAGGCTCACATGGCTTCATCAAGTAGTATCTGTTATAAGGAAAGCAAATAATAGGTTCAAAACACAAAAAAACTAGCGGGAGCTAAATGGAGCACCTGTAGAAAAACGCTAAACTTGGTATACCTACAACACATATTTTAAACCTATCTAAAAATACTGTGGTGACGTATTAATAGCAGCTTGTAAAAAAGAATTAGAAATATAAAAAATAAATGAGTAAGTGAGTGAGTGAGTATATGAATAAGTGAGCGAATGGGTGACTGAGTGAGTGAGAGTGAGTGAGTGAGAGAGAGTGAGTGAGTGAGCGAGCGAGTGACAGTCAGTGAATGGGTGAGAGAGTGGGTGAGTGGATAAGTGAGTGAGTGAATGGGTGACTGAGTGGGTCAGTTAGTCAGTGAGTGAGTGAGTGAGTGAATGAGTGAGTGAGTGATTGATTGATTGAGTGAGTAAGTAAGTAAACAAATAGACAAATTATAAATAAAAAGTAAAAATAAAATTAAGTAAAATAGGGTAAAAATGAGATGAGCTGGAATAAAATAGAGTAAAAGCGAAATAAAATAAAAATAAAATAAATGAAAAACAAATGGTAAACATGAAATGAAACGAAATAACATAAACTAAAAACTAAATGAAATAAAGTGAAAATGAAATAATAATAATAATAATAATAATAATAATAATAATAATAATAATAATAATAATAATAATAATAATAATAATAATAATAATAATAATAATAATAATAATAATAATAATAATAATAATAATAATAATAATAATAATAATAATAATAATAATAATAATAATAATAATAATAATAATAATAATAATAATAATAATAATAATAATAATAATAATAATAATAATAATAATAATAATAATAATAATAATAATAATAATAATAATAATAATAATAATAATAATAATAATAAATAAATAAATTAGAAAGGAAAAAAATGAGATGAAGCTGATTACATATGAAAAGTAGAAATGAAGTTAAATGAAATAAATTAAACGTGAAAATGAAATGAAATATGTTAAAAAAGTAATGATAAAATGACATAAAATGAATTAAAAAATGAAATAATAAAATCAAGTAAAATAAAAAATAAAATATTTTATGACTTTTGAAACTTTTGGCTTCATCAAAATGTTGGGAAGCAAGGAGAAATTTCATTATGAACTCCGAAAAACTAGGTCCCCTTTATCCTACAGCTTAAAATTATGAAGCTATTCAGAGAATTTTGCAAACAGAGCAGTAAATTTGGTTTTCGACCGATTTTTGTTTTCGTTCTCTAAAAATACTACAAACACAAATACTTTATTTCTGGTATTTTGTGGCACTTACCTTTTGCTATATTCTATTTGCTGCCTCCGGTTGAATGCATGGCGTATTACCATTTTCCAGCCCTCATCCAGAGGAAAAGGTCACTATGTTGAACCGCCCTAGTAACGGATAGAACTGTATTACTCATTTTGTTTTGTGTAACTGATACTACAGTTTTACGTTTAATTTAAGGATACCCATCTGTGAAATGTTGAAAATCTAGTTTTCATTGGATTGATTCCAAATTTTAACACAACAGTCACTGTATAGTGAGGAAGTAACTGTGCTAAATTTTATACATTTAGCCAGATTAGTTGCAAACATATTAATATTTTATTATATTTTTTTAAGTATTTGTATAAATGGTTCCCCATGATGCGATTTTGATTTGAAAAACATAATAATTTTCAGTTATGCCCTGTAATAGAATGTTAGCAAACTGATGAGATAGTTTCTTAATCTTGTTATTAGTTTGGATAAAAATCAATTTTAAAATTTAAATTCATATTTTTTTTTCATTTAAATTTTGAAGTGTAAACTTTAATATTTAATTACTCAGCAGTTATTTACGTTATAAGAAAATTATCTCATTATTTCTTTTTAATGTTATTTCTAAGCAGGTACCCCAAATTTCATGCAGAAGTTCTGAAAATTGCATCGCGTGGAGCATTTTAAAGAGCAAACAGTGCTAAAAATAAAAACATGGGAAAACTAAGTTTGAAATCATAGCAAGGATAATGTAACTGTGTGGATTTAAATGGACACGACCACTTACAGGCAATCAGTCAGATGGCCATGTGACATAGATAAAAATGCCGTAAGGCTGTAAAAAGCATATCAAAATAAAGCAGACGATTTATACTATTTGATAAAACAAAAATCCATTTTTGGCATTCTTTGACATTTTTAGCCTTTTTTCACAGATGGGTATCCTTAATTTTCAAACTCACAATACAATAATATAATTCAAATGTATTAGGGTTCTTCCATAGATCCCTATTTACTCATCTATTTTTAATTCATACATGAAACACGATACATGTTGCTACGTGTGGAATAAATATTTCAAATAATTCTCCTTGCAAATTGTGAATTTTTCCAATCTCTGTCTGCATCAAATACTCAATTCCGTCAGGGGATTGCAGTTTTCATTACCTATAATTCTGTAAACGAATGCTGAATGATTGCAGATCTGTGGTTATGAAATGATTGTGGATGGCTGAATATATCGGTTGTGTCAGTCAAGTTAATGCTGTATGAGTATGTGTGTGTGTGTGTGTGTGTGTGTGTGTGTGTGTGTGTGTGTGTGTGTGTGTGTGTGTGTGTGTGTGTGTGTGTGTGTAATGAGATTCCATGGTTTTGCATTACTGATTTTATAAAGATAATTAGTTTAAAGTGATGTTTTCTTCACAAATCCTCCTTTATAATCTTACAAAAGATTCCTTTTGTTTTTTTTTTTTTTTTTGCTTCATGTTAATCGTGTTATACGTTTACAGAAATTAATTCACAGCAAGTTTAAAAATCATGAAAAGATAATCAAATATTTGAATTAAGTTATATGTTACATAGAGATGTACATTGTGTGTAAGGCGTTGCTCATGGCGTAAAGTTATAAATTATTAATTCAGAGGGAAGAGGACTTCACGGATTATTCGCAGAATATTCAATTGGCCTATACTTTCCTTATAAATGCTAACATGAGAAGAGATTTTAAATGTGTTACTGCGCAGAGTAATATTTAGTAAGTATTAATCTAATCCGGCTAACCTTGGCTTATGATTTTATTCTCCAATAGTTCTTAGATTTAAAAAATATGGTTTCAAACATTAACAGTAATAAATGGATAGAAATTATTTTATCATTTTTCTATCTGCAATTAACGTTTCCGAGTATAACGACTATGTACATACATATGACTTCCAAAACGTGAGCATGTTAATCGCAATTTTATTTCCCGGTTCGTTCAGTTTTTCTCTTAAATATTACACAAATAAATACCTTCATTCTTGTATTGTGCAGTGAACCCTTTCTTCTCTTTTGGAGACACAAAATTTGATTTTCTGCTTTCGATGTAATACTTAGCGTTGTAGATCTTGTGTTCATCTTCAAGAGAAAAATTTCTGATGTTGATTCACCTTGACAACGTTACTCATTTTGTTTAGTGTGACGTCATGCTACATTTTTACGTGTGAATTCTCAAGCGAACAATTGAATGACATAATAACGTTATGGCACATTAGGAGACCCTGGAACTGAAACTTGAACTTTTTATAATTTTACAGTTATTAAATCAATACCTTGCACACTTAAGGGAGTTACCAACTGCCACACAAGGTTCAAGCACAACTTCTTTTATAGCTTTCAGGCGGTTAATTATTCAATTTACTCACAATGCATTGTACATTTTATTATTTTATAACCTCTAATTGCACAACAAACAGCATCCAAAGCTGGTAGGAACAAAAATCAATTAGCTTCAAAGTATTTTTTTTTTTTTGAGTATTTAGTTAATTAATGCTCAACACATTTTCAGATTTTGAAACCAAAGACTGCCGTTGAAATCACATAAATTTGGCACATGGTAGAAAAGTTGTAGGTTGATGCACATAAATATTCTCAAAACCTTTAACCAGTTATCGATGGAGTGAATTTTCCATATTCCGCTATGTTTAAAGTTATAGCGCACATTTCAAGTGCCACGAGCGCTACATTCCTGCTTAAATTTTAGGCAGTATTTGAATAAAATTTGGCCAAAAAGGGCTCAAAACAGACAAATTCAGGGAAAATGACATCTCGCCTCAAAGGAAAAGCTATGAGGAGACACTCTACAGAAGAAGATTCAGGCAATCTGACTCATGGTCATGAAGCTTGCATGAAGAATTGGTTTCTCTCGATTTTCCATTTTTAATACACTATCTCCGTGCACATTAGATTTTGTGTTACGCCAGTAGAATTTTCCCAGCATGTGCTCCATCTATGTGACGCAAACTTCAGTATTTGGTGTCAAAATCTGAAGGTTTGTTAGGTTTAACAAATTAAGTACACAAGAAATTGAAAACCTATATTGTCAATGTCCATCAAACATAAGAAGTAAATAACTTTTCTTCCTGCCAATGATTCACGGTGTTAATGCACAATTAAAAAATAACCCCCAGCGGAACTACCCTAGAAGGGCGAAACTTGGCGCCCGGCCGCTGCGTCCCTGACCTCTGCCCACTACAGGCGCCATACACCTCGTATTGGGGGAAAAAGCCCCGCTCCGTTACCTGGAGTTGAACTTGGGTCCTACGCGCCAGAGACAGACGCGCTACCCTGCGCTACGGAGGTGGTCTTATTACTTGTGATATTCTATTTTTTCATGCAAATGGAATACTTTGGCATATTTTGAATAAATTATGTATATATAATTATCTCAAGGCTATAAAACAGATTGTGCCGGACCTTTGTGTAGCGGTTTATGTAACCCACTGTTAAATGGGCAAATTAGTGTTTCCATACGTGTAAAAATATAGAAAACTCAAATTTCATTGCTACGATCCCTAAATACTAAATACACCTTTAACAGGAGCTCTTTCGCTATTAAAATATGTGCGTGCATGCATGCATAGAGAAAGGAAGATAGTAAGTAGTTGAGAGACGGGTAAGGGTATATGGATAAGGAGAGACTGTGGATGATGGACAGGGAGAGTGTGGACAGTAATGGTAACAGAAATAGGTATGAGGGAGGGATAAAGAAACCCGAACAGAAAAAGAAGACAAGCACCTAGAAAGTGAGAAATATAGTAAGATGAAGAGTAATCATCACAATCCACGGGATAATGCGGGAAAGGTTACGGGATATACTACCCTATTGATTGAAACAAATATGTAATCAAAATTGTTCAAAAATAATAAATGGTTATGGAGAGGGGATCAATTTCGTCTCGATCTGGATGTACAGTATTAAGTCAAACATGTTTGAGAGCTACAAATTACGTGTTTTACATTAACTTTGTGTGCTGGTATATTTTCTGCAAGCGCATGCGTGAGCAAATCTCCTAGGAATGGGCAAACTGGCTGCTTTAAAACTTGCCCATAATATACCTTGGACACTATTTAGAAAATAGGCTACATAACATTTTAATTGCCTTTTCATGGGAGAGGAATTTCCAGTAGAGTATCATATTCAAAAATCAAATATTCAGTTAGTCATTATCTAAACTGTGCATGGATTATTTATAAGGATTTTTTTTTGTGGCAGGTTTCGTTGTTAATGACATTTTGAAGGGAAGATAAGTTTAAAACGTATTACCTATTTATCGCTATTATTAATGCATGTAAACTAATTTCCAGGACAGGCATCAGACATACACAGGCAGGCAGAAGTATTCAAATCCATACATATGGAACCTTAAATTTGAATTAATCGACACAGAAGGCGGAATTGTTTCCTTAAACTACTGATGTGTTATCGTATTTCTGAAATACACACACAGTACAAGAATGACAGGAACACGTATGTATTATTCAAAATGTGTTTTCCCTTAAACAGGTTACGTGTCCTTATGACACTGTTATTCCAAAGCGCTCAATGAGACAGCAACAAAACACAATAAACGATGGAAATGGCGATGTTTGTAGCTTCATACCTCCTCATTTATATCTGCTGTCATCAGTATACACACAACGTGGGCTACGAGTGGCCACAGTCAAAATGGAGCGGAAAGGAGAAGAGACAGTCAAGAAGAGAGAATATTAATCTTACATATGTATGCATGAAAAAAACAAGACGTGTAAGAACTTGCATGAAACTGTACACAGAATCCCATCGAATGTGTGGTGTTTCACCTAATGCTTTAAAACGAATAACACCATTGTCATTAAGCCTAGGAAAGCTGCGCCGCAAAACCTACTTCTTGAAATAAAAGACAAGTGCCGAAAATGGTGAAACAAAATCTCTGAATAACAGCAGCAAACATTAGAGCACATATGGAAGAGCATCTTGGGAAGCTCTGCCTGAAGTAGTTCGTGAGGTTTTGAACAATACTGGTTACAATTTCAGTGTATACCAAAGGGAGGACCGATAAAAGGTGTGGACATAGAAGAATTCAGAGTACGATCCTAAAAATATGGAAGCTACTGTCAAACATTGGGGCAGCAGTAGAATCCAGCGATGTACACGTTTGCAGAAGAGGGGATGTGGGGTTTAAATCCTTCCACTATACACGGACTTTGACACTCTCTAACCCCCAGCCGTGCATTGCGTTGCAGTGGCGAGCACATGCAACATGCACGTTGCATTTGTTTTACGAAATCAAATTTACAGTTGGACGCAGTAGGTTTATGAATATGATGGATAGTTTACAGTCTATCAAGTAAGAAGGGGTTAATGGCAGACCCCACTATACGCTTTGAGACACACGCTGGACAGCCAGATGAATTGGACAAAGTAAAAAGGCTACATATGAACCCACAGTGGGGCAGCGTCGTGGCTGAGTGGTTAGCGCGCTCGCCTACCACCTAGGTGGCACGGGTTCGATCCCAGTGACCCGCATGTGGTATTCATGATGAACGAATCGCTTGCATCGTATCATCGCCTTCCTTGCTCTCATAACTGGTGCTTCGCTGACCACCCACTTCCAGGTCTTCACTCTGTCAGGGTCATAGGTTCCTGTGCACCCCGACAGGCGTCTAACCCTAGGCACTGACTTGTAATTCCTAGGGGGGTGTAAGTCCTACATAAGGGGAGGGCAATTTGAAGAAGATGAACTCACAGTACTATAGTACATGGCGAAATATCTGTTCAGCAACATCTCTGTACATAGAAAAATGTACAGATGAAGTGGGCAAAGAAATAAGGCTATATATGAACCCACAGTACTATACTACGAGACATGGCGAAATACCAGTTCAGCAACATTTCTATACATGGAATAATGATTGGCACTCGAGGCACAATTCCAAAACACCTGGTCCAAATTTTATACACTGTGGACTTCCCTAAGGCTGGACCAGAGACGGCTACACATTATCATAGCAATGCTAGACTCCATAGACATTTTAACAACTCATTTTTTTAAGTGTTAGGATATTTCCCACCTTTCTTGTTGTATTTTCATACATTTCAATTACCTTATATGCGCATATATTCATTTTAGGTCTTCTTTAAACTATAACCCATTATTCATTCTGTTATTTTCTTTGACCTAGTACTTATGTTTTATACCACTTCTGTATATCTCCATACATAATTTTGTTTTTGTATACTTTATCCCTGAGGTAGCCTCCTCATAGTGCAAATAGTTAAAATAAATAAGAATTATCTTGGGCTATACCTACACATCTGTTCTTTTGCACAGCTTCCGTTAAAGATGTCTAAATATTTATTCATGCCAACAAACTTAGTGTTGGTGTTTTCAAACACACAAGGTTTGTGTGGGCAATGTTTGAAAGCCAGAATTGAAACTGAAAAACTCAATGCCACAGCTGGGATTTGAACCACAAGCTCTCCGTTTAACAGGCGGGAAGACGAAATGAGAGGACATACCAAGTGATCGTCGCGCAACATGTTGCAATACAGAATTTTAATAGAGTTTAATTTGGAGAAACTTTATTTATAAATATTCGTAGGGCTTTACTCTTATACACACTATTCTTACTGAAGCTTATTCTGCTATGTAGTATATTTTAATCGACAGAAACATTTTCAGAAATCACCTTACTGCTAATTATCTTGTACTAGGTGCAAGAGGAATATGGGAATACAGCAGGCTTTAAGAGATGGTGAAATGTTTGAACAGCTAATTGCTATGCGATGCAATTGGAATTCCGCTCTCTTTTCTACGCCAGGAGATAAAAACGCATAAAATGCATAATAGAAAAACAGTATAAGCATTGGGAAATTCAAACAAATAATGGAGAGAATCTCGGAAATGGTTCACTGAATAGGAAAACGAACTATTTGACAAAATCTGTGTCTTTTAACGAGGTTCACATTTTTTTATTTGCTAAGGTTCTGTCTTAGTGTTTACAATTTATGCAGAAATCATCCAGAATGAAGAAGCCTTTTGAGGAGATTCCCATAAAATGCAGGTATGACTTAGAAAGTGCCATGGAATCGCCTTTTTGTGTCCGTAACTGGATACTGACTGTATTTCACTCCTGTGCCCTCCGAATGAAGGAGTGGAGTGAGCTATAGTCGCTGATTGGGTGCCTCCAAATAGACAAGGTTGGTCATCCCTGCTATAATGCAATGGGGCTCTATGAGGTCAAGTGGTGCAAGTGAGGTAGATTTTATTGATAGCAACCTGAACAAGTATAGTTATAACGACAGTCCTGAGCACACCTCAGAAGTTGCTGTGTTATGGATCATCTACAACACACCCCATACACTCAGAACATCACCTCAATCACCCGACTTGAACTTGATTGATAAATTCTGGTAAGAATTGAACGATAGGATCCGGAAACACCACATCACAAGCAAAACAAGACTGAATGATATTATTCTGCAAGAATGGAACAAAATTGATTCGCACTTAACAAGTAAGCGCGTACAATATCCAATTTTTTGCAAGTGTAAGGACATTAATACATCTTGTGTGCAGTTAAAGCTTGTACTTTTGTTTTCATATTTATTAACACCTCAGAAAAAAGAAACACCACTTTATTACTGCTTTTCAAAACATTACATGTACATTGGATAGAAAGAAAGAGAGGGAGTGTGGGACGCAAATGAAGGAGTGTTAGTGCAGTGAGAGGAAGAAAGAGACAAGAGAGAGAGAACAGTAACCTTTGTATTAGAGGGGCAGAAAAAGACGGAGCAGGAGAGCTTGTGTTAAACAGAGAGAGATTGAAAGCGTGAGAGAGTGAAAAGGTGAGAGAGGAGGAAAGCAGAGAGATATTCACATTTAACACAATAACATGAGTAGGGTTGCTGGCTCACCTTGCCATCAAATAAAAGTTAAGGATACGCATCTGTTATATTCCAGAAAAACAAAATTTCAGGTCAAACCACTTGGAATTTGAATATAGCATTCGAAGTACCCTGTATAATATGCAGAACAAATGGCATGCATATTCTTCAATTACTATTTTGAAAAATTGTCCCCCGTCATGCAACTATGTAAAATCTAACAAGAACAAATTAGAAACCAGATTTTTCACAGCTATATTACTAAGATAAGTAAAGCTTTTGGTTTCAAATTTCTTCTTTTAGATTCTGTAGCTCCACTGATAATAGCTACATTATTTCCTTATTTAATGAAACTATAATCTTAAAAATTTAATTTTTATAATTGAACTGGTTAACAGTTGCATTAAGATTAAAATTAATTTTTATTGTTTTTCTTGTTTTGGAGAATATACATTTTAAATATGAGACCTCATTTGTTTGTTTAATCATTTGCACCATATGAACATTATCCACGTGCTATATAATAACGTCACGATTGAGTATTTTAACAAAATATTAACCGATAATTTACCCTGTTTATTGCAAAGAGATATGTAATTGATTTGTGCCGAAAAGAATATCGTGTGTAGCAATTTAAATATCAGAATGTGCTGACAAATGAAACCCAAAGAAAGGAAGATTTTCAAAATAACGTTAAAAACCTGACGTTTACCTGCTTAAGAAAGTTCTTTGGTGTAAACTAAAGTGCCCCCTATGCTTCTGTGCAGCTGATTTGGTATTTAAAGGCCTCTCTTGAATGTTTTGTTCACTTCAAATTTTGGCTTGTAGGAAGCTAGATTTACGGGAAGGCAATTCATTTGTTTTATAATAGATAAATACATAGAATTAAAATGGATAGTATATAGCTTTAAATAAAAAAGGTTTCCACAGCTTTGGCATCTTTTCGCCTTTTTTCACAAACGGATGTCCTTAAACTCATTTCAAATGTTGAAGTTTCGAAGTTTGCAATTCTGCTAAAACTGAAGTACAAATTTGCCACAACAATATGTTAAACGTAAGGCATTTTAATCAAAACCGTTAGGGCCCATATTTTAGAAACTCAAAATTTTCTAAAAACTTCCCATGTAAAAGGCAGTTAAGGTTAGAGGGATTTTCTGAAAAATCTTCGTGTTGTATCCTTGAAAGATATTAAACTGAAATACCATCTTTGGTATTTAACCAACTTTTCGTTCTAGTATTATGCTGTTCACTAAGAAATACAGATTATATTCACACGGACCCTTTTCTAAAACTGCCTTTTTTGGACACAGGGGCCCTCAAAATGTATATTTCTGGTTTAATCTTGACATCAAAATTTTGCATCGAACACAATATTTCCCCTACTTACTATACGTAGTACAGAAAATAAATATGAGTTGAACTGAATTTGCTTGAACATTTTAATTATGGCTGACGCAAAATTTAATGGTGGGTGGCTCAGCATAAAATTAAAATCATAGGCTTGCCATTCCTTGCGGTGATGCGTAGTTAAACACGTTGTGATATCACGCTGTAAAGTCGCTTATATAAATAGCATTTGCGCCCACAAAATATCTTTGCACTGCAGGGAATAGAATAGTAGTGGTCAGCCATCAGCCGCCATTACATTTTGCTTCTGCTATAACTACACGTAACAAATACGATGCTGCAATTACATAGTTTTGTCTGCTCCCTATTCTACCAACACTTCTTACAAACGCTTATTCTTCTGTTTTTGTTAATATATGTACTTTCATTGCATATTAAGTTGTTCCCTTATAAGTATACCAGCATAGTAGCTTAAGGCGATCACTTGTGGAGGTTTCAACACGACTTTCTCTTTGCATGCTACAGAGAAAACGAATAGCAACTTCTACTTGAAAGAAATATTTAAAATTTTCAAGGAGCAACAAAAAAAATATTTTAGGATTGGCTGATGCAGTGAATGGACGGGTGCGGGGATGGAGGGTGGATGGGCAGATGGATGCACTAATAGTACATCAATATTAAAAAGGTAAATAAATAAATAAGCGAGCGACGAGTGAGTGTGTGAGTTGGTGAGTGAGTGAGTGAGTGAGTAAGTGAGTTAGTGAGTGAGTGAGTGAGTGAGTGAGTGAGTGAGTGAGTGAGTGAGTGATTGATTGAGTGAGTGAGTGAGTGATTGAGTGAGTAGGTAAGTTAGTAAGTAAATAGATAACAAGGTAAAAAGAAATAAAATGAAATAAAATTGGGAAGAAATTAAGTAAAATCAGCAAAAACGAAATAAATAATGAAATAAAATTAATTAAGAAAATGTGAAATGAAGTCAATAAAATAAGGCAAAAACGAGATGAAATGAATTAAAATAAAACAGTAAAAATGGAATAAAATTAAAAATGGAATAAAATCATATATAATAGCACAGGTAAAATGAAATCAGACTGAAGAGAAACTAAATAAAACAAATTAATTGAAATAAAAAAGTAAAAATGTATAATTAAATTAATTAAAAAAGAAAAATCTGATGTGTTGCATTCACATGACTCTCTCCTCTTGTACTAACTATGCTTACAAACGTTTATTCCTATATTACTTTGTACTGGTTGAGATAAACGGTTGCAGCAATTATCTTATTGCTTATATCTTTGTAGGTGTAAGGTAAATATGGGAACACAGTAGGCTTAGGGCATAGTAGAAAACGTAAAAAGTGAATTGAAACGGAATAAAATTAAAACGTAGAAATGAAATGGTAAATTAAAAGGAGTAAAAGTTAAATAACATAAAAATGTAAAGATGATATGAAATAAAATGAACTAAAAATAAAATATCAAAATAAAATAAAATAAAATCCTTTATGGCTCTTGAAACTCTAATATTGGAAAACAAGAAGCAGGCTGATTTCATTATGATCTTCTGAGATTTAGGTACATTCGCACATCTGTTCACTTGATCCTACTGCATAAAATTATATTTATGTAGAACGAAGATAATTCTGCAAGGAGAATAGCGACCGATCTTCTATTTATGTTCTCTATAAACACTACAAACACAAATTCTCTATTTCTGATATTTTGCGGCACTTACCTTTTGCTGTATGCTACTCGTATTTGCTGTCTCCGATTGAATGCATGAGGTATTAACATTTTCCAGCCCTCATCCAGAGGAAAACGCCACCATGTTGATTCGCCCTAGTAAAGGATAGAGTTGTATTACTCATTTTGTTTTATGTAATGTGATGCTGCAGTTTTACATTAAATTTAATTTTGAAAGTAGCAATACAATCATATAACTGAAATGTATTAGGGTTATCTCATCTGTTTTAATTCATACATGAAACACGTTATATGTTGTTACATTTAGAATAAATCTGTTAAATAATCGTCATTCCAAATTGTGAATTTTCCAAACTCTGTCTGCATCAAATAATCCATTCCGCCAAGGGATTTCAGTTTTTAATACCTATAATTCTGTAAACGAAATCTGAGTAACCGAGAATCCATGGTTATGAAATGATTGTGGATGGCTGAATATATCGGTTGTGTCAGTCAAGCTAATGCTGTTTTCTTCACAAACTCTCCTTCACAAGCGCAAAATTTTTTTCCTTTTCTTTTTGCTTCATGTTAATCGCGTTATACGTTAACAAATTAATTTACAGCAAGTTTAAGAACTATGTAAAGATAATCAAATCTTGAAGAAACAGGTCATTATAATTATACTGGTTTTGAAACTATCCTGTACGAATTCTATCATAGGAAAGAAAAATACGATGGCCTGCCATTTCAAAAGCGCAAGTGAAGTAGTGAAATGTTTAAAACGATAGCAACGTATATCTCGGCAATTATTAGTACTGTAAAAATATATGTAGATATTTGAATTAAGTTATATGTTACGTAGAGATGTACATAATTTGTGTGTAAGGCGTTGCGCACGGCGTAAAGTTATAAACGAAGAAATCAGAGGGAAGCTGACTTAACGGATTATTCGCAGAGTATTCAATTTGCCTATACTTGCATTATAAATGTTAATATGAGTAGAGATTTGAAATGTGTTACTACGCAGAGCAATATTTAGCCAGTATTAATGAAATCCGTTTAACCTTGCCTTATGGATTTATTAACTCCAATAGTAATTAGATTTTAAAAATATGGTTTCAAACATTAACAGTAATAAATGGAAAGAAATAATCAATAATCATTTTTCTATCTGCAATTAACTTTTTAGTGTACAACGGCTATGTATGTACATACTTATGACTTCCAAAACGTGAGTATGTTAATCGCAATTTCATTTCCCGGTTCAGTTAGTTTTTCTCATAAATATTACACAAATAAATACCTTCATTCTTGTATTGTGCAGTGAACCCTTTCTGCTCTTTTGGAGACACAACATTTGATTTTCTGCTTTCGATGTAATACTTAGCGTTGTAGATCTTGTGTTCATCTTCAAGAGAAAAATTTCTGATGTAGATTCACCTTGACAACGTTACTCATTTGTTTAGTGTGACGTCATGCTACATTTTTACGTGTGAATTCTCAAGCGAACAATTGAATGACATAATAACGTTATGGCATATTAGGAGCCCTTGGCGCTGAAAATGTATTTTTTATAATTTTACAGTTATAAAAGCAATATTTTGCACACTTAAGGGAGTTTATGTTATCAACTGCGACACAAATTCAAGCACAATCTCTTTTATAGTTTTCAGGGAGTTAATTATTAAATTTATTCATAATACAAAAATGCTTGAACATTAAAAATACTTCATGCGCATCAAAAAATAAAATATAACATTTATTATTTTATAAACTCTAATTGCACAACAAACAGCATCCAAAGCTGGTAGGAACAAAAATTAGTTAGTTTCTAAAATAATTTTTTTAGTATTAAAATATTTATTCCTTAACACATTTTCAGATTTTGAAACCAAAAACTGGCGTTGAGATCACATAAATGTGGCACATGCTAGAAGAGATGTAGATTGATGCACATCAATATTCTCCAAACCTTCAGTTATCGATTAAGTGAATTTTCCCTATTCCGCCATGTTTAAAGTTCTAGCGTAGACTTCAGCGCTACATTCCTGCTTAAGTATTAGGCAGTATTTGAACAAAATATGGGCCAAAAGGGCTCAAAACAGATAAATTCAGCATAAAAGGGCAGCTAAGCGGCATCTCGCAACATAAGAAAAGCTATGAGCAGAGACACTACCAGAAAAAATACAGGTAATCTGACTCATGATCAGATGCAATTTCCTTGATTTTGCATTTTTAATACACTATTTACTCCCTGCACAGTAGATTTTGTGTTACGGCAGTAGAATTTTTCCGGCATATGCTCCATTTATGTGACGTCAACTTCAGTCTTTGGTTTCAAAATCTGAAAGTTTGCTTAGCTTTAAAAAATTAACTTCTCAAGAAATTGAAACCAGTAGGGTATTTGGGGGGAGGCTGGCACAGTTTTTTATGGGCAAGATGGCCGCCATGCGTGATCTAAGGATTACTAGGTAAGGTGGTAGGGGAAGCACAACGTTGTAGGTGTTCGAGGTTGACTCTAGGGATAATGTTTAAGGTCTATAGCAGTGTATGTATGTTTATGAGCGTTCATGGCAGTTGAGTATGGCGTTCACTATATCGATGTGTACCACCTAACGCAAGAGCTTTCTAACTTGATTGAATATATTACCCCAACATGACACCTCACCCCTCATTGCCTCACTAGCCTAACCTAACCTAACGTAACCTAACCTAAGCCCCATACTAATACTCGTCTAACCTAGCTTAACCTAAGCTAAGCTCCATACTTCTACTCGTCTAACCTAACTTAACCTAAGCTAAGCTCCATACTTCTACTCGTCTAACTTAACTTAACCTACGCTAAGCTCCACGCTTCTACGCGTCTAACCTAACCTAACCTAGCTCCCACTCTTTTTACTCACGTCTTTCATAATTTAACGTAACTTAAGCCCCATACTTCTACCCGTCTAACCTAACCCTCATACTCCTACCCGTCTAACCTAACCCCCATACTCCTACTCGTCTAACTTAACTTAACCTAAGCTAAGCTCCATACTTCTACTCGTCTAACCTAACCTAGCTCCCACTCTTTTTACTCTCGTGTTTCATAATTTAACATAACCTAAACCTCACACTTCTACTCGCGTAACTTACCCTAACGTTACTTAACCTAAGTGAGCATAAACCTTCCTATTTATTAAGATGTTTTAACCTAACTTAAACTATTTGATTCCTAGTTTACTTCAGCGTTCTTTTCTTCTACAATCTATTCTGACCTTTACACCATGCTGTTTCAGGCTTAGATATTTCACTTTCTTTTGCAGATGTTTTTCAACAACTTGAGACACTTTGAAGCTATTAGACCCCTGAGATGCGAACCCTAAGCAATTTCTAATCATTTCACGGTATGTTAATACTATTTAGGAGTTTGGTAGGTATTTTAGCCACTTTTGCGACATTCTAGGGCTTTTTAGGAATTTTTGAACGTTTGTCCTGATTTTTCGGTGTTCTCAAGTCTTTAACATGTTTGATACTTTTAATGACCATGTAGACTACTTTTAGCGATTCCTTATGCTTTCACGAACAAATTTCATCCTTTTGTAAATGTATGATGTTCAGTCTAGAGCATTGCTTACGGTCTTCCTAAGACTAACCTAACTTAACCACAAGCCTCTTTAGATATATTTCTTCATCGTTATTTGACATTATTCATGTTTCTTCTCCCTCCTCCCACTCTTTCTTAAACTATCATTAGAAGACGTTGTAACCTTGTTGCTCAGCTAGCTATTACTTCCGTCTTTGTACACTGCTCCAGTATGCTATACATGTCAACCCCACTTAACGATTCTTTTGCATAGTTCTGTATGTTCTAATGGTAACACGTCAAACGTAGCCTACATTCATTTTAAGACTATCCTAACCTAACCTAACCCAACCCAACCAACAACCATCATCATCAGCGTCACTATAACCTGCACGACCACAAACATCTCCAGCACCACCTCCATCATCACCAGCGCCACCATAACCTACATCACCATCATCACCGCGCCAACATATCCAGCACCACCACCATATTCTGCAGCTATTGTATATAGTATGTTCGACATTTTTTCATATCTAACCTTACCTATTATTTACAGCATTAGTATGCTTTGATTTTCCCCCTCCTTTATAGGGCTTTAAACTTCCACTAGAAAATGTCCTAACCATTGATGTTGAAGTTCTTATTACAGCTATTTTGTACTCTGTTACAGAATTTTATACAGTTGTATGACTCTTTTGCTTGGTTCTATATGTTCTGGCGGTAACATCTCGAGCACGACATGCAGTTTTCTAAGGCTAACCCTATCTATTATGATCTAACCTGCTTTTTAAGTGTTCTTTACAGCTTTATTCATCATTGTTTTTTCTGATCCTTTATAGAGCTTAACCTATCACTAAACGATGTTCCATCTGCTGATGTTGAAGTACTTATAGCTCAGTATTTTAAGAGAAATTCAGCAATATTTTTGATAGTATTTTAACACAATCTTCTGTTTATATAAAGTTAATGAAGGTATACTTTAAGGTAGCAGGGTATACGCCTCTCCTCTTTTATCTGGGCTGGAGACCAGCACTAGAGTTAAAGTCTAGTGGCAGAGTTAACGCCTCCCTTTATAATTTCTATTTTTCTTCTTTCTTCGACAAGTATCATGGGAAGCACGGAGAAGCCAGGTGAGTAATTTTTTTATTTTTTCTTCTTTCTTCATCAGACATCATTGGAGGCGTGGAGGAGTAGGTTCCTTAAACTTTCATTTTCTACAGGAAACGTAACGGAGAAAATAATTATCTTGAGATCTAAGTTGCATACTCTTATGCACGGCTTGCAACGTTGTAATGCCCATACGCATACGTTGATATTCCATCCTCTGCAATTACTCTCTTGTCATCATGAGGCGACAGAGCTATTTTATTAGATTCAACTGTAGAAACGTTATGGCGTTGGGATAGGATTAAATTCATAGGGGTTCTTACGATTTTTAAAGTTTTAAGGCACTCCATATAGCTGTTGAAGCTGATGTGTTGCTTAATGGCGCTATGTTTTATGCCTTTAATCTTTTTTATCACAGAGCCATCAATATCGAGAGCATACATTTTAGGTCTGAGACCAACAAAACGGCGAATGATTTTGCCACTCGCTTCATCTTTAAACTTTCCCAACACTTTCTTGTTTTGTGTAGAATAGCATATATGGTTAGCAGGGTAATCCGCTGTATCCACATGTTCAAGCATGTGTAATTTATCCTGGTATATATCAGCTGTAGTCACTCGATGGATGAAGGAATCTGTATCCGTATATAACAGTTTAAGATTCTCAGCTCCATAATATGGAAGTAACACATCATATTGATATGAATACATAAGCGTCTTGGAGATGTCTAGTACGCTCATACCGATGTATATAGGCTTGTTGAACACTATTTTACGAGAAGCCATATGAACAGCTGCAAGATTAGGACCGTATATAGTTCGATCGATAAATGTAGGCTTGGCTATTAGTTTTTCTAATGTTTTGCTGTTTGCTACAAGACGTATATCCATACGATTACGAATATTTTCCATTGTTTTTCCAAACATCGCATTATTGAAAAGTTTGTACAAATCCTTCTCGAAATCGTTTCTTGCTTGCTGCCGTAGGCGATTATTAAATTCGACGTAAGGCTTTAACCAACAAGATTGACGGAATTTTAGCGCTCGATGAATCTTAACTAGTCGTAGACCATGACTAAGAGCCTGTTTCAAGGCCATGTAATGTACCACATACTTCTTTCGGGATCCAAGATGAGCAATTAGTTTCTTTGAAGAGGATTCCCCCGGTTTCATACTCTCAGGCAGAAAGGGTAAATCATTATGAAGTTCATGCAGCTCTGCAGGATATTCCACATCAACTTCCAAGATATATCCAAAGGAATCATCCCCCTTCAACGAGCCGAGATGTATATCTTCAGGAGAAACCCACGTAAATCCACCATAAGGAAGAGCGTGGCACATAGCCCAACCGTACTGGTTATTGGCGTCTTCGTATGTAATAAAATGAGAGGGTTTACGAGGATCATACTGCTCCATATAGATGCTGTTAGCCTCAGCATACCGGTGAGAAACCTGGCATAACCCTCCTCTTATACCAGATTCAACCATGAGTAGCTGATCGTAATCAAGAAGCAATTCCAACTCGATTCCAGTATACAGCAGCATAGTATATGCTGTATATATGCTGTATATATGTAAGTCCTGGAGAAGTAAAATAATGTGCAGGATCCACTTTATGACTTTTCAAGGTTTGGTCTCTAAATGTCTCGAAGACATCCGATAGGAGAAGAACATCTGAAACTAAGTACAGATCACTGTACTCACCAAGGTTTCGGACCTTAAAGTGCTTCCACACGCTCAGAGCATGATCATAGTCCTCACTGCTGATTTCTTCGCTGTTTAATCTGTTGTAGAAGGCATCCCTAGGAGGCAAACATGTATCGTTCAGGGTATCCCACGATGTTACGTAATCATAGGGAAATACTCCCTTACGAGTCATCAAGCCAATATTCTCTGCTCCAAAGTACTTTGCTGTTTCAGGATACGTTTCAAGGTTTTTTGCAAGCTTCTCCAAGCTCGTACTGAGGAAGCGGAAAGTATCCACAAACCTGAGTTTAATATCCCCAACATACTTGGAGAATGATATATAACTTTCCTCTGAATTTGGTATAACCTCTACTCTTTCGCTAGTGCACCCCAGCTCCTTAACAATGAAATGAGAGTCATACCCACTCAGATTATGCATGAAGACAGGTATATAATTAGGTGTTTTACAAGCCAGGTTACATTTATTGTGTAAAGGCCCTCTGTACGCCCCGCTTATATGTGAGTGATCGCGAACCTTCCAATTATCTTCTGTAAATTCATGTTCACACAGGTAGCATATTGTAGAAGCATCGAATGATTCTTGTTCTTCAGCTGTAAGATTCAGAGGTTTAGCAGATTTGTATAAGTCACTAATTTTATTTGCCAGATCCATCAGGCATTCCATAAACTTCTGTGCAGCGTCAGGCCCTCGGTAAACATGCGGTTCAGTAGGAAGAGTTGTTTCTAGTTGTTCAACACTGGATGATGGCTTCACATAAACACAAAAGCTCATGGGAGAATGACTTTGATAGGGAGTTGTGTAGGAGGTTTCGGGGTTAGAGGAGCAAGTATGGAGAGGGGTAAGAATGCATTCAAAATCTGCGTAGATAACATAAGGAAGTTTCAACATCCTCTCAACATTCTTGAATTTAACGATAGAGTTATCCTTTGTAGGCATAACGCACCTAGCAATGCCGTATTGTCTACATATTTCGCTATGCTCTTCCAATTTTTCCATTCCACATCGTCCATGTCGGTCATCAAAATGACTGAAACATCTTTTACATACATAAATTCGTTCTTTATGTTTAGTTTTCTGCCCACGAATAAGCTTCTCAAAATCCTTTATATACACATAGTGATGCTTGCCAGCTGAATCACTCAACAGAAGAAGGTCGCGGTAATCAGTTAATTCTTCATCAACAACCTTTATGGGAAACACTTCACATTTATCATCAACTCCAAACACATTTATAGACATATTATTGAGTTGTTAAAATTTAGCGATTTCACCCAAGCTCGTAAGAAATGAGACGCATGAGAAATCGTATTTCTCTTGGAGATCCTTGTACTTGCTAACACGCTGAGGATTCTTTTGAATGAACTTAGCCAGAACAGCGTACATAAAGCATTTCTCATCATTGTAGTTCTGAGGGTTTATACAGGCTTTCTTCGCATCCAAAGATGACGGTAGAGGAATATAGCTGCTCCCTCGAAGAAGATTATACTTGTTAACACGCAGTCGAACACCATCAACCGCCAGCAGAGCCCAATTACTACCTTTGAGCTTACTTTCCTCCATTTCAACACGGAGTTTGTCGAATTTCTTTTCCAAGATGGCATCCAAGTCACTATCTAAAAACACGGCATGATTACGCGTTTTGAAGGTTTTGTTAGTGGTGTCCCCAACAGCATTCACAAACTTACATTCAGCCATAATGTTGATTTTCAAACTTTTATGAGCCCGCAACTCCTTCTGAACAGCATTAATTATACGCTGCTTAGCCTGCTCCAGGTATGAATTTAAATCCTGACTTGCTGGCCATTGGATGAAATACGATTTCAGCCGATCCTGAAAAGCCGTTTCATATTCTACAACATCATCTTCATCAGGAGACATTAACAATAATTTATGCTTAGTAGGTTTGAATTTGACTTTCTTAGCATCTATAGCCCTGTCGCAGCGTCCTTCATGTACATCCCTTCTATTTTCAGTATCGTAAACATCACCACAATGTCTACACTCGAAAAACTCACCACATATCAGCTCATGCCTCTTCTTATGGTAGTCGCGAAGAAAACTCTTGTCACATTTGCTGCACCTATAATCCGGTATAGCACTCAGAAGCGATTCCATTACTCCACCATTCCACATCTTTATAATATGTAGTGCAACACTTGTAAATTATATAAATCAATAAATGCTTATAGCACTTTCCACTGACTCGCCTTAATAACTTATCAAAGCTATTGAACAGTAATTTCACTAAGAGAAGCTGATGTTCTCGACTCGAAGGATAATTACTGAATAACTATCTAAGCTCAAGCAAGCCCTACTTATTCTGAAAGCACGGATCTCTCAGGGAACTACATAATTCAAGATCACGCTTGCAGCGCCTTATAGCGGCTTCAATCAGTACTAAAACGCACATTCTACAGATTTTATAATTTTATGACGGTAAATTATATATTAGTCATCAACTATCCGTATTTTTATTATTTTTCCCCGTTTTTACGTACTTTGAAACGAATCCGGCATAGAATTAAGACGCGAAACGGTGGGTACGTATCTAAGTAACAAACACCTTTTAACGATATCGAATGACAGCGATATAAGCACTTGAACATTATTTAAACGCTTAAAACCCAATTTTTTCGCTATATTTCATCAATTTCAGCATTAGTGTCCTATGACGTCTCACTCAAGCATCGACCGAATGTCTGCTACCTCCAAACATGTTCATACAGGTCTAATGACGTCACGCAAGCACCATACAGAAGGCATAATTCAACGACAAAGACATTAGGCTATATATTCCCGCAACGAAATAAACGTATTTGAAAGCGTCTTAACACGTTAACTTCAATGCATGTATATATAAACCTCTAATATAACAATAAAAAGAAAGAAAAAGGAATAGATAAGAAATAAAATAAAGGGGAAATAAATTATTAGCACAATACACCCTTAGAAACGAGGTTATTCCATATCTTTCATCATTCAGTCAACTAACATAGCTAAATGATGTCACACAGTAGCGGCGACGTTCTGTCTACATTCCTTGAAAACAAGTTTAGACAGGAAAGTCTCCCCACCCTCGGATCCACGTAGCAGCATTATGAGAAGGCCAACAGTAACGTCCAAGCCATCAGAGCGAGTATACGGGGCGTGAACATCCGACAACGCTTTTCACCGTTTAAAGCTTATTTGCATCATTTCTTTCCAGGTACTCATCAATCATTGTACTACACACATCATTTAGATCACAATACTTAGCATTGTATGCTATAATTTGTAATTTTCACGATTTTATACTCATTTAATGATTTAAATTCAACATTTCTAGCGTTCACCATCTTCTTCTTCTTCTTTTTCTTCTTCTTTTTCTTCGCCCATATTTTCACCTTAGTTCTTCTGTTCTCGTTCTCCCTCGTGATAGCAGAGAATATGTACGTAAATGATCGTTATTAGCTTAAATATTAAAGAAAATAACAACATTCTCCGTCAATTATATCTAAACAGCCTTTTCCGAGTTGTCCATGATTAAGGATTCTGGAATCAAGGTAGGCAATGTTTCTCTCAATAAGAGCATTCAGTAATTGATTTTGTAAATAATATCACTAATTTAAGCTTTATTTCGAGCCTCTAAGTCCGCTAGTTTGCAAGGTATTTAAATGGACCCTTAGAGATTCGCACTAGACCCGCAGTATAAAAATTACCAATTTATCCATAAATCAGGACTACAGTATTTAACTGAAGCGTTTAACTTTTTATTTCATAGCGCTATCTTTGTTTATTCACGAATAAATCGACTTTGAAGTAATTGACCCCTCCCGGTAATCGAACTATGAGTCGTAGGGATAAAATTTTCTAATATATCACTTTATGCGTCAAGTTACCCTAATTTGTCTTTACATCACTATTCCAAGTGTAACAAATCGCGATATAGGTAAAAATTCAATAATTCTCCGCAAGGTAGGAATCGAACCCACGATACCTCAGCTCTAGCATGTTAGAAAATAATTGTCCTTAACGTGTATTACCATATAAAGTTTATTTCAGTCTTCTAGCTTAAGCGATTCTCGAGATAATTAAATTCATCAAATCAGGATTGGAACCCAAGACTCCAGCATCCCGAGCATACCACAGAGGAAAGTCCATAACAATACCAATTTAATAAAATTTATTCGAAGTTTTTATCACTAATAGTTTAGGAATTATTCCAATAACAAAAGTATCGATTGCCCGGGAATCGATCCCTAGACCCACGACGACCTTCAAAATCAGATCAAAAGATGCGCCATTTTAATAGAACATAATCACCATTTACCGCATTTCGATATCTCATTTAGTTTACGAGTAATCAGCGATCAAACGTAGTAGGGTACTTTAGCCGGCTTAACCCTTTGGGGTCAATGCCGCCCGATAATTGACCACATGTTAAACACATGTTAACATGGGCAATTAACCTGTCAACCCTTGTCGATGGTAATCTGACATAAGGAGGGTTGCCCCTTTGTCGGCTTTTCACCGACAAAGGGAAGGGGGTGTGAAAAACACGTGTTAAACACGTGTAATCAATTAGCGGCAACACTTTGATATGCAAAGTGTGTTCAAACCGGCTAAAGTACCCTACTAATCGAAATGCGGTAAACGGTGATTATGTTCTATTAAAATGGCGCATCTTTTGATCTGATTTTGAAGGTCGTCGTGGGTCTAGGGATCGATTCCCGGGCAATCGATACCTTTGTTATTGAAATAATTCCTAAACTATTAGTGATAAAAACTTCGAATAAATTTTATTAAATTGGTATTGTTATGGACTTTCCTCTGTGGTATGCTCGGGATCCTGGAGTCTTGGGTTCCAATCCTGATTTGATGAATTTAATTATCTCGAGAATCGCTTAAGCTAGAAGACTGAAATAAACTTTATATGGTAATACACGTTAAGGACAATTATTTTCTAACATGCTAGAGCTGAGGTATCGTGGGTTCGATTCCTACCTTGCGGAGAATTATTGAATTTTTACCTATATCGCGATTTGTTACACTTGGAATAGTGATGTAAAGACAAATTAGGGTAACTTGACGCATAAAGTGATATATTAGAAAATTTTATCCCTACGACTCATAGTTCGATTACCGGGAGGGGTCAATTACTTCAAAGTCGATTTATTCGTGAATAAACAAAGATAGCGCTATGAAATAAAAAGTTAAACGCTTCAGTTAAATACTGTAGTCCTGATTTATGGATAAATTGGTAATTTTTATACTGCGGGTCTAGTGCGAATCTCTAAGGGTCCATTTAAATACCTTGCAAACTAGCGGACTTAGAGGCTCGAAATAAAGCTTTAATTAGTGATATTATTTACAAAATCAATTACTGAATGCTCTTATTGAGAGAAACATTGCCTACCTTGATTCCAGAATCCTTAATCATGGACAACTCGGAAAAGGCTGTTTAGATATAATTGACGGAGAATGTTGTTATTTTCTTTAATATTTAAGCTAATAACGATCATTTACGTACATATTCTCTGCTATCACGAGGGAGAACGAGAACAGAAGAACTAAGGTGAAAATATGGGCGAAGAAAAAGAAGAAGAAAAAGAAGAAGAAGAAGATGGTGAACGCTAGAAATGTTGAATTTAAATCATTAACTGAGTATAAAATCGTGAAAATTACAAATTATAGCATACAATGCTAAGTATTGTGATCTAAATGATGTGTGTAGTACAATGATTGATGAGTACCTGGAAAGAAATGATGCAAATAAGCTTTAAACGGTGAAAAGCGTTGTCGGATGTTCACGCCCCGTATACTCGCTCTGATGGCTTGGACGTTACTGTTGGCCTTCTCATAATGCTGCTACGTGGATCCGAGGGTGGGGAGACTTTCCTGTCTAAACTTGTTTTCAAGGAATGTAGACAGAACGTCGCCGCTACTGTGTGACATCATTTAGCTATGTTAGTTGACTGAATGATGAAAGATATGGAATAACCTCGTTTCTAAGGGTGTATTGTGCTAATAATTTATTTCCCCTTTATTTTATTTCTTATCTATTCCTTTTTCTTTCTTTTTATTGTTATATTAGAGGTTTATATATACATGCATTGAAGTTAACGTGTTAAGACGCTTTCAAATACGTTTATTTCGTTGCGGGAATATATAGCCTAATGTCTTTGTCGTTGAATTATGCCTTCTGTATGGTGCTTGCGTGACGTCATTAGACCAGTATGAACATGTTTGGAGGTAGCAGACATTCGGTCGATGCTTGAGTGAGACGTCATAGGACACTAATGCTGAAATTGATGAAATATAGCGAAAAAATTGGGTTTTAAGCGTTTAAATAATGTTCAAGTGCTTATATCGCTGTCATTCGATATCGTTAAAAGGTGTTTGTTACTTAGATACGTACCCACCGTTTCGCGTCTTAATTCTATGCCGGATTCGTTTCAAAGTACGTAAAAACGGGGAAAAATAATAAAAATACGGATAGTTGATGACTAATATATAATTTACCGTCATAAAATTATAAAATCTGTAGAATGTGCGTTTTAGTACTGATTGAAGCCGCTATAAGGCGCTGCAAGCGTGATCTTGAATTATGTAGTTCCCTGAGAGATCCGTGCTTTCAGAATAAGTAGGGCTTGCTTGAGCTTAGATAGTTATTCAGTAATTATCCTTCGAGTCGAGAACATCAGCTTCTCTTAGTGAAATTACTGTTCAATAGCTTTGATAAGTTATTAAGGCGAGTCAGTGGAAAGTGCTATAAGCATTTATTGATTTATATAATTTACAAGTGTTGCACTACATATTATAAAGATGTGGAATGGTGGAGTAATGGAATCGCTTCTGAGTGCTATACCGGATTATAGGTGCAGCAAATGTGACAAGAGTTTTCTTCGCGACTACCATAAGAAGAGGCATGAGCTGATATGTGGTGAGTTTTTCGAGTGTAGACATTGTGGTGATGTTTACGATACTGAAAATAGAAGGGATGTACATGAAGGACGCTGCGACAGGGCTATAGATGCTAAGAAAGTCAAATTCAAACCTACTAAGCATAAATTATTGTTAATGTCTCCTGATGAAGATGATGTTGTAGAATATGAAACGGCTTTTCAGGATCGGCTGAAATCGTATTTCATCCAATGGCCAGCAAGTCAGGATTTAAATTCATACCTGGAGCAGGCTAAGCAGCGTATAATTAATGCTGTTCAGAAGGAGTTGCGGGCTCATAAAAGTTTGAAAATCAACATTATGGCTGAATGTAAGTTTGTGAATGCTGTTGGGGACACCACTAACAAAACCTTCAAAACGCGTAATCATGCCGTGTTTTTAGATAGTGACTTGGATGCCATCTTGGAAAAGAAATTCGACAAACTCCGTGTTGAAATGGAGGAAAGTAAGCTCAAAGGTAGTAATTGGGCTCTGCTGGCGGTTGATGGTGTTCGACTGCGTGTTAACAAGTATAATCTTCTTCGAGGGAGCAGCTATATTCCTCTACCGTCATCTTTGGATGCGAAGAAAGCCTGTATAAACCCTCAGAACTACAATGATGAGAAATGCTTTATGTACGCTGTTCTGGCTAAGTTCATTCAAAAGAATCCTCAGCGTGTTAGCAAGTACAAGGATCTCCAAGAGAAATACGATTTCTCATGCGTCTCATTTCTTACGAGCTTGGGTGAAATCGCTAAATTTTAACAACTCAATAATATGTCTATAAATGTGTTTGGAGTTGATGATAAATGTGAAGTGTTTCCCATAAAGGTTGTTGATGAAGAATTAACTGATTACCGCGACCTTCTTCTGTTGAGTGATTCAGCTGGCAAGCATCACTATGTGTATATAAAGGATTTTGAGAAGCTTATTCGTGGGCAGAAAACTAAACATAAAGAACGAATTTATGTATGTAAAAGATGTTTCAGTCATTTTGATGACCGACATGGACGATGTGGAATGGAAAAATTGGAAGAGCATAGCGAAATATGTAGACAATACGGCATTGCTAGGTGCGTTATGCCTACAAAGGATAACTCTATCGTTAAATTCAAGAATGTTGAGAGGATGTTGAAACTTCCTTATGTTATCTACGCAGATTTTGAATGCATTCTTACCCCTCTCCATACTTGCTCCTCTAACCCCGAAACCTCCTACACAACTCCCTATCAAAGTCATTCTCCCATGAGCTTTTGTGTTTATGTGAAGCCATCATCCAGTGTTGAACAACTAGAAACAACTCTTCCTACTGAACCGCATGTTTACCGAGGGCCTGACGCTGCACAGAAGTTTATGGAATGCCTGATGGATCTGGCAAATAAAATTAGTGACTTATACAAATCTGCTAAACCTCTGAATCTTACAGCTGAAGAACAAGAATCATTCGATGCTTCTACAATATGCTACCTGTGTGAACATGAATTTACAGAAGATAATTGGAAGGTTCGCGATCACTCACATATAAGCGGGGCGTACAGAGGGCCTTTACACAATAAATGTAACCTGGCTTGTAAAACACCTAATTATATACCTGTCTTCATGCATAATCTGAGTGGGTATGACTCTCATTTCATTGTTAAGGAGCTGGGGTGCACTAGCGAAAGAGTAGAGGTTATACCAAATTCAGAGGAAAGTTATATATCATTCTCCAAGTATGTTGGGGATATTAAACTCAGGTTTGTGGATACTTTCCGCTTCCTCAGTACGAGCTTGGAGAAGCTTGCAAAAAACCTTGAAACGTATCCTGAAACAGCAAAGTACTTTGGAGCAGAGAATATTGGCTTGATGACTCGTAAGGGAGTATTTCCCTATGATTACGTAACATCGTGGGATACCCTGAACGATACATGTTTGCCTCCTAGGGATGCCTTCTACAACAGATTAAACAGCGAAGAAATCAGCAGTGAGGACTATGATCATGCTCTGAGCGTGTGGAAGCACTTTAAGGTCCGAAACCTTGGTGAGTACAGTGATCTGTACTTAGTTTCAGATGTTCTTCTCCTATCGGATGTCTTCGAGACATTTAGAGACCAAACCTTGAAAAGTCATAAAGTGGATCCTGCACATTATTTTACTTCTCCAGGACTTACATATATACAGCATATATACAGCATATACTATGCTGCTGTATACTGGAATCGAGTTGGAATTGCTTCTTGATTACGATCAGCTACTCATGGTTGAATCTGGTATAAGAGGAGGGTTATGCCAGGTTTCTCACCGGTATGCTGAGGCTAACAGCATCTATATGGAGCAGTATGATCCTCGTAAACCCTCTCATTTTATTACATACGAAGACGCCAATAACCAGTACGGTTGGGCTATGTGCCACGCTCTTCCTTATGGTGGATTTACGTGGGTTTCTCCTGAAGATATACATCTCGGCTCGTTGAAGGGGGATGATTCCTTTGGATATATCTTGGAAGTTGATGTGGAATATCCTGCAGAGCTGCATGAACTTCATAATGATTTACCCTTTCTGCCTGAGAGTATGAAACCGGGGGAATCCTCTTCAAAGAAACTAATTGCTCATCTTGGATCCCGAAAGAAGTATGTGGTACATTACATGGCCTTGAAACAGGCTCTTAGTCATGGTCTACGACTAGTTAAGATTCATCGAGCGCTAAAATTCCGTCAATCTTGTTGGTTAAAGCCTTACGTCGAATTTAATAATCGCCTACGGCAGCAAGCAAGAAACGATTTCGAGAAGGATTTGTACAAACTTTTCAATAATGCGATGTTTGGAAAAACAATGGAAAATATTCGTAATCGTATGGATATACGTCTTGTAGCAAACAGCAAAACATTAGAAAAACTAATAGCCAAGCCTACATTTATCGATCGAACTATATACGGTCCTAATCTTGCAGCTGTTCATATGGCTTCTCGTAAAATAGTGTTCAACAAGCCTATATACATCGGTATGAGCGTACTAGACATCTCCAAGACGCTTATGTATTCATATCAATATGATGTGTTACTTCCATATTATGGAGCTGAGAATCTTAAACTGTTATATACGGATACAGATTCCTTCATCCATCGAGTGACTACAGCTGATATATACCAGGATAAATTACACATGCTTGAACATGTGGATACAGCGGATTACCCTGCTAACCATATATGCTATTCTACACAAAACAAGAAAGTGTTGGGAAAGTTTAAAGATGAAGCGAGTGGCAAAATCATTCGCCGTTTCGTTGGTCTCAGACCTAAAATGTATGCTCTCGATATTGATGGCTCTGTGATAAAAAAGATTAAAGGCATAAAACATAGCGCCATTAAGCAACACATCAGCTTCAACAGCTATATGGAGTGCCTTAAAACTTTAAAAATCGTAAGAACCCCTATGAATTTAATCCTATCCCAACGCCATAACGTTTCTACAGTTGAATCTAATAAAATAGCTCTGTCGCCTCATGATGACAAGAGAGTAATTGCAGAGGATGGAATATCAACGTATGCGTATGGGCATTACAACGTTGCAAGCCGTGCATAAGAGTATGCAACTTAGATCTCAAGATAATTATTTTCTCCGTTACGTTTCCTGTAGAAAATGAAAGTTTAATGAACCTACTCCTCCACGCCTCCAATGATGTCTGATGAAGAAAGAAGAAAAAATAAAAAAATTACTCACCTGGCTTCTCCGTGCTTCCCATGATACTTGTCGAAGAAAGAAGAAAAATAGAAATTATAAAGGGAGGCGTTAACTCTGCCACTAGACTTTAACTCTAGTGCTGGTCTCCAGCCCAGATAAAAGAGGAGAGGCGTATACCCTGCTACCTTAAAGTATACCTTCATTAACTTTATATAAACAGAAGATTGTGTTAAAATACTATCAAAAATATTGCTGAATTTCTCTTAAAATACTGAGCTATAAGTACTTCAACATCAGCAGATGGAACATCGTTTAGTGATAGGTTAAGCTCTATAAAGGATCAGAAAAAACAATGATGAATAAAGCTGTAAAGAACACTTAAAAAGCAGGTTAGATCATAATAGATAGGGTTAGCCTTAGAAAACTGCATGTCGTGCACGAGATGTTACCGCCAGAACATATAGAACCAAGCAAAAGAGTCATACAACTGTATAAAATTCTGTAACAGAGTACAAAATAGCTGTAATAAGAACTTCAACATCAATGGTTAGGACATTTTCTAGTGGAAGTTTAAAGCCCTATAAAGGAGGGGGAAAATCAAAGCATACTAATGCTGTAAATAATAGGTAAGGTTAGATATGAAAAAATGTCGAACATACTATATACAATAGCTGCAGAATATGGTGGTGGTGCTGGATATGTTGGCGCGGTGATGATGGTGATGTAGGTTATGGTGGCGCTGGTGATGATGGAGGTGGTGCTGGAGATGTTTGTGGTCGTGCAGGTTATAGTGACGCTGATGATGATGGTTGTTGGTTGGGTTGGGTTAGGTTAGGTTAGGATAGTCTTAAAATGAATGTAGGCTACGTTTGACGTGTTACCATTAGAACATACAGAACTATGCAAAAGAATCGTTAAGTGGGGTTGACATGTATAGCATACTGGAGCAGTGTACAAAGACGGAGGTAATAGCTAGCTGAGCAACAAGGTTACAACGTCTTCTAATGATAGTTTAAGAAAGAGTGGGAGGAGGGAGAAGAAACATGAATAATGTCAAATAACGATGAAGAAATATATCTAAAGAGGCTTGTGGTTAAGTTAGGTTAGTCTTAGGAAGACCGTAAGCAATGCTCTAGACTGAACATCATACATTTACAAAAGGATGAAATTTGTTCGTGAAAGCATAAGGAATCGCTAAAAGGAGTCTACATGGTCATTAAAAGTATCAAACATGTTAAAGACTTGAGAACACCGAAAAATCAGGACAAACCTTCAAAAATTCCTAAAAAGCCCTAGAATGTCGCAAAAGTGGCTAAAATACCTACCAAACTCCTAAATAGTATTAACATACCGTGAAATGATTAGAAATTGCTTAGGGTTCGCATCTCAGGGGTCTAATAGCTTCAAAGTGTCTCAAGTTGTTGAAAAACATCTGCAAAAGAAAGTGAAATATCTAAGCCTGAAACAGCATGGTGTAAAGGTCAGAATAGATTGTAGAAGAAAAGAACGCTGAAGTAAACTAGGAATCAAATAGGTTAAGTTAGGTTAAAACATCTTAATAAATAGGAAGGTTTATGCTCACTTAGGTTAAGTAACGTTAGGGTAAGTTACGCGAGTAGAAGTGTGAGGTTTAGGTTATGTTAAATTATGAAACACGAGAGTAAAAAGAGTGGGAGCTAGGTTAGGTTAGACGAGTAGAAGTATGGAGCTTAGCTTAGGTTAAGTTAGGTTAGACGAGTAGGAGTATGGGGGTTAGGTTAGACGGGTAGGAGTATGAGGGTTAGGTTAGACGGGTAGAAGTATGGGGCTTAAGTTACGTTAAATTATGAAAGACGTGAGTAAAAAGAGTGGGAGCTAGGTTAGGTTAGGTTAGACGCGTAGAAGCGTGGAGCTTAGCGTAGGTTAAGTTAAGTTAGACGAGTAGAAGTATGGAGCTTAGCTTAGGTTAAGCTAGATTAGACGAGTATTAGTATGGGGCTTAGGTTAGGTTACGTTAGGTTAGGTTAGGCTAGTGAGGCAATGAGGGGTGAGGTGTCATGTTGGGGTAATATATTCAATCAAGTTAGAAAGCTCTTGCGTTAGGTGGTACACATCGATATAGTGAACGCCATACTCAACTGCCATGAACGCTCATAAACATACATACACTGCTATAGACCTTAAACATTATCCCTAGAGTCAGCCTCGAACACCTACAACGTTGTGCTTCCCCTACCACCTTACCTAGTAATCCTTAGATCACGCATGGCGGCCATCTTGCCCATAATAAACTGTGCCAGCCTCCCCCCAAATACCCTACTGAAACCCAATATTTTCAATGCCCATCAAACCAAAGAAGTAAATTACTTTTCTTCCTGCCTTCGATTCAAGGTGTTTATTGGACAGTTAAAAAATAACACTATGGCTACTCTGCGATAAGGAAGTGGTCTCATTACTTGTGACATTCTATTTTTTCATGCGTATTTAATACTTTGGCATATTTTGCCTAAATTAAGAATAAATAATTCCCTCAAAAGTA
The DNA here is from genome assembly GCA_030765045.1 of Tenodera sinensis. Taxonomy (NCBI): domain Eukaryota; kingdom Metazoa; phylum Arthropoda; class Insecta; order Mantodea; family Mantidae; genus Tenodera; species Tenodera sinensis. Next base: position 199,387,206 of record CM060962.1, on the reverse strand, counting down.
TAAAACAGATTGTGCTGGACCTTTGTGTAGGGGTTTATAAAACCACCGTTAAATGTCCAAACTTGTGATTTCAGACGTATAAAAATATGGAAAATTGAAATTTCATTCCTAAGGTCCCGAAATAAATACACCTTTAACAGGAACGTTTTTGCCGCTATTAAAGGAGCTGACAGTCGGGTAAGGATATATGGATAAGGAGAGACTGTGGATGATGGAGAGGGAGAGTGTGGGCAGTAATGGTAACAGAAATAGGTATGAGGGACGGATAAAGAACCTCGAAGAGAAAAAGAGACAAAACACTGATAAACTAAGAAAGATAGTGAGATGAAGGGTAATCATCACAATTCACGGGATAATGCGGCAAAAGGTTAGGGGTTATAGTAGCCTATAGACTGAAATAAGTATGTAATTAAAATTGTTTGATAATTTATGATTATCGAGAGGGGATCAATTTCGTCTCGATCTGGATGTACAGTATTAATTCAAACATGTTTGAGGGCTACAAATAGTGTGTTTTAAACTAACTTTATATGCTGGTGTATTTTGTAATAAAGTGTTTTAAACTAACATTGTGTGGTGGTGTATTTTGTGTGAGCACAGGCATGTGAAAATCACTTAAGAATGGACAAACTAGCTGCTTTTAAAACTGGCCCATAATATACCTTGGACGCTATTTAGAAAATGGGCTACATAACATTTTAGTTACCTTTTCATGAGAGAAGAATTTCCAGTAAAGTATCAGCCTCAGAAATGAAATAGTCAGTTAGTATTTAAACTGTACACAGGATTATTTTATAAGCATTTTTCTGGTGACAGGTTTCGTTGTAAATGACATTTTGAAAGGAAGATGCGTATTACCTATGTATCGCTATTATGAAAGTGTGAAAACCAATTACCAGGACAGGTGCCATACATACACAGGCAGGAGGAAGTATTCCAATCCATACATATGCAACCCTAATTTTAAATTAATCCACACAGAAGGCGGAATAATTTATTATTACCTTATTCTACTGATGTGTTCTTGTACTTTTGAAACACATACACAGTACAAGAATGACAGGAATACGTATCCATTATTCAAAATGTGCTTTCCCTTAAACAGGTTGTCCTTATGACAATTATTCTAAAGCGCTAAATGAGACAGCAACAAAACACAATAAACGATGGAAATGGCGATGTTTGTAGCTTCATACCTCCTCATTTATATCTGCTGTCATCAGTATACACACAACGTGGGCTACGAGTGGCCACAGTCAAAATGGAGCGGAAAGGAGAAGAGACAGTCAAGAAGAGAGAATATTAATCTTACATATGTATGCACGAACAAAACAAGACGTGTAAGAACTTGGATGAAACTGTACGCAGAATCCAATGTGTGGTGTTTCATCCAATGCTTTAAAACGAATAATACCATTGTCAATAAGTCTAGGAAAGGTACTCCGCCAAAACCTACTTCTTGAAATAAAAGACAAGTGCTGAAAATGGTGAAACAAAATCTCTGAATAACAGCAGCAAACATTAGAGCACATATGGAAGAGCATCTTGGGAAGCTCTGCCTCAAAAAGTAGTTCGTGGGGCTTTGAACAATGCTGGTTACAATTTCAGTGTATACCAATGCGGGGACCGATAAATGGTGTGGAGACAGAAGAATTCAGAGTAGGATCCTAAAAATATGGAAGCTGCTATCAAACACTGGGGTAGCACTAGAATCCAGCGATGTACACGTTTGCAGAAGAGGGGAAGTAGGGTTTAAATCCTTCCACTATACACTGACCTTGGCACTCTAACCCCCAGCCGTGCATTGTGTTGCAGTGGCGAGTGGGTACATGCACGTTACATTTGATTTACGAAATCAGATTTACAGTTGGACGCAGTAGATTTATAAACATGATAGATAGCTTACAGACCATCCAGTAAGAAGGGGTTAATAGCAGACCCCACTATACGCTTTGAGACACACGCTGGACAGCCAGATGAGTTGGGCAAAGTAAAAAGGCTATTTATGAACCCACAGTACCACACATAGCGAAATACCAGCTCAGCTACATCTCTGTACACGGAATAATGACTGGCGCTCGAGGCACAGTTCCAAAACACCTAATCCAAATTTACTGTGGACTTCCCTAGGGCTGGACCAGAGACGGCTACACGACATTATCATAGCAATGCTAGACTTCATAGACATTTTGAGAAATCATTTGTATAACTTTTAGGATGTTTCCCACCTTGCTTGTTGTATTTTCAAGCATTTTAATTACCTTATATGCGCATATATTCATTTTGGGTCTTCTTTGAACTATCACCTATTGTTCATTCTGTTATTTTTCTGACTTATTACTTATGCTTCATGCCACGTCTGAATATCTTCTCCTTGCATAATTTTGTTTTTGTATACTTTAGCCCTGAGGCACCCTCCTAAAGATGCAAATAGTCAAATAATAATATCAGGCTATACACACAAATCTTATCTTTGGTACAGCTTGCGTTAAGGATGTCCAGCTATTATTTATGTATGCCAACGAACTTAGTGTTGGTGTTTTCAAACACACAAGCCGTGTGTGGGCAATGTTTGAAAGGCACAATTGGAACTGAAAAAGTCAATGCCACAGCCGGGATTTGAACTTCAGGCCCTCCGATTACAATGCGGTAGGACGAAATGAGCCTATACCAAGTGATCGTCGCGTAATATGTTGCAATACAGAATTTTAGCATAGTTTAATTTGGAGAAACTCAATTCATTAATATACGCAGAGCTTTACTCTTACACACACTATTCTTACTAATGCTTATTCCGCTATGTACTATATTTTAGTCGATAGAAGCATTTTCAGAAATCACCTTACTGCGAATTATTTGGTACGTGCAAGAGGAATGTGAATACAGCAGGCTCTAAGAGAGGGTGAAATGTTTGAAGAGCTAATTGTCTTCGGTGCTTTTGAAATTCCGTTCTCTTTGCAAGGCCAAGAGATAAACGAATAACATTCATATTTAAAAAAAGTATAAGTCCAAAATAAGAACAAATTAGAAACTAAAAACCACTTTTCTTAGTAATGTGGTAAGATATTTCACCACTGACGTGTTTCAAATTGTCTCCAGCTTATTTTCAGAGCTATACAAATGATTTAGTATAGTTACTGATGCTCATCTCTCACCAATCTCTGGAAACAAAACCCTATAAATATAATCCACTGAAGGTATTTCAAAATTTATAACACGACTCTTGTTTTTTAAAATAAAATTGTGGTCCACAATCATTAAATCTGTAGGTTCATTTAATTGCTTTAATAATTTAACCTCTGGATTAATTTCATGATTAAATGACCAAAAATGATCTGCCACAGCTGATTTATCAGTTTGTTTATATTTAATAATTCTAAAATGCTCTTTTATTCTGGTTTCTAAATGATGTTTAGTATTACTAATATGCACCCTATCACTATCCAAACAACCAAATTGATAAATGCCAGATATTTTATAATTTGGAATATTATCCTTTTTTTTAGTAAAATTTAGTACTTTTTGTATATTGAGTTCATTTTGAGTAAACAAATTTATTCCATACGCTTTAATAATTTTTTGTAAATTTTTATTGCTTAATTTTAAAATACAGCTATCCTTTTCTTGAAGGTAGAAAAATCTAACTGCCTTTAGATTCTGTTACTACACTGTTAATAGCTTCATTATTTACTCATTTAAAGGTATAAGTATTGGCAAATACAAACAAATAAGAGAGTATCTGGGAAATGGTGCTCCCAAAAGAAAAATGAAGTATTTGACATAAATTGTGTTTTAACGAGATCTACATTTTTTGTTTGGTAAGAATTTGTCTGTCTTATCTAGAATGAAGAGGCCTATTGAGATTCCAGAAAATGTAGGCATAACTTAGAGAATGCAATGCTATCGCCTTTTTGTGTCTGTCACTGGATACTGACTGTGTTTCACTCCTGTGTCCCTCCGACTGAAAGAGCGGAGTGAGCTATAGTCGCTGATTGGGTGTCTCCAAAGAGACAAGGTTGGTCATCCGTGCTATAATGATATGGGGATCTATGAGGTCAAGTGGTGTAAGTGATGCAGGTTTTAGTGATAGCAACATGAACAAGTATGGTTATAACTCCGGTCATAAGCACACCTCAGAATTTATGTTATGGATCATCTACAACATAGCCCATACACTCAGGTCACCTCAATCACCCGACTTAAACTTGATTGGGAAACACCACATCACAAGCAAAACAATTCTGAATGATGACGAACAAGGAGGCCATGACAGCAAGGGATTGAACTTTTAAATATTCTCCGAAATTCATCAATAATCTGAATTCGAAAGATGATCACCATACATAACGGATAAGTAGAACGTGTCTGTTAAATATGCTTTCTCGTAGGCTAACAATTCGAGTATAACAAGCGAGTTAATAAGATATTATTAAAACTCCTTTGCTAACCTCAAACACACCATTTCACACAGCAAACTAGTGTTAAATAGTGCACAATCTGAAGCAATGGCAGCTGCTGAGTACAGCACTCTACCGTCTCACAACGCCAACACAACCTCCATGAACAACATTTCATTTGAAGATTTCAAGCCATTTCAAGAGGAACGCAACAATTCGGCAGAACCTAAGCTAATGAAAACACAAACAAAACCTAAACGACCAATATCAAACAGTACAATTGACACAGAGGATAATGGTTATGTAAAAGAAGTACGGCACTCCCTCACTACACACCAGGCTAAGGAAGTTAAGAAAGCAAACCTTATTTCGTCAATAGCTGGATCTCTCAGACCAATTAAAAATATTATCTAGGGAGACATCCACAATTATGCACTAAACTTCAGTCAGTTCCAAAGATTTATGGAACATAGTGTTGGAGTAACAAACATTATTCCCGTAGTTTTGGAATACACTTTAGATCTAGAATCTCTAGTGAATACAATGCAGAAAGGCTATCCCTACTATACAGAGCAAGACCAGGAGTAGTAACATTAAAAAAAAAGCTGCTGGAATATATTAATCAACTCAAGAGTGCTTCGGAGTCAACAAAATTGAAGGGTCCCGAAAACTAATCGCCATAGATATTACACCAAATTTCATAAACAAAATTAACATATGAATAACATACTGCATTGGAATATTATTAGTTTCCATGGCAATTTCGAGTTTCTTGAATTCTTAATAAAGATAACCCTGAAATGATGTGCATTCAAGAAACTAATTTCAAAGGAACTATGTTGCATCCTACTGAGGTTATACTCAATATCACAAAAACCGCAAGGACTGCCTTCATGCTGGTGGCGGTGTAGTAAACTACGTTAAAGACAGCGTTAAACATCAGGCAATACCACTTACAACTGAATTTGAAGCAATTGCTACTAGAGTAAACCTTGCTACACCTATTTCCATTTGCAACATATATCTATCAAATAAAAATCCACTTGATTTACATGCACTGCAGGAGCTAACACAACTTCCTAAACCATTTATTATACTGGGCGATTTTAATTGCCACGGTACGACATGGGGTTGTAAGCATACCAACGCAAGAAGAAAAATAGTGGAACAGTTCTTGCACAACGAAAATCTCAAAATGCTTAACAATCCCTCACAAACATACTTCAGTACAGCCAAAGGTACTTCCAGTGCAATCGACTTAACATAGTATATCACTCCTGATATCAAGATAAATTTGAATGGACAGTAGCCAAGCAATTACACGGAAGTGACCATTTCCCAATTATCTTGATGCAAATAACAACTTTCAGCCACGAAGGAATTTAAAATGCGCAAACTGGAACAAGTTCAGAGCACACGTATCTGAGAACTTATCCTATCTAGTGTGGCGGCGGCGGCGTCGACGGTGGCGACGTTCCTCGGCTGCTCGTAATCGGCGTCTCGCGCTTATCGCCGGCCACACATACTAAAGGTCAATGTAGGGATGTGGGGAAACAGGTTGGTTTGATCTCAGGGTGTAATAAAGGTCACTGAGGACCTTCGTGTGTCCAACAAGGAAGACGACAATATTTTCTGTACCGCACTTCTGATTTATTGTGTTTATCGAGACATCTGCCCAAAATGCACCAGAATTCTCGGAGAACAATTTCCGAGGTTGTATATAATTTCTTGTCCCTGGTAACCGGTATTTCCCTGATGAAATTCTAATCCCCGAGGTAACTAATTTCCACACTGCATGTTCGCCCTCGTTAAAATTAACGACCAAAGGGGACAAATATGTTTTCGAAACGCCCACTCCGAGAATCCTGGCTGTTTTTCTTCGAGCATATGGTTTCCGGGAGAAGTTCCCGTCACAAAATGCCCCTTCATTGACATGTCAAGTTTACAACGTGAATTTTACATGGCAAGGAAAGTCCTACTAAGCTAAACCTAAGAGAAAAACATAAGAATGAATACAATTACATACCTTATAAACTAACATTTTACATGAATCAATTGCATACACCTCTAATTATTCTGCTTTGGAGTTTCTGTTATCCACTTTAGTCCTCACCGTCTTTAACAGCCTCCGCAAGCAGCAGTCATACAAGCTAAGCGACACTTATTCACTTCTTCTGCACTAAACAAAAACATCTCTTTCACTTTTCAACGATCTTTTATTCCTATTTTTTTTTTCACTTTGTCTTTTATCTCGTGTCTTTGACCTTTGTACCTTTTACCATGATCTGTACAATACTTGTTTTACTGCATGTTTACTCAATCTAATATTATTACAATTGATCTTCGTTACATAGCCTCACTGCTTGAAATGTGCATTGCAGTTACTCCTACCATCCAGGTCCGACTGTGGGCGATACCCCCTACTACTAATCGGCATCCCCACATTTTAGTTCAAAAGTTTACCTGTCAAACTGCTCACTTCTTAACTTGAAACCATGCGGTGCACTCGTATGGTACGACAGTACATTTCAAGCCTACCTCAGAATTTTTTCGGAATTTAAATAAGAACGACTGACGTCACGTTCCCCGTCAACAGGTTTTGCGATGTTCTCTCCCGGGTCCACTATGCTTTTAACGTACGGTTTTAATAATGACTTATGGTATTTGTCCAGAGGTTTGACACTAGGACGATATTAGAAAAACATTTACTTTTATTTACTCGAGATATTAGCGTTTCAATTCCTTCAGATCTGAACTTGTCGGGCACTATATATGAATTTAACTTCCTCGCGTCAATGGTCATGCGCAGTTTGTCCGGTTTCCTATACACTCAACATAGAGCATTTGAGTATGGAGAATCACTCAATTCTATAATTCCCTGTTTGTACATTGTATCAATTACTTCGTCTGCTTGCTTCCTAATTGCGATTGGTATGTTCCTACATTTATGGGAGAAGGGACTATTGTTGTTGTAGTGTTTAACGCCCGCTTTTACTACTACGGCACCGCAGGCGGTGACACTGATGATACATGAAGATGGAGCACCGGTGGAATGAGATGGCGGGGGAAACCGGAGTACCCGGAGAAAACCCGCCCTGACGCCGCTTCGTCCACCACGAATACCACATGCGGGTCCCTGGGATCGAACCCGGGCCGCCTAGGTGGTAGGCGAGCGCGCTAACCGCTCGGCCACGGCGCCGCCCTGAGAAGGGACTAATACCCTGGACCTTCAAATCGTGGGTGTAAACTTTACACAACCCTGGCTGCTCTGAAAACACCCCTCGGTTTTTCAGAAGTACCTGCAGTAGGCTCTTTGACTGTTCCTCTGACAATACATTAGCGCGCCCCCCTTTTTGTTGCAGAATCTGTTCTAGCTCAACATTCTTTCGGTCAACCCCTCGGCTGCCCTCTCGCCAGCTTGAGGTTGTAAATGTGTCATTTGCCTCTGTTATGGTCGCCCCGGTCTCATTGACCCACCAATTATCGGCATTCGCTTCGTTTTCTTTACGGGCCATTTCTTTATTCTCAGATTCGTACGCTAATTCTTCGTCTTCATATCCGTATTCATAGATACCATTTTCATTTCCTGGGAGGCTTCTTAACTCTGATATGACACAATTTTCACCTAACCTCAGATTTTCTACGAACAAATGCTCATCCTGCAATGGTAAATCTGGCTGCGCCCGATCTACAAGTCCTGGGTTCGTTCCGTTACTAAAAGGTACCTCTATTTTCTCACCATTCTCCACATGTATCGTAAGTCTTCTAGCTTCAAAATTTACAATCACGTTCCACGAATCTAAAATGTCTGCCCACAAAATTAACTCATGCGCCAGACGCGGAATAACAAGGAATATTACTTCAAAGTTTTTGTTCTCGACTTTGATATCGAGCATGACCTGGAATTTAACTCGTTCCTTCTTTCTTCCAACGGCCACACTACAAAATGTATTCTTTACCGGCAGTGACATGACCCTAACTTTATTATTCAGCAAATGACTATAATAATTCTCGCTACAAACTGATGCGTTAGCTCCCGTGTCAATCATGGCTTCCGTAGCCCTGTTCATTACCATTAATTTCACGAAAGGGGATTCTGTTATAATTTCGAACCTTTTATTTTCGCTGTTTCCTTCATGTTTATCGGTATCACTCTGTCTTTCCTCCGCAAACGTGAGTGGTCCTGGTATACCTTGTACCTGCGGCGGTTCAGAGACCTTTACTCGGACCTCGTAAACGCCGAAGCTTGGTTTCCCGAGGGTCCGGGTTCCTGATAGTTCGCGTCCTGTGGGGATACTTGCAGCTGACGCTGAACGCCATCCTGAATTTCTATCGAGTGGTCCTCTTCCCTATTAGGTGAATCACGCCCCTCATGGTTACTCTGCCTATCATTTCTGGTGCCCCTTTGGAACCATTGTCCCGAGAAGTTACGGTCTCGACCATATTCTCTAAACCGTAATCCTCTGCCTCCAGAACCGGGTCTCTCCCATTGCATAATATTGACTTGCGCGTTTCGTCTAGGTGGGTTGGCGTTATCTCTATCTTCCCACCTATGCCTAAATTCCCTGTTCATTCCAAAACGGTCATTTCCTTCAAATCTAGGCATGTCATTTTGATACCTATTCCGAACCTGGTCCCGCCGATGGTTAAAAGATCTTGGGCTACCTGCCCCCCGTCCTACTTGATGACGTCTATCTTCAAAATTTCGGTTCCCGTCGTATGCACACACATCTCTACCTGGCGAAAATCCCTGAAATCTCCGCCCGTGGTAATGAATGTTGCCCTCAAAAGCGGAGATCAGTTCTATAAATTGCGCGAATGTGGTTGGTTTCGCCACAATCAAATGATTGCGTATATTTTCAGGGAAGTGTCCGCTAACTAAACTTATTAACTCGCGTTCAGAAACCGGCGGTTCAATTAATTTACTTCGCTGAGCCAACTGTAAAAAGTAATCCACCATACTCACTCCAGACCGCGGGTCATATCTTCCATTGTTGATTTCTAAACGTACTTTATTTTGTTGTGCTATCCCCCAATATCTAGCCATAAATGCGCGCTTGAAGGTCTCGTAATCGGCGTCTTCGCCAAGCGTCAACCTCAACCAATTTAGAGCACGCCCCTTTAACCCCTTTCTGACCACAATCATTTTCACCTGGGTTGGAATTCGCTTTACGTTAAAATATTCGTCTAGTTCCCGTATAAACTGTCTAGGATTATCATCCGACTCCTCGTGAAAAATGGGGGAACTTAACTCACTAATCAGATGATTTGCATAAGTAGCATATTGCTCATCTGCCGAACCTGGAGTAGTCGAACCAACAGGCACATTTACAAAATTTGCATTTGTCGAAACCGGTGCTTCCGCGTGGGGAGACTGGCCTCCAGACGCTTCACACTGGCTTCTACCATTATCTCGCGTGCTTAAACTTAATGTTCTAGGGTTTACTACTTCTAACCTATCCAAGGCTAACCTTATTTCTCTAATATCTTTATCAGTCTTTTCTGATAATTCCTCTAATTTAGCCTCGCTACGCACCTGAGATGCGCTGATAGATAATGTGATAGTTTTTATATTATTAATCTCCTCCGTGTGGTCCTTATTCTGCTTACTTATCTCGTCATGCACGGACTTCAATTCGTCATGTACCCTGTTTTCCAACTTGTCCTGCTTTTCTTTTGTATTGTTTTGAACTACACGCATCTCAGATGTTAGCTGAGCTTCACAATCCTTTTGTCTTCGTTCTAGGTTTCCTAATTCAGTATTCACCCTTTCTCTTACTGCGCTCAATTCTTCCCTAGTAGCAGCAGCTTCGTTTCTAATTCTATCTGTTTCTCTTCTAATATTTTCTTGCCCCAATCTAAGTTCTTCCTGTCTAGCCTGTACAATTCGAATTTCTGCTTTTATGCTCTCCTGCATTTGCTCATTACTCTTTTGAATGCTTTCCTGCATTTGCTCATTATTCTTTTGAATGCTCTCCTGTATTTTCTCATTCTGTTTATGTAGCAATTGCTCCATTATAGCTACGAAATTTATTTCACTAGCCTGACTTCCAGATACTCTAAAGTTAGTCATGCCATTAACTACCATGGGTCCTTCTATTTCACTATTCTGGTTACCTCCCCCATCAGTTTCTCTGTTCTCGGGCCCCTGCGCCACAATTTCATCCTCCCCTGAACTCATGCTATTTTCTAATCCCGTGCTGCCGTTACCTGCCTCTAACCTATCGTATACCTCCATTTTGAATAACCCGATAACCTTTCCACTTCTTAAGTACATTAACCTATTCACATAAACTATTTAAACTATCTTACTTGTATTTCCGGAGTTGTTATGTCTACTTGATGAGCTGCGCCGTTCTCCCTGGTATAGCTGTGCGGTGGTTCAGGCGTCCCATATGTCGGGTTATCTTGCCACGTCAGTGCCGTCGGTGTAGCGTCGAATTGTCGTTGGCTCCTTCTAGGTCCTAGGTGCCCCGTGAGTACTTGCTGTCTCGTTGCTGTCTTCTTCAGGATGAGCTCTTACCTCCTCAGGTGCGTGTCGGTTACAGAGGCGTCTAGGCGTCGTCGTCATTCCTTCTGGCGTCGGTTGCATCGAGCCCCACGTTGGGCGCCATTTGTGGCGGCGGCGTCGACGGTGGCGACGTTCCTCGGCTGCTCGTAATCGGCGTCTCGCGCTTATCGCCGGCCACACATACTAAAGGTCAATGTAGGGATGTGGTGAAACAGGTTGGTTTGATCTCAGGGTGTAATAAAGGTCACTGAGGACCTTCGTGTGTCCAACAAGGAAGACGACAATATTTTCTGTACCGCACTTCTGATTTATTGTGTTTATCGAGACATCTGCCCAAAATGCACCAGAATTCTCGGAGAACAATTTCCGAGGTTGTATATAATTTCTTGTCCCTGGTAACCGGTATTTCCCTGATGAAATTCTAATCCCCGAGGTAACTAATTTCCACACTGCATGTTCGCGGCATCTTCATATCACGCATCTTTCCACGTCCGCCTCCTCTAAGTCACACTGCTCAAGTCCCTCACAATACTCGGTGTGGTCTGCTCCCTACCTTCGCATCTGGACCATACAGATTTCTGCCCTTTTAGTTTCGAAAACATCCACCCTCGTTAAAATTAACGACCAAAGGGGACAAATATGTTTTCGAAACGCCCACTCCGAGAATCCTGGCTGTTTTTCTTCGAGCATATGGTTTCCGGGAGAAGTTCCCGTCACACTAGCATTCCTCACGAATTTCAGTCACTCAGATACTAACAAACTAGTAAACTCTTTTGCAGAACTGATTTTCAATTCCCCGAAGGCACTATTCCTAGGATATACCCTGTTTCTAGGAAGACTAAGTTGGTGGAACGAAGAATGTAAAACAGCTATAGCATCAAAATATAAACCTATTATAAATACAAAAGGCAACCTACCCCCAAACACAAAAAATAGTTACAAAAAGGAAGAGCTAAAGCACGTCAAGTAGTAAAGCACAGCAAGAAAGAGTCCTGGCTAACATTCGTGTCCACTTTAAACAGAAAAACTCCCGTCACGAGTGGTATGGTAAAAAATTTGCAAAATACGGGGATCTTACGATGGAACACATAATATAATTTTCCATAATTATACAACAAACACAACAAGTACTCACCCCCAACCATAGCAAACATACTGTGTAGCAGTTTTTTGTATAGCGCTTATGATATACGAAATATATCAAAGTTACAAAATCCATTAATAGCAAAGGGTTAAGAATATGTACCACAGGTGAAGGGATGCCAAAAAGGCACTACCAAGGGTCATTAGCGAACGTCCCAAACATTAAGGCAAACGAGATACAATTAGTTTGGCAAGGTCTTCAACATAAAGAAAAGGAGCCTGCTATTGTATTTTTACAAAGTATCGGAAACACGAGGGGTTTCGCCAGAGGGCAAAGTCTTGACTTAATGAAGTGAGGGCCATTATGGATGTTTGGGAAGCTAAAAGGAAATAATGACTGAGGACAGTAGGAGAGAGACATCGTTACGTGATATACATGGAAGCAACACGGTGAAAGTTCGTTCCAACGGTTCCGTCAGACTGAATATTTAATTCTATTTAAAATTGTTCAGCAAAGCTTAAACGAGTAAAAATAAAACAAATAAAGTGTTCTACAAAACCACAATATCTCTCTGTAACTACCACGGATACCCGAGATTAAGACTCATGTGTGAGCAGCCGTAGGCACCCATAATAAGAAGTAGTCAATCGAGTGACATAAAATGCTTCAACTGGCGCATACTTTTGCAGAGGACTCAAGAGAAGAAGCTTGCGAAAGCAAGGCGACCCACTGCTACCAAACTGACGAAGATGACCAAGAAAACTACTATGATAGCACTACATTCACTGAATTCATGTAAGCACTTGAAAAGAGTAAATGCTCCAGCCCAGGGCCAGATTATATATCTTGCGTGATGTTAAAATCCGTACCGCAAGATGGACTAGTATACTTTCACAAAATCCTTAATTATATATGGAACTCAAGAAGTTTCCGTAAGCAGCAATTGAAAGTTTCAGACCTATAGCCCTCACCTGCTCTGTGTGTAAAATACTTGAAAACATTATAAATAACCGACTGTGTTGGAAACTAGAGAAAATGCTGTTCTTCACCGAACTTCAAAATGGTTTCCGCCAGTTTCGATCCACCACTGACCATATTTTAATACTTTATTCAGAAAATGAAAGCTGCATTTACACAAAAACATCTAATGGCAATAAGTCTAGATATAGAAAAACCGTATGATAAAATTTCACGAGCTTATATGCCCAAAACAATACAAAACATTGGTATCCGTGGTAACTTGTATCACTTTATTAACAACTTCCTTCAGGAATGGAAAATCAAAGTTCGATGCAAAGGAACCATGTCAAAAGAAGAATCCACAAGGATCAGTAATCAGTGTCACACTATTTCTCATAGCTATCAACAGTATAGTAAGCAGTATTACACCACTTGTAAGAGTACTATTTAATTTTGCACATGACCTCTCTTTTGTAATGGAAAAAAAAAAAACTGTACTACTGCAACACTTATTCAAGAAACACTGGAACATCTGCACACTTGGACTAATCATGCTGGTCTTAACTTGTCATATCACAGATCCAAATGCATATGCTTCTCCAGATCACCATGTAAATTCTCAAACTCCACAATCTGCGTGGATAACAGGATAATCGACTCGGTGAAGACTTATCAAAATTTTAGGATTAACGTTTGATATGACTGTAAGCTGGAAACATCACATATATGATATGAGAAATGAATGTCTCAGAAGATTAAATGTATTAAAAGCTCTAAGCTTCAAGAACTGGAGTTTTGATATCAGTGCCCTCATACGAACGTATCGAGCTCTCATTAGAAATAAACTCTACTATGGAGCCCAGATCTACAATACAGCTAAATCTTCAGTTTTAACGAAACTAGATACAATTCAAACAGCAGCACCAAGAATATGCTTGGGAGCTTACAGAAACAGCCCTGTTTCTGCTCTAAAAATGGAAACCGACGATCCACCATAGAACGTCCGCAGAACAGATCTGAGCCTGAAATATCGTTCTTAAAACTTTAGCAAGACCCAAATCAATGATATACCAATACGTACTCCCGGAAACATCCAATCAACGCTCACAGGCTAAGTCACAAAAAGAAATGTCATTTAAATCTAAAATAAACAAATGCATTGAAGAACACAACATTAAAGTTCCTGCCATAATGCCCAGGAAGTTTCATTTCCTACCACTATGGAGAATACCGACTGCTCAACTAAATTTGAATATTACAGCCTACCATAAATCTCATACAGATACATCTTCCTATGAATAGTTGTTTCAAGAAATAACAAATGCCTACCCTAACCATACATTTATCTACACTGATGGCTCCAAAACGTACAGCGACAATGGATGCGCTGTAATTACCCCGGATAAGTAACTTCAGCTGAAACTTCCTAAATATCATTCGATATTCTCCTGCGAACTTTCTGCACTTAAGCAAGCTTCGACATACTTCATCCAATCTAGTGAGAGTAAATTTCTTATGATTTCTGATTCACTAAGCTCTCTCCAAAGTCTCAGATACCCATCAACTGACCAACTACTACAAGATATCGAGTCTTTATTCCATTGCTCTAAATAAAAAGAAAATAGTTACTTTCATTTGGGTCCCTTCACACTGCGGCATTAAAGAAGCAAGTCAGCTAACAGACACAGATGAACAGCAAGCAGTACCTTATGATATTACAGAATACTTCTCCAGACTAATAAAAACGAGATGGAAGGAGGCCTGGAATCAATCGTTTCCAGAAAATCTGCACATCGTAAGGAAAGGAGACGCTAATTCTTCCCCTGTCTACTCTCTTAGCAGGAAAGAGCAGGTGTTTATCTCAGGTCTCCGCATTGGTCATACAAGGTTAAACCACTCATACCTCCTCAGCAAAGGCCAGCCACCACAATGTGAAGTCTGCAACACCCGCCACACAGTAAAACATCTCTTCACAGAATGCAAGCAATACGCTACACAACGACAGCTTCATCACATCACTGGAGACTTATCTACCATTCTGAACACGCCATCCAACTGCAGGAGGGTATTATCATTCCTCAAAAGTGCAGAATTGCATACGAAAATCTAACTCTAGGGATGCTTTTGTTGTACTGATTTGTTGATTTGTATTTTCATGATTTTGTTTAAATAATTGTAACAAGCTTCTTGTATGCCACAGTATTATGTAGAATAGTCGCGATATGACAATTGTTAAAGCGACTCTAAATAATTAAATAAATAAATAAATAAATAAATAAATAAATAAATAAATAAATAAATAAATAAATAAATAAATAAATAAATAAATAAATAAATAAATAAATAAATAAATAAATAAATAAATAAATAAATAAATAAATAAATAAATAAATAAATAAATAAATAAATAAATAAATAAATAAATAAATAAATAAATAAATAAATAAATAAATAAATAAATAAATAAATAAATAAATAAATAAATAAATAAATAAATAAATAAATAAATCAATGAATGAATGAATGAATGAATGAATGAATGAATGAATGAATGAATGAATGAATGAATGAATGAATGAATGAATGAATGAATGAATGAATGAATGAATGAATGAATGAATGAATGAATGAATGAATAAATGAATAAATAAATAAATAAATAAATAAAAAGAAACTGAATATTCTCAAGAATGGAACAAAGTTGATTCTCACTCAACAAGTAAGCGCGTACAATATCTAATTTTTTGCAAGTGTAAGGAAGATAATACAGCTTGTGTGCGATAAAAGTTTATTCTATTGGTTTCATATTTATTAACACTTCAGAAAAAATAAATACTGCTTTGTTACTGCTTTTCAAAACATTACATGTACATTGGGTAGAAAGAGAGAGAGGGTGTGCGCTAGGCAAATGAAGGAGAGATTGTGCAGTGAGGAGAGAGATGAATAAAGTTTCTTAAGCTAGGGGGGAGAGAATGACGGAGCTGGAGGGCTTGCGTTAGACAGACGGACAGACAGACAGACAGACAGACAGAAAGAGATTGAAAGCGTGAGAGAGTGAGAAGGTGAGATAGGAAAGCAGAGAATTATCTTCACATTTCACACAATAACACGAGTAGGGTTGCTGGCTCAGTTTGTCATCAAATAAAAGCTAAGGAAGCGCATCCGTTATATTCCAGAAAAACAAGATTTTAGATCAAACCATTTTTAATATAAATTTAGCAATTGAAGGTTTTGTACAATATGCAGACTAAATGGCATGCTTATTCTTAAAATACTGTTTTGAAAAATCGCCTCACTACATTTAACTATGTTCTTAATGACTAGCATTTTATGATTAAACTGGTTAACCGTTGTATTAAAATTAAAAGGAATTTTACATTTTTTGTTTCGGAGGAAGTACATTTTAAATATGAGACCTCAATTATGTGATTTAAAATTTGCACCATATGAAGGCTATCCACGTGTTGCATAATAATGTCACAATTGACCATTTGAACAAAATTTTAACTCATAACTCATCTTGTTATTTGCAAAGAGGTAGGTCATTGATTTGTGCCAAAAAGAACATCGTGTGTAGTAATTTTATTTAAATATCAGAATGTGCTGACCAATGAAACCCAAAGAAAAGAATATTTTCAACATAATAACGATAAAAAACTGACGTTTACCTGCTTAAGAAAATTCTTTGGTGTAAACTAAAGTACCCGTTATGCTCTGTGCAGCAGATTGGGTATTTAGCCTCTCTTGCATGTTTTGTTCACTTCGAATTTTGGCTTGTAGGAAGCTAGATTAAATCTACGCGCAGGCATTTGAATCTGAGTCGCTCGCTACCTGGCGAGAGAGAAGGTCGTTCACGTCTGCAGTGAAGCATTTATACAGCAGTATAAGTATTGCTGCGTGACACCTATTTCATTGTTTTCTTTGTTATTCTAGTGCGGGAGTGATAGTAGTGACGTTATAAATTAACATCTCACACTATATACGACAAAAATAAATAATGGAAAATCGACCAACGACCTTAGTTGTTAGTTTTGTTGAACGTGATATTATTCGACCGACTGCATATGAAATGCATGAGTGGATTTTCAACACGCTGAAATTGGATGAAAATGACGTCACAGGATTGCAGGTAAATGGAATTTCTAGACAAATTTTTATCCAATGCACCACACCAGAGCTCGTTACAAGAGTGTTGACTCAGACAAATGGGGAAGCTAATTTTGTGCTGTCAAATGGGCAACGCACTAAAGTGATTATTGATGTGGCTGGTTTTGGAAGACGTGTAGTGAAAGTATACAATCTACCTTTAAATTTTGTCAGTAGGAAGTTGATGGTAGCCTTGGAGCCTTACGGAGCAGTGTTACAGGTGAAAGAAGATGTTTGGAATGAAACTTTTCGTTATAAGGTTACAAATGGGGTCCGTACTGTTAATATATTACTAAAAAAGCATATTCCTTCTTTTTTGAACATTGATGGTTATTCAGCATTAATAAGTTACCCTGACCAACCCATCACCTGTGCAATTTGTCATGAAGCTGGTCATTTACGCAATCAGTGCCCTCGCAGATTCGTTCCAAAAATACGGCCTACTTACGTCGGAGCCTGCTACATGGGCCAAGCTGGTCACGGGAAATTTGACAAAACCACGAACAGCATTGAGTGCAACAGAACCGCTAGTGGCAAATGAACTACAATTACTAACTCCTACCATAGTAAAAGAGGGAAGTGAACAGAAAAGTGTAGCTACAGTTCCTCCACCCATGCCACAGCAGGAAGAAGACAAGAGTAGTCCGGAAATGCCTGAGGTAACCCGGGAACATTCTACGCAAATGTGTGCTAGAGTCGCTCCAACCGAAGAAGATAAGTGTAGTCCGGAAGTGTCTGATGCAACCTTGGAACACTCTGTATCAATGTCTGCGGTAATCCATCCAACTAGTGTGAAGTCACCTCTGAGTACTATGGAGATAGTAGAGGAATGTGTGGTGGAGGAAGCGGAGAAAGAAAAAACCTTAAACGTTCAAGTGGAAGCAATGGAAACAGTCACACCAGTAACGATAAAGTCACAGTCTCTGACGTTTTCGGATGAGGAAGTGGAATATGAGGATTTGGTGAATGTGCGTGGATGGGAGTCCAGGCGTATGGAGAATGATGAAAGGGTGAGTCAGCGTGATCCGCGTTTGGAAAAACGAAAAAAGACTGCCAAGATGCATAAAGCAGGGTCACCTACAAGAAAGGCTATGAAGACGCATAAACCTATGGAACAGTGATTGGAGGATTGAATACTTCATGAATAAACACTACATTCGGCGTTTCTCCTTATGGTGTTAATTCTTCAGAAATTTGCGACTATGAATGTAAATTGTTTACGCAGTAAGACCAAACAAGCCTTGGTACGGGATTTTACTTTTGAATACGACCTTGATTTTTTGTTTTTGCAGGAGAACAATGAACCACATTTAAACTTTTTTGGCCCAAGGTATAATTATGTTTCCAATATTGGTGAAGAACAACGAGGTACAGCCATAGTTTATCGCTCATCTCTAGGGGTACAACTGACGGAAAAGCATGCCAGTGGCCGAATTACTTCCTTATTGACGGAGGATAATATTCTACTAGTCAACGTATATTTACCATCAGGTTCAAATCGACGGAAGGAACGGCAAGACTTCCTTGCAACAGAGTTACCGTTCTTTTTGCGACACCGATATGACAAATTGGTTTTCGGAGGAGATTTTAATTGTGTCCTTAATGCTAAAGACCAAACTGGGCAATATCTACCGTCTCCAATGTTAGACCGGATATGCAAGTCTTTGGAGCTGCAGGATGCCTGGGAACTTCTATATGATACCTATGTTGAATATACCTTTCACCGAAATACTACAGCCTCCAGAATAGACAGAATTTATGTTAGTACAACCATGAAGCAGCAGATCAGAAGTGTGAAGGTGCGACCAGTACCCTTTAGTGATCACCATGCTCTAATAATGTCGCTGGTATGCACTACTCGGACACCGATAATAGGCAGAAGTTATTGGAAACTCAACAGCGCGCTCCTTCAGGATAAGGAGATCCGAGAACAGTTTCAGCGATTGTGGACTAGATGGAGGCGTACGGCGCAAAGTAGATCTCCCAGTATGCTGCAACAATGGTTATATACATACAAACCTGCAATTCGTAACTTTTATAAAGGAGAAGGTATTAAGCGGGCGAAATTGCGAAGGCAACGGTTGAATTATTACTACGAATTAATCAATGAATTATATCAGCAACAGTGTGATGGCCGAAATGTGACGAACCATATTGCAGCAGCCAGGAAAAGATTGTGTTGCTTGCATGAGGAACTCTGTCGTGGAGCACAAATACGGGCGGGAGACCGCTCAGTACAGGATGAAGAGAGAATTTCACTGTATCACTTAGCGTCTGAGAAACACTCAGGAACAAGGAAATATCTTTCCAAATTACGTTCTTCGGAAGGGAATTTACTGCTGACCTCACGGGATATATTAATGGAGGTCCAGGAGGCTTTTACACAAAGGTTTGCAGCAAAAGAGGTTAATATAGTAGCGCAGCAATATGTCTATAAGCTAATTGAACCACTAGTGACCTCGGAGATGAATGATGCCTTGAATGAAGACATAACGGAAGAAGAATTGCGTACAGCACTAATGTCGGCTAGTATGGGCTCTGCACCTGGACCCGATGGGATTGGGTATCAGTTCTACCGCGAGAATTGGGGTATAGTGAAGGATACATTGCTTGGTGTCATGATAGAATTACAAAGAGGTTCGGGAGTCTTGTCCGGGTTTAATGAGGGCATCATTGTGCTCATTGCCAAGCATCCAACAGCCTTAGATGTAAACGACTATCGCCCAATCACGCTTTTAAATGCCGACTACAAATTATATACAAAGATAATAGCAAACAGGATGAAGAGATACATGCCTGACATCATCGGAACAGGACAAACTTGTGGTATCCCAGAGAGGAAGATTACACATATACTAATGACGTTAAGAGACACTATTATTGAATGTGAGAGCAAGCCTGATGAACCAGCAGCAATCTTGGCGTTGGATTTTGCCACAGCCTTTGACAGAATAAATCATGGATATCTATGGGATGTACTACAACGCTTTGGGTTTTCATTCTCATTTTTGAATCTACTACAACGATTATATACAAATGCACACTCCAGAATCCAAGTAAACGGATTCTTCACGCAGCCAGTACTTATAGAACAATCAATTCGCCAGGGATGCCCACTGTCGATGATCCTGTATACATTGTGTGTAGAACCCTTGATACGAGGATTGGTTTCAGTGCTTTCCAGGAGAAGAAACCCAATGCGCTTCGAGAGACTTTTTGCGTATGCGGATGATATTACCTTAGTGCTCACGGATGCTGGGGACTTCACAGCAATTGAGCCAATATTATTGCAATACCAGAGTGCATCAGGGGCTTTAATCAATTACAGTAAATCTCAGCTCCTAGCCCTGAATAACTGGATGATGAAGGAAGCTCGGTTTACACATAAGTCAGTCATTAAAGTCCTAGGTCTGTTTCTTACATCTAGGCTGGAGGAACTTATCATATTAAATTGGCAAAGAATTGTTAACCACTGTTTAAATACTTTGAACTCGCAGTTAACAAGGAATTTGAACTTTGTTCAGAAAATCTGGCATGTGAATACCTTTGTGCTGGCAAAGCTGTGGTACGTAGCACAGGTACTCCCGATGCCTAATCAGTTCTCACAGCGATTAGAAAGGGCGATAGGATACTATATTTGGAAAAACCAGTATTACAAGGTGGCCCGACCTCAGTTGCGCAGAGACATACATAGTGGGGGATGGAATTTGGTGGATGTGAACGTGAAGTGTCGTGCGCTGTTATTGCGTGCTGTTCTGGTAGCCATCAATGGCCAAAGTAGACAGCAAGATGTAAATTTTAGTAAAAAATTGATTGGCGCGGATATTGCAGCGCCTGCTGCCTTTCGGATAATGCGAAAAGATTATGAGAGTATTATACCTTTGATTGAAAGAACAACAACGACGTTGACCTCCAAAGACATATACAAAGAATTACTGCAAGAATTTTTGACAGTACCGGCGATTGTACGCAAATACCCAAATGCTCCATGGAAGAATATCTGGAAGCTCTTCAGTTATAATTTTATACCGTTGGACTGGAAGGTCTCCCTATATCAGTATGTTAATGAAATTATCCCCACGGAATCAAAAAAACATAAACATAACATAGTATCAGCACCATGGTGTAAACATTGTAGACAGGTAGATACGCAACGCCATAGAATTACTTCCTGTGTGATGGTACGTGACATCTGGACATGGACCAAGAAACAGATGGGGCACTTGATTGGGAACACTTCAGAAAACGCTGTAACGTCGGTTTTGTTATCTTGGAAATTCCAGAAAGGAATAACTGAGTACACCCAGATATGGTTGACCCTTGGATTATACCATTACTGTCTCAGTTTTGAACAACCGGCGTTAACAGACTTTAAAAACTGGCTAAAGGAAGAAAGATACCGGATGAGAAAATATCCTCACATATGGAAGCTCTTAAATGAGCACTTAGAAGTTATTTAATTAAAAAAAAAAAAGTGGTTGTAAAGGGGTGATAAAGGAAAAAAAAAAAAAAAAAAAAAAAAAAAAAAGAGGATTCCTACTTAGACAAAAAATAGTCTTTAACTACATACTCAAGCTCTGCATACCGTTAAACTCTTCTTAAACCATATTCTTGCAGAGAAAAGAAATGTTTTTGTAGAAATGAGTATAAATTATTCAAATACGAATAAGATTCACTTACTACTTTATCTACTACGGGCTTAGAGTAAACAGAGGAAGAACTAGATTCAATCTAAAAATACTATGTTGAAATTTCGCCTGAACTACATGCGTTGGTGTCCCCTGAATAACGACGTAGTTTTAGAAAAATGGCTGTATATGACGGCTTGGCTAAATAAACAAAAATCCTTTATAGAACTGCATAGTCCGCCAAGTTTCCTTCAGTGAACAATACTATGACCTTTATCTTGGTGTTATTACTGCACACAAGCAGCACGTCTACGGAGAAGCAATCGAGGAAAAAAAAAAAAAAAAAAAAGAAAAAAAATCGTTTTGTAATAGCTAAATACATAGAATTAAAAAAGATAGTTTATAGTGTTTAAATAACAAATTGTTCTGAGTTTGGGCAGCTTTTTGACAAATTTTGAAGTTTCAAATGTTGAAGTTTCGAAGTTTGCAATTCATGATAAAACCAAGGTACCATATTTGCCACAACAATATCTTAAACCTATGGCATTTTAATCAAGACCGTTAGAGGCATATTTTGGAAATACAAAATTTTCTAAAAACCTCCTATGTAAAGAGCAGTTGAGGGTGGAGGGATTTTCTGAAAAATCTTCTAGTTGCATCCTTGAATGATAGTAAACTTAAATACCAACCTTGGTTTTTCACCAACTTTTCGGCGGCGCCGTGGCCGAGTGATTAGCGCGCTCACCTACCAACTAGGTGGCCCGGGTTCGATCCCAGGGACCCGCATGTGGTATTCGTGGTGGACGAAGCGGCGTCAGGGCGGGTTTGCTCCGGTTTCCCCCGCCATCTCATTCCACCGGTGCTCCATCTTCATTCCATGTGTCATCAGTGTCACCGCCTGCGGTGCCGTAGTAGTAAAAGCGGGCGTTAAACACTACAACAACAACCAACTTTTCGTTTTAGTGCTATGCTATTCACAAAGAAACAGATTACATACACACGGGCCTTTTTTCTAAAATTGCCTTTTTTGGACAAAGGGGCCCCCAAAATGTATATTTCTGGTTAAATCTTGACATCAAAATCTTTGCATCGAATACAATACTTCCCCTAATTGGTGTACGTAGTAGAGAAAGTAAACATTAGTTGAACTGAATTTCTTTGAACATTTTAATTATGGCTGGCGCAAAATAAAATGGTGGGTGGCTC
Source organism: Tenodera sinensis (assembly GCA_030765045.1). Classification (NCBI taxonomy): domain Eukaryota; kingdom Metazoa; phylum Arthropoda; class Insecta; order Mantodea; family Mantidae; genus Tenodera; species Tenodera sinensis. Next base: position 199,364,274 of record CM060962.1, on the reverse strand, counting down.
AGCATAAAATCCAATCATAGGCTGACCAGGTATGGAGGGACGGATGGACGGATGGATCGATAAATAATACATGAATATATAATAAATAAATAAGTAAATAAATAAGCCAGCGAACGAGGGAGTGAGTGATTGAGTGAGTAGGCTTAAGTTAATAAGTAAATAGAAAAATAGATAAAAAGAAAGAAAATTATATAAAATAAAAAGTTAAAATTGGGAAGAAATTAAGTAAAATTAAAAAAAAAAAAAAGAAATAAATTAAGTAAACATGAAATGAAGTCAATCAAAAGGCAAAAATGACATGACATGAATTAAAACACAACAGTAAAAAATGGAATAAAGTGAATCCAGATAAAATATCACAGGTGAAATGAAATCGGAATATAAAAGGTAAAAATGAAGAGAAAGTAAATAAAATAGAAACGAAATGAAATAAAAAAAGTAAAAATGGATACAAAAAATCAATTAAAAAAGAAAAATCTGATATGTTGTATTCACATAACTCTCTCCTGTTTTACTAACTATTCGTACAAACGCTTATTCCTATTTTTCTTCGTATTAGTTGAAATAAAAATTTGCAGAAATTATCTTATGGCTTATATCTTTCTTTGTAGCCGCAAGGGAAATATGGGAATACAGCAGGCTTAGGGCGTAGTAGAGAAAGTAAAAAATGAGTTGAAACGGAATGAAATTAGAAAGTAGAAATGAAATGATAAATTAAACGAATAAAACTTAAATAACAAATTAAAATTCTAAAGATGAAATGAAATAAAGTGAACCAAAAATGAAATATCAAAAAAAAAAAATAAATAAATAAATAAATAAATAAAATAAAATCCTTTATGGCTCTTGAACCTCTAATATTGGGAAGCAAAGCACGTTGAGTTCATTATGAACTCCTGAGAATTAGGTACATTCGCTCATCGGTTCTCTTTATCTTACTGTTTAAAATTATAATTATGCAGGGCGAAGAGAATTCTGCAAGCGGATTAGCGACCAGCCTTTTGTTTTCATTCACTATAAATACTACAAACACAAATACTCTATTTCTCATATTTTGCGGCACTTACCCTCTTGCTGTATTCTAGTTGCTGCCTCCGACCGAATGCATGGTGTATTACCATTTTCCAGCCCTCATCCAGAGGAAAAGATCACTGTGCCGATTCACCCTAATAACGGATAGAATTGTATTACTCATTTTGTTTTGTGTAACGTGATACTACAGTTTTATATTTAATTCAAATTTTAAACTAACAAACCAACAGTATGATGCAAATGTATTAAGGTTCTTCCATAGATCCCTGTTTACTCATCTGTTTTTAATTCAGACATGAAGCACGTTATATGCTGTTACATTTAGAATAAATCTTTCAAATAATCGTCATTCCAAATTGTGAATTTTTCAAACCTCTGTCTGCATCAGATACTGCATTCTGCCACGGATTGCACTCTTTAATGCATATAATTCTTTAAACGAAAGCTGAGTGATTGAGAATCTAGGGTTATGAAATTATTGTTGGATGGCTGAATATATCGGTTGTATCAGTCAAGTTAATGCTGTATGTATAATCATATGTTTCCACGGTTTTGCATGGCTGATTTTATAAAGATGATATGTTTAAAGCGCTGTTTTCTTCACAAATTCTCCTTCATCAGCTTACAAAAGCTTCCTTTTCGTTTGCTGCATGGTAATCGCGTTATACGTTTACAGAAATTAATTCACAGCAAGTTTAAAATTCATGAAAAGATAATCAAATCTTGAAAAAACGGGTCATTATAATTATACTGGCTTTGAAATTATGCTGTTCGAATTCAATCATAAGAAAGAAAAATACGATGACCTGCCATTTCAAAAGCGCAAGTGAAGTAGTGAAATGTTTAAAACGATAGCAACGTATATCTCGGCAATTATTAATACTGTAAAAATATATGTAGATATTTGACTTAAGTTATATGTTACATAGAGATGTACATAATTTGTGTGTAAGGCGTTGCGCACGGCGTAAAGTTATACACGAATAAATCAGAGGGAAGCTGACTTAACGGATTATTCGCAGAGTATTCAATTTGCCTATACTTGCATTATAAATGTTAATATGAGTAGAGATTTGAAATGTGTTACTACACAGAGTAATATTTAGTCAGTAATTCATTCCGTTTAACCTTGCCTTATGAATTTATTAATTCCAATGGTTCTTAAATTATAAAACTATGATTTTAACATTAGCAGTAATAACTGGAAAGAAATTGTCAACAATATTTTTCTATCTGCAATTAACTTTTCCTTCTATAACGACTATGTACATACATATGACTTCCATAACGTGAGTATGTTAATCGCAATTTGATTTCCCGGTCGGTTTAGTTTTTTTTATATATAAATATTACACAAATAAATACCTTCATCCTTGTATTGTGCAGTGACCCCTTTCTTCTCTTTTGGAGACACAACATTTGATTTTCTGCTTTCGATGTAATACTTAGCGTTGTAGATCTTATGTTCATCTTCAAGAGAAAAAATTTCTGATGTTGATTCACCTTGACAACGTTACTCATTTTGTTTAGTGTGACGTCATGCTACATTTTTACGTGTGAATTCTCAAGCGAACAATTGAATGACATAATAACGTTATGGCATATTAGGAGACCCTGGCACTGAAACTTGAGCTTTTTAAAATTTTACAGTTATGAAAGCAATACTTTGCACATTTAAGGGAGTTTATGTTATCAACTGCCACAAAAAGTTCAAGCACAATTTCTTTTATAGCTTTCAGGCAGTTAATTGTTCAATTTATTCACAATGCAAAAATGCTTTAAGATTAAAAATACTCCATGCGCATCGAAAACTAAAATAACACATTTTATTACTTTATAACCTCTAATTGCACACCAAACAGCATCGATCTCTGGTAGGAACAAAAATTAATTAGCTTCAAAGTTGTTTCTTTTTTTTTTTTTTTTCTTTTTTTTTTTTTTTTTTCTTTGAGTATTTAGTTAATTAATGCTCAACACATTTTCAGAATTTGAAACCAAAGACTGGCGTTGAAATCACATAAATGTGGCACATGGTAGAGAAATTGTAGGTTTATGCACATAAAGATTCTACAAACCTTCAGTTATCGATGAAGTGTATTTTCCATATTCCGGCATGTTTAAAGTTCTAGCGCACATTTAAAGTGCAACGAGCGCTACATTCCTGCTTAAATTTTAGGGAGTATTTGAATAAAATTTCGGCCAAAAAGGGCTCAAAACAGACAAATTCAGCGAAAAAGGGCGGTTAAGCGGAACCTCGCAACATAGGAAAAGCTATGAGGAGAGAGACAACAGAAGAAGAATCAGGTAATCTGAGTCATGATCATGAAGCTTGCATGAAGAAAAATTGGTTTTTCTCGATTTTCCCTTTTTAATACACATACTACTCCGTGCACCTTAGATTTTGTATTACGCCGGTAGAATTTTCCAGCATGTGCTCCATTTATGCGACGTCAACTTCAGTCTTTGGTTTCAAAATCTGAAAGCTAAAAAATTAAGTACCCAAGAAATTGAAAGCAAATATTTTCAATGTCCATCAAAACAAAGAACTAAATTACTTTTCTTCCTGCCAACGATTCACTCTGTTAAGGGACAATTAAAAAAATAACCCCCAGCGGAACTACCCATGAAGGGTGGAGCTTGGTGCCCAACCCCTGCGTCCCTGACCTCTGTCCAAAACAGGCGCCATAGACCTCCTATCGGGGGAAAAAGAACCGCTCCGTTACCGGGAGTTGAACTTGGGTCCTACGCGCCAGAGACAGACGCGCTACCCTGTGCTACGGAGGTGGTCTTATTACTTGTGATATTCTATTTTTTCATGCACATGGAATACTTTGGCATATTTTGAACAAATTATGTATATATAATTCCCTCACGGCAATAAAACAGATTGTGCTGGACCTTTGTGTAGGGGAGTATGTAACCCACTTTTAAATCGGCAAATTAGTGATTTCATACGTATAAAAATATGCAAAACTCAAATTTCATTGCTACGATCCCTAAATAATAAATACACCTTTAACAGGAGCTTTTTCGCTATTAAAATATTTGCAGGCATGCATAGAGAAAGGAAGATAGAAAGGAGTTGAGAGACGGGTAAGGGTATATGAAGGAGAGACTGTGGATGATGGAGAGGGAGAGTGTGGACAGTAATGGTAACAGAAATAGGTATGAGGGAGGGATAAAGAAACTCGAAGAGAAAAATAAGCAAAACACTGGGAAAGAGAGAATGATAGTGATATGAAGAGTAATCATCACAATTCACGGGATAATGCGGGAAGGGTTAGGGTTTCTATTAGCCTATAGGTTGAAATAAATACGTAATCAAAATTGTTCGAAGATAATAAATGATTATGGAGAGGGGATCAATTTCGTCTCGATGTGGACGTACACTATTAATTCAAACATGTTTGAGGGCTACAAATTATGTGTTTTAAACTAACTTTGTGAGGTGGTGTATTTTGTGCGAGCGTAGGCATGTGCAAATCACCTAAGAATGGACAAAGTGGCTGCTTTAAAACTTGGCCACAATATACGTTGGAGCCTACTTAGAAAACAGGCTACATAACATTTTAGTTAATTTTTCATGAGAGGAATTTCCAGTAAAGTATCAAATTCAAGAATCAAATATTCAGTTAGTTATTATCTAAACTGTGCATACGATTATTTCTAAGCATTATTTTAGTGGCAGGTTTCGTTGTTAATGACATTTTGAAGGGAAGATAAGTTTAAAACGTATTACCTATTTATCGCTATTATTAATATATGTAACCAATTATCAGGACTGACGTCACACATACCAGGCAAGCAGAAGTATTCAAATCCATATGTATATAAGGAACCTTAAATTTGAATTAATCGACACAGAAGATTGAATTATTTATTATGTCCTTATTATGCTGATGTATTATCGTATTTTTGAAATACACACACAGTACAAGAACGACAGGAATACATATGTATTATTCAAAATGCGCTTTCCCTTAAACATGTTACGTTTCCTTATGACACAATTATTCCAAAGCGCTCAATGAGACAACAAAACACAATAAACGATGGAAATGGCGATGTTTGTAGCTTCATACCTCCTCATTTATATCTGCTGTCATCAGTATACACACAACGTGGGCTACGAGTGGCCACAGTCAAAATGGAGCGGAAAGGAGAAGAGACAGTCAAGAAGAGAGAATATTAATCTTACATATGTATGTATGAAAAAAAACAAGACATGTAAGAACTTGGATGAAACTGCACACAGAAGTCCATCGAATGTGTGGTGTTTCATCCAATACTTTAAAACGAATAACACCATTGTCAATAAGTCTAAGAAAGCTGCGCCGCAAAACCTACTTCTTGAAATAAAAGACTGAAGTGCTGAAAATGGTGAAACAAAATCTCTGAATAACAGCAGCAAACATTAGAGCACATATGTAAGAGCATCTTGGGAAGCTCTGCCTGAAAAAGTAGTTCGTGGGGGTTTGAACAATACTGGTTACAATTTCAGTGTATACCAAAGGGAGGACCGATAAAAGGTGTGGACATAGAAGAATTCAGAGTACGATCCTAAAAATATGGAAGCTGCTGTCAAACATGAGGGCAGCAGTAGAATCCAGCGATGTACACGTTTGCAGAAGACGGGAAGTGGGGTTTACATCCTTCCACTATACACGGACTTTGGCACTCTTTAACCCCCAGCCGTGCATTTTGTTGCACTGGCGAGTGGATACATGCACGTCGCGTTTGGTTTACGCAATCAAATTTACAGTTGGACGCAGTAGGTTTATGAATATGATGGATAGTTTACAGACCATCAAGTAAGAAGGGGTTAATGGCAGACCCCACTATACGATTTGAGACACACGCTGGACAGCCAGATGAATTGGACAAAGTAAAGAGGCTACATATGAACCCACAGCTGGGCGGCGTCGTGACTGAGTGGTTAGCGCGCTCGCCTACCACCTAGGTGGCCCGGGTTCGATCCCAGGGACCCGCATGTAGTATTCATGATGAACGAATCGCTTTCATATCATAAATGGTGCTTCTCTGACCACCCACTTCCAGGTCTTCACTCTCTCAGGTCCATAGGTTCCTGTGCACCCCGACTGGCGTCTAAGCCTAAGCACTGACTTGTTGCTCCTAGGGGGTGTAAGTCCTACATAAGGGGAGGGCAATCTGAAGAAGATGAACTCACAGTACTATAGTACATGGCGAAATATCTGTTCAGCAACATCTCTGCACATAGAATAATGTACAGATGAAGTGGGCAAAGAAATAAGGCTATATATGAACCCACAGTACTATACTACGAGACATGGCGAAATACCAGTTCAGCAACATTTCTATACATGGAATAATGATTGGCGCTCGAGGCACAATTCCAAAACACCTGGTCCAAATTTTATACACTGTGGACTTCCCTAAGGCTGGACCAGAGACGGCTACACATTATCATAGCAATGCTAGACTCCATAGACATTTTAACAAATCATTTGTTTAAGTGTTAGGATATTTCCCAGCTTTCTTGTTGTGTTTTCGAACATAGTAATTACCTTATATGCGCATATATTCATTTTAGGTCTTCTTTAAACTATAACCCATTGTTCATTCTGTTATTTTCTTTGACCTAGTACTTATGTTTTATACCACTTCTGTATATCTCCATACATAATTTTGTTTTTGTATACTTTATTCCTGAGATAGCCTCCTCATGGTGCAAATAGTTAAAATAAATAAGAATTATCTTGGGCTATTCCTACACATCTGTTCTTTTGCACAGCTTCCGTTAAAGATCTTTAAATAATAGTTATGCCAATATTGGTGTTGGTGTTTTCAAACACACAAGGTGTGTGTGGGAAATGTTTGAAAGCCAGAATTGAAACTGAAAGACTTAATACCACAGCCGGGATTGAACCACAGGCTCTCCGTTTAACAGGCGGGAAGACGAAATGAGAGGATATAACAAGTGATCGTCGCGTAACATGTTGCAATACAGAATTTTAATAGGGTTTAATTTGGAGAAACTCTATTTATAAATATTCGTAGAGCTTTACTCTTATACACACTATTCTTACTAATGCTTATTCCGCTATGTACTATATTTTAATCGACAGAAGCATTTTCGGAAATCACCTTACTGCAAATTATCTTATACTAGGTGCAAGAGGAATATGGGAATACAGCAGGCTTTAAGAGATGGTGGAATGTTTGAAGAGCTAATTGCTATGCGATGCAATTGGAATTCCGTTCTCTTTCCTACGCCAGGAGATAAAAACGCATAACATTCATAATGGAAAAAAAGTGTAAGCATTGGGAAATTCAAGGAAATAATGGAGAGAATCTCGGAAATGGTTCACTGAATAGGAAAACGAACTATTTGACAAAAACAGTGTATTTTAACGAGATCCACATTATTTTAGTTGGTAAGATTTTGTCTTACTGTTTACTATTTATGCGGAAATCATCCAGAATGAAGAAGCGTTTTGAGGAGACTCCCAGAAAATGCAGGTATAACTAACAAAGTGCCATGGAATAGCCTTTTTGTGTCCGTCACTGGATACTGACTGTGTTTCACTCCTGTGTCCCTCCGACTGAAAGCGCGGAGTGATTGAGTAACCGTCTGCAAAGAAACAAACTTTAAATAATCATATGGAGATCTATGACGTCAAGTGGTGCAAGTGAAGTAGATTTTATTGATAGCAACCTGAACAAGTATAGTTATAACGACGGGCCTAAGCACACCTCAGAAGTTGCTATGTTATGGATCATCTACAACACACCCCATACACTCAGAACATCACCTCAATTACCCGACTTGAACTTGATTGGGAAATTCTGGTAGGAATTGAACGATAGGATCCGGAGACACCACATCACAAGCCAAACAAGACTGAATGATATTATTCTGCAAGAATGGAACAAAATTGATTCGCACTTAACAAGTAAGCGCGTACAATATCCAATTTTTTGCAAGTGTAAGGACATTAATACATCTTGTGTGCAGTTAAAGCTTCTACCTTTGTTTTCATATTTATTAACACCTCAGAAAAAAGAAACACCACTTTATTACTGCTTTTCAAAACATTACATGTACATTGGATAGAAAGAGAGAGAGGGAGTGCGGGACGCAAATGAAGGAGAGTTAGTGCAGTGAGAGGAAGAAAGAGCGAGAGAGAACAGTAACCTTTGTATTAGAGGGGCAGAGAAAGACGGAGCAGGAGAGCTTGTGTTAAACAGAGAGAGATTGAAAGCGTGAGAGAGTGAAAAGGTGAGAGAGGAAAGCAGAGAGATATTCACAGTTAACACAATAACACGAGTAGCGTTGCTGGCTCAGCTTGCCATCAAATAAAAGTTAAGGATACGCATCTGTTGTAAATTCCAGAAAAACAAAATTTCAGGTCAAACCACTTGGAATTTGAATATAGCATTCGAAGTTCCCTGTATAATATGCAGAACAAATTGTCCCCCGTCATGCAACTATGTAAAATGTAATAAGAACAAATTAGAAACCAGATTTTTGACAGCTATATTACTAAGATAATAAGTGAAGCTTTTAGTTTCAAATTTCTTCTTTTGGATTCTGTAGCCCCACTGGTAACAGCTTCATTATTTCCTTCTTTAATGAAGCTATATTCTTAAAAAATTATGCTTTATAATTAAACTGGTAAACAGTTGCATTAAAGTTAAAATAAATTTTAATGGTTTTTCTTGTTTTGGAGAATACACATTTTAAATATGAGACCTCATTTGTTTGTTTAATCATTTGCACCATATGAACATTATCCACGTGTTATATAATAACGTCACCATTGAGCATATTAACAAAATATGAACTCATAATTTATCCTGTTTATTGCAAAGAGATGTCATTGATTTGTGCCAAAAAGAATATCGTGTGTAGCAATTTAAATATTAGAATGTGCTGGCAAATGAAACCCAAAGAAAGGAAGATTTTCAAAATAACGTTATAACCAGACGTTTACCTGCTTAAGAAAGTTCTTTGGTGTAAACTTAAGTGCCAAATGTGCTCCTGTGCACCTGATTTGGTATTTAAAGGCCTCTCTTGAATGCTTTGTTCACTTCAAATTTTGGCTTGTAGGAAGCTAGATTTACGGGCAACCAATTGATTCGTTTTATAATAGCTAAATAAATAGAATTAAAATGCATAGTATATACTGTTTAAATAAAAAGTTTCTACACTTTTGGCAGCTTTTGCCCTTTTTCACAAACGGATGTCCTTAAACTCATTTCAAATGTTGAAGTTTCGAAGTTTGCAATTCTGCTAAAACTGAAGTACAAATTTGCCACAACAATATGTTAAACGTAAGGCATTTTAATAAAAACCGTTATAGCCATATTTTAAAAATTCAATATTTTCTAAAAACTTCCCATGTAAAAAGCAGTTAAGGTTAGAGGGATTTTCTGGAAAATCTTCGTGTTGTGTCCTTGAAAGATATTAAACTTAAATGCCATCTTTGGTATTTAACCAACTTTTCGTTCTAGTATTATGCTGTTCACTAAGAAATACAGATTACATTCACACGGACCCTTTTCTAAAACTGCCTTTTTTGGACACAGGGGCCCTCAAAATGTATATTTCTGGTTTAATCTTGACATCAAAATTTTGTGTCGAACACAATATTTCCCCTACTTACTATAGGTAGTACAGAAAATAAATATGAGTTGAACTGAATTTGCTTGAACATTTTAATTATGGCTGACGCAAAATTTAATGGTGGGTGGCTCAGCATAAAATTAAAATCATAGGCTTGCCATTCCTTGCGGTGATGCGTAGTTAAACACGTTGTGATATCACACTGTAAAGTCGCTTATATAAATAGCATTTGCGCCCAGAAAATATCTTTGCACTGCAGGGAATAGAATAGTAGTGGTCAGCCATCAGCCGCCATTACATTTTGCTTCTGCTATAACTACACGTAACAAATACGATGCTGCAATTACATAGTTTTGTCTGCTCCCTATTCTACCAACACTTCTTACAAACGCTTATTATTCTGTTTTTTTTAATATATGTACTTTCATTGCATTTTAAGTTGTTCCCTTATAAGTATACCAGCATAGTAGCTTAAGGCGATCACTTGTGGAGGTTTAAACACGACTTTCTGTTTGCATGCTACAGAGAAAACGAATAGCAACTTCTACTTGAAAGAAATATTTAAAATTTCCAAGGAGCAACAACAAATATTTTAGGATTGGCTGATGTAGTGAATGGACGGGTGCAGGGATGGAGGGTGGATGGACGGATGGATGGAAGGATGGACTAATAAAACATCAATATAAAAAATAAGCAAATACATAAATAAGCGAGCGACGAGTGTGTGAATGAGTGACTGACTGACTGACTGACTGACTGACTGACTGACTGACTGACTGACTGACTGACTGACTGACTGACTGACTGACTGACTGACTGACTGACTGACTGACTGACTGACTGACTGACTGACTGACTGACTGACTGACTGACTGACTGACTGACTGACTGACTGACTGACTGACTGACTGACTGACTGACTGACTGACTGACTGACTGACTGACTGACTGACTGACTGACTGACTGACTGACTGACTGACTGACTGACTGACTGACTGACTGACTGACTGACTGACTGACTGACTGACTGACTGACTGACTGACTGACTGACTGACTGACTGACTGACTGACTGACTGACTGACTGACTGACTGACTGACTGACTGACTGACTGACTGACTGACTGACTGACTGACTGACTGACTGACTGACTGACTGACTGACTGACTGACTGACTGACTGACTGACTGACTGACTGACTGACTGACTGACTGACTGACTGACTGACTGACTGACTGACTGACTGACTGACTGACTGACTGACTGACTGACTGACTGACTGACTGACTGACTGACTGACTGACTGACTGACTGACTGACTGACTGACTGACTGACTGACTGACTGACTGACTGACTGACTGACAGACAGACAGACAGACAGACAGACAGACAGACAGACTAGGTGAATGAGTGAGTGTGCGAGCGAGTGAGTGAGTGAGTGATTGAGTGATTGAGTGAGTGGATAAGTTAGTAAGTAAACAGATAAATAGGTAAAAATAAATAGAATGAAATAAAAAGTTAAAATTGGGATGAAATCAAGTAAAAATAGCAAATACGAAAAAAAATAATGAAATAAAATAAATTAAGAAAATATGAAATGAAATGAATAAAATAAGGCAAAACGAGATGAAAAGAATTAAAACAGTAAAATGGAATAAAATTAAATCATATAATAGCACAGGTGAAATGAAATCAGAATATAAAAGGTAAAAATTGAGAGAAACTAAATAAAACAAATTAAATGAAATATAAAGGTAAAAATGGATAAATGAAAGAATTTAAAGAAGAAAAATCTGATGTGTTGCACTCACATGACTCTCTCCTCTTGTACTAACTATTCTTACAAACGTTTATTCCTATATTGGTTTGTATTGGTTGAGATAAACAGTTGCAGGAATTATCTTATTGCTTATATCTTTGTAGGTGCAAGTGAAATTTGGGAAAACAGTGGGCTTAGGGCATGGTAGAGAACGTAAAAAATCAGTTGAAACGGAATAAAATTAAAAAGTAGAAATAAATGGTAAATTAAAAAGAGTAAAAGCTAAATAACTTACAAATATAAAGATGAAATGAAATAAAATGAACTAAAAATAATATCAAAATAAAATAAAATCCTTTATGGCTCTTGAAACTCTAATATTGGAAAGCAAGCAGCAGGCTGATTTCATTATGATCTTCTGAGATTTAGGTACATTCGCACATTTGTTCCCTTTATACTACTGCATAAAATTATATTTGTGCAGAACGAAGATAATTCTGCAACCAGAATAGCGACCGACCTTTTATTTACCTTCTCTATAAATACTACAAACACAAATACTCTACTTCTGATATTTTGCGGCACTTACCTTTTGCTGTATGCTACTCGTATTTGCTGACTCCGATTGAATTCATGAGGTATTAACATTTTCCAGCCCTCATCCAGAGGAAAACGTCACCATGTTGATTCGCCCTAGTAACGGATAGAATTGTATTACTCATTTTGTTTTATGTATTGTGATGCTGCAGTTTTACATTAAATTTAATTTTGAAAGTAGCAATACAATCATATAACTGAAATGTATTAGGGTTAACTCATCTGTTTTAATTCATACATGAAACACGTTATATGTTGTTACATTTAGAATAAATCTGTCAAATAATCGTCATTCCAAATTGTGAATTTTCCAAACTCTGTCTGCATCAAATAATCCATTCCGCCGAGGGATTTCAGTTTTTAATACCTATAATTCTGTAAACGAAAGCTGAGTAATTGAGAATCTATGGTTATGAAATGATTGTGGATGGCTGAATATATCGGTTGTGTCAGTCAAGTTAATGCTGTTTTCTTCACAAACTCCTTTTCTTTTTGTTTCGTGTTAATCGCGTTATACGTTAACAGAAATTAATTTACAGTAAGTTTAAGAATTATGTAAAGTTAATCAAATCTTGAAAAAACGGGTTATTATAATTATACTGGTTTTGAAACTATGCTGTTCAAATTCAATCATAAGAAAGAAAAATACGATGACCTGCCATTTCAAAAGCGCAAGTGAAGTAGTGAAATGTTTAAAACGATAGCAACGTATATCTCGGCAATTATTAGTACTGCAAAAATATATGTAGATATTTGAATTAAGTTATATGTTACATAGAGATGTACATAATTTGTGTGTAAGGCGTTGCGCACGGCGTAAGGTTATAAACGAAGAGATCAGAGGGAAGCTGACTTAACGGATTATTCGCAGAGTATTCAATTTGCCTATACTTGCATTATAAATGTTAATATGAGTAGAGATTTGAAATGTGTTACTACGCAGAGCAATATTTAGCCAGTATTAATGAAATCCGTTTAACCTTGCCTTATGGATTTATTAACTCCAATAGTAATTAGATTTTAAAAATATGGTTTCAAACATTAACAGTAATAAATGGAAAGAAATAATCAATAATCATTTTTCTATCTGCAATTAACTTTTTAGTGTACAACGGCTATGTATGTACATACTTATGACTTCCAAAACGTGAGTATGTTAATCGCAATTTCATTTCCCGGTTCAGTTAGTTTTTCTCATAAATATTACACAAATAAATACCTTCATTCTTGTATTGTGCAGTGAACTCTTTCTGCTCTTTTGGAGACACAACATTTGATTTTCTGCTTTCGATGTAATACTTAGCGTTGTAGATCTTGTGTTCATCTTCAAGAGAAAAATTTCTGGTGTTGATTCACCTTGACAACGTTACTCATTTGTTTAGTGTGACGTCATGCTACATTTTTACGTGTGAATTCTCAAGCGAACAATTGAATGACATAATAACGTTATGGCATATTAGGAGACCTTGGCACTGAAATTTGTATTTTTTATAATTTTACAGTTATAAAAGCAATACTTTGCACACTTAAGGGAGTTTATGTTATCAACTGCGACACAAAGTTCAAGCACAATCTCTTTTATAGTTTTCAGGCAGTTAATTATTAAATTTATTCACAATGCAAAAATGCTTGAACATTAAAAATACTTCATGCGCATCAAAAAGTAAAATATCACATTTTATTATTTTATAAACCCTAATTGCACAAAAACAGCATCCAAAGCTGGTATTAACAAAAATTAATTAGTTTCAAAAATAATTTTTTTAGTATTAAATTATTTACTCCTGAACACATTTTCAGATTTTGAAACCAAAAACTGACGTTGAGATCGCATGAATGTAGCAAATGCTAGAAGAGTAGTAGGTTGATGCACATAAATATTCTCCAAACCTTCAGTTATCGATTAAGTGACTTCAGCGCTCCGTTCCTGCTTAAATCTTAGGCAGTCTTTGAACAAAATATGGGCCAAAAGGGCTCAAAACAGATAAATTCAGCATAAAAGGGCAGTTAAGCGGCATCTCGCAACATAAGAAAAGCTATGAGCAGAGACACTACCAGAAAAAATACAGGTAATCTGACTCATGATCATTAACAAGAATTTCCTTGATTTTGCAATTTTAATACACTATCTACTCCCTGCACAAGGCATTCTCCACGACCTGGCATGTGGGTCTCCTCTGGAAACTTATCAAACTGAACGTACCCACACGACTAATACACCTAATATACTCATACCTGAAACACAGAGCCTTTGTGGTCTCAGTTGCGGGAAACAAATCTACACACAGGCCAATCTGAGGTGGAATCCCCGAGGGTTCTGTACTGTCCCACACGCTCTTTAGCGTATATGTGGCCGACATTCCAACTGAGCAGCACGTCAACATAGCCCAGTATGCTGAAGACGTACTGCTATACTCTACAAACAAACACCCTCGCAGAACCTTCCTCCCCATACAGAGACACCTCCGCCTCCTCCAAGAATGATGCAGGCGTTAGCGATTGTCCACCAACCCGGAGAAAAACCACGCCATACGTTTCACCTAACGCCGCTTTCCAGCCACCTTTCCCACATTTACATACCTTCGATGAAGGATAGAATGGGTGGACACTATCTCCTACGTGGGAGTGAAGCTAGATAAGGGCCTTACCTTTCGGGAACACATCAACGGCCTGTCGCATCGGGCCAGCGGGGCAACCGTCGCAGATTCCCCTCGAGACTACTGCACGAGGCCTCGTCTCTTCCGTGTGTGGAGGGCGAAACTAGGCGCCGGGCAACTAACTCCGACCAAATTCCACAACATCGGAGCGCCCTGGTTTGGTCTCTTGGGGACTATAATGCCAGAGAAGACACGCGTTAAAGCGGGTCACTATATGAAGGCCTTGAAGTTTCCTTCTGTTTGAACGGCCAAGAGATCATAAAGTGAATCATGAACCTCCATTTGAGTAAAGTTAAAGCATTGAAAAATTCCTACAAATAAGAAGGAATATCTCGGAAATAGTTCACTCAACAAAAACTGCATTCCGTCATAACCTTCAGGTGCAAACGAAATCTACATTTTTGAATGGTGAGATTTGATCCATCTCTTAAGCTTTACCAGATATGGAAAGTCATCAGTGGTAGACAGGAGTACATAGGCTACGGCCAAAAATATTCAAAATATAAATTTTATTTACCTTAAAAACATGTTAAAATTATGGCATTTAATCAAAATCGTTGGAAACATTTTTGAGAAAATTGAAGTTTTGGAAAAAATGTCCATGTTAGTATAATTTAATTTGAAGGACTTTTCCTCAGAATGTTCATGTTGCATCTTTGAAAGGTATTAAACTTAAAATACCAGTTTTGGCTTTTGACCGACCCTTCGTTATGTTGGTCATAAGCAGACACAGCCCATGCACACGCACACACGCATGCTCACTGCACGTAGTAGAGAAAGTGAAAATATATACGTTAATAGCGTGCATCGAATAGATATACACTGAAAGTTTAACCCTTCCCGAGCAGACGTGTTTTATGGCTCTGAGCGGAAGGCAATTTTGCTAAAGTATGAAACTCTATTAAATACAGTTAAAACTATATAAAACTGCTCAAATGTACTAAAACACATAGTATACCTTGCTTTTTGTTGAATTGGATCATAACTGTCCTCCACGAGTGAAGTTTTGTTACTCAGCGTAAAAATGTTGTTACAATAACGCATAAGTAGCACTTCTCCATTTTCTACAGTGTAGTTCGTACATATAGGTATTCACAAATGAACCAGCAGTGCTTCAGGAACTAAATAGTGTCACATTATGACATTTAATACTTCCATTTGTAATTATAACGGTAATGATGATAACACATTTGATAGAAATGTGCAGTTACACATAGCTAGGGCAGAGTATCTAAAATGTGCATATGATTTTCATAGCGAGTTGTTTATCTCAATACTATTGAGATAATACTATATCAGTGCTTTTATATTGGCAATATATGGGAGATTCCAAGAAGCAATTCTGGCTTTTTTCGTTGGTGATGTCGCCTGTGTGGTTTTTTTTTTTTTTTTTTTTTTTTTTTTTTTTTTTTTTTTTTTTTTTTTTTTCCGGTTTCCCTCAATACGTCTCCTCTGCAATTATTTCGATAATTTCGTCATCAAAAAATAGGCCGAAAAATTCTGCTGGCAGCGTTTTCTCATCAAAATGAGAAGTATTGGTCCCTGCTGGATATTGTGCACTGGGATACTAGATGTAGGGCCAGGGTCAATATTACTCACCTCATCCAACTAGGAGTACGGCTGTCTGCAGAGTCACTTATGTCACTCTCGCTCTCACTTGCACTTGCACACGAATTCTCGCATATATCACTCTCGCCATCACTGAGCACAAAATTCTATAACTTACTATCACTTTTGTTCAAAAATTCTACAATTTCTTGCACCGTCAACCCTTTCTTTCCCGCCATTCTGTCAAAAAAAGAAAAAAACTCTCGCTTACTGGATGCAATCACCGCACTGTTTATTCCTACACTACTGAAAACTACAACAGAAATTATTAAATATGGAAAATCGGTGATGAACTGATCACAAACATCTGAAAGAAAATTACTGCCATCTATTGGCAGTATCTATGAATTATTTGAGCGAGAGGAGCCGATCACAATAGCTCTATGACTCCAAACCCATATATGGGTTTTCGGTCGTCAGGGTCCGCACAGGTCGCCCATATATGCCCGTAAAGGGTTAATTACATTTTGGGAGTCAATTTATACTTATTCAAAAGAACATGGTAGACTATCACTTACTCTACACAGGAATAATTCTAGTGTGTTTAAGCATGGCTTCAACTAACAACATAACGGATAGAAGAGAAAGTGTGAGCTCTCCCGCTAGTTCACTGCATGATCCGTGATCCCGTGGCAACTGACCGAAACTGCAGTGTGGCGATCGCAGTCTTGGTTTGGTTTGGTTTGGTTTAAGGGCGCTCAACTTCTAGGTCATCAGCGCCCTTAAAAGATTCCTGGCAATAGCCAGACATAAATTTCATTCAAAAAATAAAAATGCTAGCAACAAGAAAAGTTTACAAAGGCAAAAGGCAGTGGCAATAGCCAGATATGAAACAAGGGGATAAATGCGTCCAAAAGCAGAAACAGATAATTAAAAAAATTTAAATCCTCAAATTGATATTGCAGTCCGCTAAAAAATTAAAAACTCTATCAACCGCTGTTTTGTCGTCCGCTAGGACCTCTGCAAGTCTGGCAGGCAGCTGCAGAGAATCCTGAAAGTGCGCTAGAGAGCAACACTCTAGCAACACGTGGCGAACTGACAAAAGGTTGTCACACAGCGGACATAGAGGCGCAGGGTCCCTTTTAAATAGGTAACCATGCGAAAAATTGCAGTGGCCTATTCTTAATCGAGCCAAACTAACCTCCTCGCGACGAGATGTGCGACAGGAAGTTACCCAGTTTATCGGAAGTTCTTTCACTTTTCTAAGCTTATTACCGCGGAGAGTTGACCACTCGTCGTGCCAGGACGACAGCACCGCTCTCCGCACTTCAAGCCTAAAGTCTTCCGAAGTAACACGTGAGATGGTAATACTGGGTTCTATAGTTGGCGTCTTTGCTGCTAAATCTGCCATTTCATTCCCAGGCAAACCTACATGACCAGGAATCCATGCACACACCACGTCAACGCCAGAAGCGTGTAAAACATGGAGGGCATCCTGGATACGTTGTACAATAGGGTGGGGGTTGTACAAATGACAAAGGCTCTGCAGTGCACTAAGGGAATCGCTCAAAATCAGGCAGTCACCTAATTTACGACGGCGAACATACAAAACGGCTCGATAAATTGCATAAAGCTCTGCAGTAAAAATGGAGGTGCTATTTGGAAAACCGAATGTATATGGTTCGGTTCCATAAACATAAGCACATCCTACACCGTTGGAGCCCTTTGACCCATCGGTGTAAATATATCGACGGTCAGTGTAGCCTGACAAAAATTCTAAGAAACACGTGCGGATACTTGAAATAGGCATCGTGGACTTCTGGTGTATGGTCATCCCAAGATCTACATGGGGCGTACCAGATAGCCAAGGGGGGTAAAGTCTCTCGCCCTTGGCGAACATCACAGGCAGTTCCACTCCAAGCTTCACTAGGAGCTCTTGGAAACGGAACCCCGCAGGCTTTAGATTAAGGGTGCTATTTCTATATCGTTCTCTTAGCGTGGTGGTGAAAAAAGAAGCGAAAGTTGGGTGCTTAGGCATACATCTAAGCGCACAACCATAATTTGCCAAGAGAATCTCACGCCGATATTGCAGAGGAGGTTCTGCGGACTCGGCGTAAAGGCTCACCACTGGGCTTGTTGGAAAAGCTCCTGTTGCAATGCGGATGCACCTATTATGGACCACGTCTAATCTTCTCAGCACAGATGGTCGTGCTGACGAATAAACAATACACCCATAGTCTAGCTTGGATCGGACTAATGCGCGATATATTCGCAACAAAATTGTCCGATCCGCTCCCCACGGTTTGCCATTCAGTACTCGCATAATATTTAGGGAACGGTCACATCTCGCTCTTAGCTGTGCAATATGCGACAACCAACTAAGCTTCCTGTCCAAGCTCAAACCCAGGAAGCGTGTCTCTTCTGCGAAGGGAAGCGAATCTGGACCAAATCGGAGCGAAGGTGGTAATCGTCTCCTATGGCGCCAGAAATTAACGCAGATTGACTTCTCAGTTGAGAAACGGAAGCCGTTTTTTACGCTCCATTCTCTAAGGTTGTCCAAACATTGCTGCAGGCGCCGTTGTAAGAACGCCGTGCGCTGAGAAGTGCAATAGACAGCGAAGTCGTCTACGAATAGGCATGACGGAACTCCAGGTGGAACACATTTCCAGATGGAGTTAATTGCAATAGCAAAGAGCGTGACACTTAGCACCGAACCCTGAGGTACTCCCTCCTCCTGAACAAAAGAATTAGAAAAAACCGAGCCGACCCTTACTCGGAAAAAGGGGTCCTTCATAAACTCCTGAATGAAAAGTGGTAGGCGTCCACGTATGTTCCCGGCATACAGGGAACATAGAATCCCTGCTCGCCAGCACGTATCATAAGCCTTCTCAAGATCGAAAAATATGCCAACGGTTTGACAGTTCTTCATAAAGCCGTCCATTATCTGTGTCGATATTGAAACAAGATGGTCAACAGTTGAACGGCGTCGTCGAAAACCACACTGGATGTTAGTCAGTAGGTTACGACTTTCTAACCACCATACCAATCGTCCATTGATCATGCGTTCCATCACCTTGCAAACGCAACTGGTGAGGGAAATAGGACGATAGCTGGAAGGAAGTTGACGGTCCTTCCCAGCCTTCAAGATGGGAATAACGGTGGCCTCCCGCCAATTTTCTGGAGTATACTGTCAACCCAAACACGATTATAGACCTCGATCAGGAATGCCTTACCTTCAGGAGAGAGCTGTTGTAACATTTGTACATGAATACCGTCCGGTCCTGGTGCTGAACATCGCGAAGATTTCAGGGAATGCTCCAGCTCCGCCATGGTGAAAAGGCGATTGTAATCTTCTACGTTTCTAGAACGAAACGTGAATCCTTGAGATTCCACCTGAGTTTTAAATGGAAGGAACTCAGGGGAGTAGTTTTCCGAGCTAGACACTTGTGCGAAAGCACTGCCAAAGGTATTGGCCACTTCAAATGAATCAACAACAGCTCCTGTGGCTGTTTTTAGTCCCGCTATTGGTATTTGGGTCGTCTTAGCTGCAACACGCCTTAATCTATCCCACACAACCGAGGAAGGTGAGTGTCGGTTAAATGAAGCTAAAAATTTGCTCCATGATGACTTTTTGCTATCCTTAATGACTTGTCTGGACCTGGCGCGCATTTTCTTGTATTCGACTAGGTTTTCCAAAGTAGGGTGACGTTGGAAAACCCTAAGTGCACGCCTTCGAGCACGAATGGCATTCCGACATTCTTCCGTCCACCAGGGGTCGGGAATTCGACGGGGGTGTGTAGTCGATCGCGGAATCGATTGTTTAGCAGCAGAGAGAATCGTGTCCTTGAGATGCTGCGCCAAATTATTTACTGAGTCGTGCTCGTTGTACGTAAAGACAGCCAACTGGGTGTAAAGGTTCCAGTTGGCATGGTCCAAACGCCATCTGGGCATACGTGTGAAATATGTATGTTGCGTCAAGAGACTAATAAGACATGGGAAGTGGTCACTAGAGTGTAAATCAGAGATGACATTCCATTGTAAGGAGACTGCCAACTGAGGTGAACAAACTGCAAGATCAAGGTGTGAGAAGGTGCTGTGGGAGTCCGAAATGAATGTAGGCTCTCCAGTGTAGAGGACAGCTAGGTTGTGACCGTCCAAGAAATCGGAAATGAGTTTACCTCTCGCACAAACGCGACTTGAACCCCAAAGTGGGTGGTGCGCATTGAAGTCTCCCACCAACAGAAACGGTGTTGGCAACTGGGAAACTAGATCTTCTAAATCAATGTGCGAGAGGTCATGGGACGGAGGCAAATATATATTACAGATGTTGAAATGGATGTCTGGCAGTAGAATCCTTATTGCAACTGATTGGATATCAGACTGTATTGGTACAGATTGCATATATATGTCATCTCTCACAAGTATCATAGCGCCGCCATGTGCGGGAACACCCTCTTCTGGTGTAACATCACACCGTACTGGGGTGTATCGCCTTAGATGGAAAGCGTCTTGAGGACGCAGCTTAGTCTCTTGCAAACATGCGACCAGAGGTTCGTTTTCTTTGAGCAAGAGCTCAAGTTCTGGCCTTTGAGTTCGAATGCCACGTACGTTCCATTGTAGGATAGTCATATTGCATTGTGTATGGGATAGGTAATTCCAAGGTAACTCTTCATTACTTTGGAGCAGGCGGTTGTCGAGCTAATTTAGCCCTTTTCTCTCTTGGGCTGACGTTCTTTTCGGACGCTTTTTCGCGCCTCTTTTCCACTGGGGGTCTCCCAGTGTGGGCAGATTTGTCCAAATCCATGTCCTCTGCCGAGGACGTGCGTCTTCCCATAGCAAACTTGGGTTCGAGTGTCTCGAACCGGTTGCTAATGGGGACCAGCGAAGATGAAAGACGCCGGTCTGAGTCCACCCCTGAAGATTCCCCAGAAGAGGATCTTCGAGGAGATCTCCTTGGACTCTTATACCCCTTTGATGTACTGGGATGACCCTTATCTTCCTTGGGGAAATCGTTCTTTGTGTAGTTATTTTTAAACTTTATCGGCGAGCCATTGTAAATCTCGGGTTTGCTAGTCTTCTGTGTCGAGTTTGGCATTTTCGTTGGTGATCGAACAGTTGAATTTTTTTCACCAACAGATATTGTACACGTTGATACAGATGTGCGCGCTGATGTTGAAGGCTTTGGTATAGAGCTACGGGCAACAAGTGTTTTTTCAGAAATTGTTGCCCCATTGAAATCGCTGGTCTGAGTTGCGATCTCTCTGCTCGCTACCGCTTTAGCTGCAACTGAGCTATAGGTTCCGGATCTGGGAACAGAGGGTTGGCGTAGACGCAAGAGCTTCCGGGCTTCTGAGAAGGGCAGCTTCTCTTTAACCCGTATCTCTTGGATCGCTCTTTCCTCTACAAAGCGGGGGCAGTCTCGGGTAAGATGGATGTTCACCTCTGCAGTTCACACATGTAGGAGCTGTAGTACATGCACCATCGTGGGATTCATCTCCACATTGAGGGCATGTAGCTAGTCCCTTACAAAGCTCACTTGTATGTCCAAAGCGCTGGCACTTAAAACACCTGAGTGGGTTCGGGATGAACGGCCTAACTTCGATGCATTCATACCCTGCCTTAATCCTTTGCGGGAGATCTACCCGATCTAAGGTCAGGAAAAGGGTATTAGTTGGCTTTAACTCACCACCTTCTTTACGTTGAACCCGGTAAACGTGTATGACGCCTTGCTCCGCCAGATTCTCTTGAATCTCCTCGTTGGATAATCCTTCCAATGCACGGGTGTTTATCACACCGCGCGAGGAGTTCAAGGTTCTGTGCATCTCGACGCGTACTGGATAACCTGCTAGCATGTTCGCTTTCAATATCTTAGCTGCCTGGGTAGCTGAATGTGCTTCAACCAGGAGCGTTCCATTGCGAGATCTAGTGCATGACTTTACTGGACCAGCAATGTTATCCAAACCCTTTTCTATGGAAAATGGGCTCACCGATAAAAATTTCTTGTCTCCCTCAGTTCTTGATATTACTAAGTAGCGAGGACCACTCGTCTCTGCTACTTCCTTTACACAAACTTTAATATTTTTTTTGTTTTGAGTTTTTTGTGAACTCATGGCGATGCCATCCTCCACCATTGCAAATGTCTCCGATGGCATGCTCACTTCCTGGGCGCCACCCCGGCTTAGGTGAGAGTCCTGGTCTGGACCTTGCTCACCCTAGGGTCTCACCTCCCAATGTATAGACAGAGGGACCCAATCGCCTTCAGGAGTGCATCAGCTCATGCAATGGCCCCTCCCCGGGACTGACCTTTATCAGCGGATACGCACACAGATCCTACATGATAACCAGGGGCTGGGACTTACGCGATTACCCAGTCACCCCTTGCGTCACCCGCGCGTAGGTTATCCATCAGACTGTGTACAGGGAGGTAACAGGTGGGAGGTCAAACACAAAAGTGGACCAAAGTTGATTGGGCATTTGGCATGTGCCCTCTCACCTCTTGGAGGAACCCAATCGAGAGTATGGCTCGGGGCCCCGGGTACGCCAAACCCGTACCTACCGTAGTAGGAGCCCCTGGGGGAGTTTGATTTCGGAGTCCTCTTCTCCTAGATGAGTTGTCGACCAAGACTACCGAGCCTCATCTACCCGTTTGGAATGTTCTTTGCTTCCCCTCACCTCTTGCCTACCAGTAGTCGACAGAACACTTAGTAGGCTGTCTGGTTCAGGTACTGAGCCCCTCCGCCACGACAAGGCGACACTCCTTCGGAGGGGCGATCGCAGTCGCCTTAAAATGCGACCGAACTGCCTAGTATGTGATTCGGAAGTACAGACAATTTTATACGTATGCGTTGTGTGTTGTGAGTAATTAAGTACATAACTTGTGAAATTGCTTCTAATTTTGTGCATAAATGCGTGTGTTCTTCAAAACGTAAGTTTCAAGCAACATCTATAATTAATTAAAAATACCAACTTGTTTTGTACCCAGGTGTCGTTCAGGATACACAAACTGCTCAGAAGCTAGACATTTTTTTACTCCTCCTAAAGATAAAAATCTGTTTTACAAATGGGAAAAGTCTATTCCTAGGAAAGACACTAAATTATCTGTTAAATCTAGTATTTGTGACAAACATTCTCCAGAGGACTTTTTAGTGAAAGTTGATTCATTCCTTGTGCATGGAAAACTAGTTGAAATCCCTAGAATTAAATGACGGTTAAAGCCAGGGGCAATTGCCTGTATATTTCCTAATTTACCCAGGTACTTAACTACAGTGCATAAATCCCGAAAATCTCCACAAAAACAGAGATAAAAAATTACTGAAAAAGCAATATTCAACAATCAGTAAATTACCAGATGCAGGATCCAGTCAACCAGTTCTTATTTCAAACGCGCCGTCCTTCAACAATGAGGAACTCACAGAAAACAGTTCTAATTCCTCCAAGGTCACAAACACAAGTGTAAATAATGAAATTGCTACACTGAAGAAAAGGATTAGAAACCTCAATAGAAATTTAGTTAGAACTAAAATCCTGCTATCTAAAGAGAGGGCTAAATTAAAAGTAGTAGAAAAGAAATTCGCTAATTGTTGCGAACATAAACGCAATTTAAATTATTTAAATAAAAAATAAAAGCTGGTTCTAGATACAATGCTTAAGAAATACATAATTTGCATTATGGTTTAATTTTTCAGCGTAAAATCGTGTAAGCAGATGTTTCCCACTGTTCTTCGTTAATTATAATACCCATTATTCTAAAATACCATCCTATATTATGTGTCAAGGAAAGACGATGTTTCAAAACAGTATTTCCAATATTCCTGCTTACGATTTTAGGTATTTAAAATGCTAACTGATAATATGAAACCCATTTTCACCATGCATTCGTGAACTAACCTAAAGCGAACGCAACACTAGTGCCATCTTGCGAGCGAACCATAGTAACTCCCGAAGAGCTCACACTATTTCTATCCGATATGTTAACAATATATACTTTCTTGAGGCACATCAAAACAACAGGCGCCGTAGCTAAGTGGTTATAGCGTCTGCCTTGTAAACAGAAGGTCGAGGGTTCGAACCCCTCCGGCGCCTATCATTTTTGGAGCATATCTTTTTTTTCTCCTCCTAAAGTAAGCTTCGCATTATTATTTCGCATCCCGCGTTCTTTCAATATTTTGTTCTTCAAACACGAGTTATTATTAACAAATGTTTCCTCCATAAACGGAAAAGCAGTAGTACGCACTGGACATACAGATGGCACTAGGGAGCTTTGCATCGTGGCTAACGAATGTGTTTCTCCGCAAATGGAAATATCTTGTTCTATAACTTCTTTATAAGTTTGGTATTGTTATTTTACAGTATGCTTGTTACATTTGTTAACGAATCTAGCCATGGTAGGCGTTTGACCAATAACTACAAGCATGAAATGGCAAGCATCTTTCTCTACCAAGGGAAAAGCAGTAGTTGCTCATTGGGCCATAGATGTCTCTGAAGTTTCACAATGTGTGTGGTAAGTGCATTGGTCCACCAACAGAAGCTTTTAATCCAGCGGCTTCATTGAAACTTGAATTATTTCACAGTTTAGATGAAAACTAAAGTGACAGAACAGTAAGTGGACTGGGTTTTTGGTTTTATCCTTCATTATAAACGTATTAGTAGTGATACTAGCGCTTTAAGAAGGACAAATAAAACCATGATATGAATAAAACGTCATTTTATCGTTTGATAGACTACCAAGGATTCGCAAACCTCAATTTGCCTTCCGCCATGTGGGTTTTATCTTCCAGGTTAATTTGACAATGCCTTGTTTAAGAGATCTGTGTTTAGCGAAGGTGTCGAGTATAAGCGTTGTCTGTTGTATCCTTATATTGCAAATAAGAATATTGGGAACCACGCATTATATGTCTATTTTCCAGGGATGAGATCTGACCTTGGATTCTTTCGTACCTCATCTCGTATTCCCTATCTACTTCCTATATATTGAGAAATGGTATTGCACTGTCCTTTGTTATTCACCCACATGCGACTTCGTCCTACCACAACCAAAAATGGTACTCTTCTTCGGAGGAGAGTCAACCAGGTTAGTCTGTCCACAAAACGAATTTGGTAAAATGCACTGTTTGGGACCATCCCAGTATCTTATCGTTTTACGGTATCTTGCAAGGGTTGCAGCCCGGGGCTAGAGGTTTGGCACTGTAATGAGGACAAGGAAAGCTTGGGAGCGGGGTGGAGGTTACATACACTTTGTCTCGTAGTCAAGCCACGTTTTAATTTTCTTCAGATTTATCTCGGAATTCTTAATGCCTATTAGAGGAAAGGTTGCAAATCTTGCTTAAATAAGCAGCATTCATTGGGTTAAACGATTGTGTGTTGTAAGAAAAGCTTTAACTTTGTCCTTAGAATCACAAATACATAAAGATTTATAGTAAACATAACGCAATAATGTATTGAAAAATATAACAATGTTTAAACCTTCTAGAGATTCACCTTACGTGTATATTGGAAGTAAAATTCCTATCGAAATAGCTTTAAACATATTTGTCTGTTACATTATATTATATTACAGTTTCTGCTCTCGGATGAAGGGCTTTCTTCAAGCACGTGTGCAATCAATCACCTTTGTGGATGGTATCTTTGAATTTGCACAGTTTTTGAAAATTGTCAAACTCTGCTACCAGCTTGTAATAGACCAATAATGTGTCCACGTGTAATTTCTGATGCGTACATGCTTGAACCAAGCAGTAGTACGCATTGGACACACAGATGGCTCTAGGGAGCTTTGCATCGTGGTTAACGAATATGTTGCTTCGCAAATAGAAGTTTCTTGTTCTATAACTTCTTTCTAAAGTTTAGCATTGTTATTTTACAGGTATGCTTGTTACATTTGTTAAAGAATCTCTCCATGGTAGACGTTCGACCAGTAACAATTATGACATTGTAAGTAGTTTTGCTAGATCTGAACATAAAGGAGGGGGGGTATCTATGCTTGTTCGTAGATCTTTGAGTGCTTCAACAGTATATGTGAGTGACTTTCAGACTGAGAAATTATTTGAGGTTGCAAGCTTAAAGCTAGATGCCCACAAACAGAGTATACTAATTCTAGGGATTTACAGGTCTCCCAGCTCAGAAGTAGATATATTTATTGCACTTTTAGATAAACTGTTATCAAAATTATATGGAAAATACAAAAAAATTATAATTGCAGGAGACCTTAATATTAATCTAAACTATGATGACAAATCTTACAAAAAATTATTTGATGTATTTAATAGCTACAATATTGATGATTTAATACACAAACCAACTAGGCAAACTGCTCTAACATCTTCCACCATCGATCATGTTACTTCTAATCTAGGTAATGTGAAGATTAATGCATGCAATATTAATACCCTCATCTCAGATCACTTTGCCCAATGTGTAGATTTTATAGGTATAAATGGAATAGAAGTGAATAAGGAGATGAAAACCTTTCGTGACTTAAACACAAGCTGCATCACACAACTAATTGGGGAACTAGGGATGGAAAAATGGGATGCCGTTTATTTGGCCAACAGCGTGAACGGGAAATGGGATAAATTCTACCAAATTTTTAGAATGCATCTCAATGCATGCTGTCCTATTAAAACAAAAGTTCTACATAGAAACAAATTTGGAAGGATAAAACTTAATTTAGAAACAATAAAGTTGAAAGATGATATGAAGCATTTTTATGAGTTACATAAAGAAACAGGATATGAGTACTACAAAAATAAATATAAACAGGTTAAAAAACAATATTTGAAAACTTTCAATAATCTTAAAGCTAATATGTATAAAGAAAAAATAAACAATTCGGGGAACATTTGTAAAACAACTTGGGGTATAGTTAATGAGGCTAGGAAAAGCAAACCCAGATCAATAAATCTTGAACTGGATGTAAATGGAGCAGTATTGAATGACCCTGGTAAACTCTGTGACTATGTAAACCAATTTTTTCTGGATGTCGCAGCCCAATCAAGTAATCAAACAAACTCATATAAAGTCTATGTAAGGGAAACCTACCCATCCTTTTTTATTAATCCTGTGACAAGAGCTGAAATAATAAGTATAATAAGTAAACTACCAAACAAAGCTATTGGTGGGTGGGACGAAATAAGTACATTAATCCTTAAGCAATGCAAACATGTACTTGCTGATCCTCTTGAGCATCTCATAAACTATTCTATATCGAGAGGGCAATTTCCAGATTGCCTAAAATTATCCATTGTTAGACCTATATATAAGCGTGGTGATACAAAGGATATAAACAATTACAGGCCGATTACAATAACTTCAGAACTAGCCAAAATTTTTGAAAGGGTTATATTGCAGAGACTTATAAGCTTCCTGGAAAAAAATAAAACTATTATAAACTCACAACATGGTTTTAGGAAACATTTCTCAACGATTTCAGCCATTATGGAATGCACAAATAATATAGTAAAGCACTTAGAAAACAAGGAAAAAACTGCAACATTATTCTTTGACCTTACAAAAGCGTTTGATTATGTTAATCACAATATTCTACTAAATAAGTTAGAAGCATATGGAATTAGGGGTCTAGCAAAAGATTTAATTAGTTCATACCTTATTGGCAGGAAACAAGCAACACAAATACACCATAAACAAGGGAATTTAACAATAAAAAATACATCCAGTTTCAAAACAGTAAAGTATGGGGTTCCGCAGGGTTCAGTGATGGGCCCTCTCTTATTTATACTGTATGTGAATGATATTCCCAACAATGGGAACAGTAAAGCAATCTCATATGCAGATGATACAACAACTGTATGTTGGGGCACTTCCATTGAAGACTTAAATAATACAATGACACAAACTATTGAAACACTGTTTAAATACTTTAAGGAAAACAATTTAAAATGTAACATGTCTAAAACAAAGCTAATTCAGTATAATCTAGGTAATTCAAATAATGAATCAAACATGATACAATTATCAGATTACAACATACATTGTGAAAGTAAACAGCCCTTCCTAGGTCTTATAATAGATCAAAAGCTCACATGGTCGGAACACATTCAATATATCAATGGTAAAATCAGTAAATCGTTGTATTTACTTAGGCACTTTTCCAGTCTTCTTGAAGAGAAAGAATTAAAAATGATCTACTATGGTGTCTTATACCCTCATTTGGTGTATGGAATTGAGATTTGGGGTTGCAGTGCAAAAATATATATGGAGAGAATATTGAAACTGCAAAAGAAGGCAATTAGAATAATATATAAATTAAACTATACTGACTCATGTAAGCAATACTTTAGGGAAAAGCAAATCTTTACAGTATTCTCATTATATGTATATAGGGTAGTTATTTATGTGTGGAAGAAGGATAATCTAAGGAACAGTGACATACATCACTATAACACTCGAAACAATAGTGATTTTTTCAGACAGGGTTTTAGAATGAATTGTAGCATTAAAGATCCAAATGTAATGGGAATAATACTGTACAATAAGTTACCAAATTATATTAAACAAGCTAAATCCAATAATGGTTTTAAGAAGGAGCTCAGAAATTACTTAATAAACAAGGCCTTGTATACTATGGATGAATTGTAAATATAGTGATAAGATATTAATTGTAAATGCAATTTGTAGATATGTAATCTGAATAATTGTAATGAAAGTGTACATATGTAATTGAACTGACAATGTCAGAAACTACTTGTAGTCTATTGACAATAAATGCATTATTATTATTATTATTATTATTATTATTATTATTATTATTATTATTATTATTATTATTATTATTATTATTATTATTATTATTATTATTATTATTATTATTATTATTATTATTATTATTATTATTATTATTATTATTATTATTATTATTATTATTATTATTATTATTATTATTATTATTATTATTATTATTATTATTATTATTATTATTATTATTATTATTATTATTATTATTATTATTATTATTATTATTATTATTATTATTATTATTATTATTATTATTATTATTATTATTATTATTATTATTATTATTAACTACAAACATGAAATAGCAAGCATCTTTCTCTATCAAGGGAAAAGCAGTAGTTGCTCATTGGGCCATAGATGTCTCTGAAGTTTCACAACGTTGTTAGTAAGTGCATTGCTCCACTAACAGAAGCTTTTAATTCAGCAACTTCATTGAAACTTGAATTGTTTCACAGCTGTGTTTGTAAGATTTGTCCAAGCCTCTCCGGTTCCAGCCCTTTATTCGTATTCTGCGAAATTTTATTGTGAGAAATACCAGAGAAGTAATAGTGATCTGGTGCTGGAGCTAAGACTGGGTTACTTGAGATAAGTTTCTTTGCGTGAGCATGAAGTGAAGGTTGCTTTTCCGTATGTTTTATACGAAAATATGTCAATATGCAAAAAAGTAACCCATCACAGAAAAGCTTTTAGATCACACTGAAATTTCTGATGATTTTCAGCGAAGGGCAGAATGTTGTAAAATTAACAAATGTTAGGTTTCGTGACATTGTATCAACAATAGGCGACGAGTTGACATCAAAGTGTTGCCATTTCTTCCCTCTGTCTATTGCGAGACTGTTTTGTTGGCTTTCCTTCTCGCTCGCTTGCTCTCTCTCTCACTCTCTCCTTTTTTCTTTTCCTTTCTTACTTTTTTGTCTTTGTCGACAGTCTATTTGTCATTATGTCCGAGTCTGGTGGTCGGGTGTATCCGTAATGGATTGTGGCCTAATCTGATTCCTGGGCTGAAATACCTCGCTATTCCCTCCCTATTTCTCCCCTCCTCCTCCCTAATTCCAACCACCCCATCCCGATCTCCCACCTCCAGCTCCCTATCTCCCGCATTCTCCTCCCCTTAATCACCTCCAACCCTCTTCTTCCTGTCTCCCTCACTCCATCTCTCCCTTCTTCCCTCACTCACTCCCTCTCCCTCCCTTTCCTTACCCATCGCCCACCCTCTCCCAACATATATTCCACCCTCTTCCTGCCTATCTCCCAACGCCTTCCTCCCTATCTCTCGCTCTGCCACTCCCTCTGTCCCTATCTCCCTCACTTGCCCACCCTCTCTATGGTTCACACGCTCTGTCTCCCTTATTCTCTGTATCCCCGGAACACACTTTCTCTCCTGTCTCTCTCCCCATTCTTCCTGACTCTGCCTCACTCTGCTTTCCACCTTCTATCCCTCTCTCTCTAACCTCACTCTCTCTCTCTGACCGTTTCTCTCCCCCTACCCCTAACAGTCATTTTGCTCCTTTCTCCCTCACTGTCCGTCAATGGCCCTCTCTCATCCTCACTGGCCCTCTCTCTTCCTCACTGTTCCTCTGTTCCCTCATTGTCGATCTCTCTTCCCCCACTGTCCCTCTGTCTCTTTCACTGTGCCTCTCTCTCCATCGCTTTCCCTCTCGCTTCCTAACTTTCCCTCTCACTACGTCTTTGACACTCATTCTCTCCTCCTCCCTCTGTGCTCTTCCGTCTTTCATCCTCCCTCCCCCTTTCTCTGCGGCTCTCATATTCCCTGTCTCTTCTTCACTCCCACTCTCTCCCCCTCTGCTTCTACCTCCCTGTCTCTCGCTCTTTCTACATGATTCCTGACCTCTAAAAATAAACATTCAGTGAATGTGGATGAAGTGCAGAATTCTTAACCTTACCCAGTGTTTTATTCGCAAACATGTAAATATAACAAGTGGACAATCAAAGAAAAGCTTTCAGTGCGGACTGAATTGCTGACGATTTTCAACGAAGGACAAGGTTTTAGAAATTGACAGATGTTAGGTTTCTCGGTATTTTACCAACAGTTGACACCAGAGGATTGTTTAGCCGCTTTCTGTCTTTTGCCAATTTGTTTTGTTTTTCTTTCCGCGGTATGTTCGTAACGGCCAATCCCTGTCTGTCAAAGGTGAATTCAGTTTTGAAGCTATCAAAGTTTACTGACATTTCCCATTGAGTTAATTTACGTTAATAAAACATGGAAAACGCTATTACTTAGAGTAACGAAATAGAAAGCCCCCAGAAACAACTAGAGAGAGTGCAATGTCAACAAACATAGACACCATCTACTCCGACGAAGTAAGGGAGTACTTGCTCGAGCTGGAAGAAATTTTACATATATGTGTAATCGATTACCAAAGTTTCATAAGGCTCCATTTAGGACAGTCTTTTACAAGACAACTGGTCACCAGCAGTTACAACAGGGACGAATTCAGGAATTACAAACTGACATCCAACGACTATTACAACAAATAGCGGACATGGCAAGAAATACCAAACATCATACCATACCACCAGATGTACCATTGGTTAGACCTTACTCTGCAATAGCATTATTATTATTATTATTATTATTATTATTATTATTATTATTATTATTATTATTATTATTATTATTATTATTATTATTATTATTATTATTATTATTAGTATTATTATTATTAGTATTATTATTATTATTATTATTATTATTATTATTATTATTATTATTATTATTATTATTATTATTATTATTATTATTATTATTATTATTATTATTATTATTATTATTATTATTATTATTATTATTATTATTATTATTATTATTATTATTTGTCCTACCAAAAAAAAGATGTTACTCTTTTTCGGAGGAGGGTCAACCAGGTTAGCCTGTCTACAAAACGAATTGAGTAAAATGCACTGCTTGGGACCTTCTCAGTTCCTTATTGTCTTACGGGATCTTGCAAGGGGTGCAGTACGGGGCTAAAGGGGTGGCACTGTAATGAGGACAAGGAAAGCTTAGGGGCGGGGGGCGGAAATCAGATACACTTTGTCTCGTAGGCAAGCCACGTTTTAATTTTTTTCAGATATATCTCCAAATTATTAATGCCTATTAGAGGAGGGTTGCAAATCTTGCTTAAAATAAGCAGCATTCATTGGGTTAAACGATTGTGTGTTGTGAGAAAAGGTTTAACTTTGTCCTTAGAATCACAAATACTTAAAGCGTTATAGTAAACATAATGCAATAATGTATTGAAAGATATAGAAACGTTTAAATCTTCTAGACATTCACCCTACGTGTATATTGGAATTAAAATTTCTATCGAAATAGCTTTAAACATGTTTGTCTGTTACGTTATATTACAATACAGTTTCTGCTTTCGAATGAAGGGTTTTGCTCAAACACGTCTGCAAAACATCACCTTTGTGGGTGGGATTAAAAAGTAATAACATATCTTTGAATTTGCACAGTTTTTGAAAATTGTCAAACTCTGTTACCAGAAAGTCATAGACCCATAATGTGTCCACGTGTAATTTCTGATGAGCAAATGCTTGAACCAAGCAACAGTTGAGTAGCGATTTAGTGAGCTGTCAGAAAT
The DNA here is from genome assembly GCA_030765045.1 of Tenodera sinensis. NCBI lineage: Eukaryota > Metazoa > Arthropoda > Insecta > Mantodea > Mantidae > Tenodera > Tenodera sinensis. The sequence continues at coordinate 199,331,722 of CM060962.1, read as the reverse complement.
AATCAATACCTACCTTCCATGCTCACGTGTCATTGGTTGTGACAAGGGGGCGGGGTTTTAGGGCGAAATCCATCAAGCTAACCGTGCACTTGCAACGGGAAGTGGAGGCGCTGGCGACCTAACAGAGTGGACGGCAGTATAGCCCTCACACTACCTGCCGGCTCTATACTCCGTGCTGTAAATCTTATTCCTGTGTTTACTTACTAAAACCCCGCTCCCTAGTTATAACTGTGTTCAGTTAGTATTTGTCATTGGAGAGGAGTAAAGACAGGGAAAAAAGGAGAAGCTACGAGGGTCTTGTTAAGTAATCATGATACCCTTGCAGTTTGCTAAATTCGCTTTAGGTACACAGCGAGAAAACGAATCTGGCGCGCAGGGACAACAAACAGAACTTCCCTTCAGGCAACGAACAACCCCATACATGAGGTGAAAGAATACATGTGCATTAAGCAACATGTTTATGATCATCCTCATCATCTGCTATAACTCACTCAAAACTTCGTACAACGATATTCTATTCTATCAAGAATATTCCCAAAGCGAAGGTTTGAGGCCGTTTAACTATCAGTAAGGTGGAACCATCACCACCGAAATACAGATCACAACACGGAAGCACGCAATCTATGTGACGTCACTGGTTGGCGGCCTTTTAATTCCCGTATGGTCATGTGTTTGAATGCAAATAAATAGTGATTTGTAGCGCTTTTCTGGTCAAAAATGCCAAATAAATGCTGCATTTTAGGTTACACAATGAATTACCGAGAAGGTGAAGCTATTCCGTTTATCAGATTTCCCAAAGATGAGAGAAAACGAAAATCGATTTCATCTGTCCCCCGTAATTGTTTTACACCAACAAGTTACTCTGTGGAAGGTCAAGTTAAAGAGCAATGTTAAGAATATGTAAACAAGTGAAGTGCAGGGACTCTTAATAACTAGTGACTCCTAGTTATACATCCATAACTAACATTTCCTGAATCATAACTAGAGCAAACCACATAATGCTTTATTTTTTGTAATAATGCGTTTCCTTCATACAGATTAACTTCAGTAATGTAAATGATTTCTTTTTCTAGACAGTAGAGCAAGATTCTTAGATAAAGTTATACAAGAACAGGCTACAATAAGATAACAAAGCTAAAGAATGAAAATCTGGTCATTTGTGTCACTGTCAGTCTCTGTACCACATTTTTGAGTTTGGTATTCTTGGGGTTGATAAGCTGTCTTAACAGCTCCAATGTATTCCTCAGCAACTTTGAACTCAATTGTCTCTCCAGCAAAACTACGCAGCACATGTGCCCAAAAGGTAGAATGTAAAAGCTGAGGTGGAACTCCAGCCAATCGCCTACCAGTGGAAAGGATATATGTTGCACTGTCCGAAATAAAATCAACAAAATTAGTCCTGTGAATACCAATAAGATTACATCAGGATTCCAACGTTTGACGCAGATATTGTGTAGTATGCACGCGTGTTTCATGACGCTTGGTCACTGTTGGAAAAAGCAATTTCCGAAGTAACTCGCCAGGGAGCAGCAGGTGTTACGCAACGACTGCGGTGGAGCATCCAGACCATCCCAGCCAGACCACAGAACACAGGTGTACTCTATAAGAGGCTTGGTAAGCAAACTTTAGTGTGCACCAACCATCCACAACAATCTACGAAAAGATAGCGGGTAGCCGAACAAGGCCACAGCTACCTACCCTAGGGTTGGTACGGCGCATCTTGATAACAAGGTGTCTGGTCCTCCTTTCAACACGCTACTAAGCCCCTGCTACCTGCACGTGAGGACACACTAGGTGTGTTTTAGAGTAATACTGCACCTGTGGGTGCAGTATTGTACCTGTCCCTAACTTTCTTCTTCTCTCCCAACTATAACTTCCCTACCTCTCTCTCCCGGCAAGACCCGAAACGGTCTTGCAAGCCAGCATACAACTGTCGTTGCCAGCAATTCCACTGTTGTTGTTGAAAAGACCTCGTCCGAGGCAAAGAAGCGCACTCCTGCCACTCAACGCTAAGGGGGAGCGGACAAGTGCAGTAAATTCGAGGCATCCAAGCATGTCACCAGCCAGGGTCTCCCACACGAAAACGTTCCGTGGAGAGGCCAAATTTCGAAGTCTGACTCCGATGACTGTGTTAGTGTGTGCACAGATTACTCTGAACGCAGCGGGGGAGCTTCAATGTACTCCTGCAGATCCTCCGTCGCAAGAGACGAGGAATTTAGTTCATCCGGTCTCTCTTCTGGTGAGGAAGAAATCCCTCAGCAGGGGGAAGCCCTATTCCTGAGGTAGTCTCACGAAAAACGAAAACACGGCTGGCGAACTAAACCAATTTGGCATAAGAGAGCCTCCGTTATCTACCCCAACCTAAAACACCCATGCCACCCAAGCGTCACGTTGCACCGATCATCGTGGACGACTTTGTAGGGTCGATCGACTTTCTTAAGCTTTAATGGCGAGCTTTCCAAGGGGTTGTACGGTGCGGCGGAGCGAGAGCCGCTTCATCTTCCAGGCCAAATCGATCGAGGATTACCACTCAATTCTCCGCCACCTTAAAGAAAAGAGTATCCCTCACTTCAGCTTCGGGTTAGACGGAACCGCAAACTTCGAAGGGTTGTCCGTGAGCTTCCTGTGGACACACCCACACATGAGATCGTGGCAGACCTCAACCACCAGGGCATAACCCCTAAGCTGGTCAAGCAGCTGACCAGGGAAGCTCCAGATAGGCAAGGACCCAGAACACCCCTCCCCCTATTTTTAGTAGTGCAGTAGCAAGCCAACACCCTGGAGGGAGTGTGGTGGCTGCATTCTGTTACCTTTGGGGACACATTGAACCTTCCAAAGGTTCTGGCGCTACCCCTTAGTGTCATCGTTGTCTGGGGTTTAACCACTCCAGCCAACTCTGTGTCCTCAGACTGCGCTCCCTCAGGTGCGGTGACGAAAACAAAAAAGGGGCATGGCCGAAATCACGGCAGGATGTACCCAAGGCCCGAACTGTACCGGCGCACACGTAGCGTGCTACGGAGGCTGTCTGACAAGGAAGGCCATCATATCATCCAAGAAACCACCACAGGTGGTCCAACCTTACGCGGCAGACAGCCATCCCCGGGCAGGCCCTGCTCCGGCAGGACCAGCCCTGGGGTTAGCGTACCCGACAGTGACCACCACAGCTGCGGGTAAGACTACAGATTCGAGAGTTAATACTCCACAAACACTCCCCAGAGCACACACACAATTTCCAGAAATCCCCATGGCTCCCCAGTAACTAAGTCGGGCAAACACCGTCACTCTCGGAGGCCTACTACCGTCTCCAAAGTTCAGAGCGAACGTGGGGCTCCCAGGAGCGCCGGCCAGCAGAAGGAGGTCGCGGTCGAAGAGGATCCGGCGCCATTGAACCCCCCTCCCGTACTACCACCTCCACAGCAAACCACTACCCCTCCCACACCACACTTTCCAGACGTACTGGCGTGGCTGCAGCAGTTGCTGCAAAACCACAGTCAGAAAATCTGCGAACTGCTGGTCAGATTCCTCTCTGCCAACGACCAAGCCAGTAAAATGACCATTGCCATGAAGGCGCTTGCTCTCTTGACCACTGTAAGACATATGCCCTAGAATGGTGGATCGAACTAGGTCTCGTACCTCGTTTAGGTTCACATTCTGGAACGCGTGTGATCTGGCCGGTCAGGAGAATGAGCTCCAACATTTTGCTGGAGTGCATGCCCTGGACCTCATTCTGGTATGGGAAACACATCTCGATCAGAACGCTACACGCAACTCCAGGGCTATCACTGTCTCAGACACAGCGATCTACATCAAGAGAAGTGTGGTACAAAAACCCATCCAGGTCCCTCCACTTCAAACCCTAGAGGCCACGGCCACCTGTGTCCACCTTAGAGGTACGGAAGTCCTGATTGTGTCCGAATATCACCCACCCCAGAGACAGTTCGTAGTCAACGACTACCTCTCCATCCTCACCCTACATCCCCATGTCATTCTAGCCGGGGTTCTAAATGCCAAGCATCCGCGTTGGCATAGCGGCCCCCGTGCGGACAGAAGAGGCAACGAAATCATCCGCATGATAGACGCGGACCCTCAACTCAGTGTAGAGGGTCCCTGGGAACCCACTCACTACCTGTGAGGTCGAGGACGGCCACCCGTCATAGACTTCTAAATCAGCAAACACTTACTATGTCATCTATCACTCACGTCGGTCAACGATCCCCATTCAGACCATAACCCCGTTGAGGCGATATTTTTAGAAGAAGCCTCCTAAAATAGTTAAAATTTGTGTTCATAGTGGTGGCAGAAAAAGCCCCCTAAAATTGTGAATCATTGTCCTAGTGGGCAATGATAGAGATCTTCAGTTGTCTTAGCTTGTTCATGTGTTGTTGGGATTGGCGTCATGTGGAAATCGCAATATCCGCGAATAATTTGAAAAGTTATCGACATTCATTGTTTAGTGGAAGAACATTGTGTTTTAAAAGTTAACGGGAGTAACAATGCAGAGAACTCATATATAATTAGTAAGGCTGCATTAAAGAAATAGAAGAAGATTACGAACTCGCAAAATTACGTAGTCCGTGTTCGGGTTGTGTGAACCCCGCTGGGCTTGTGACAAAGGACGCCAATCCAGAATATTTGTATTATTGTTTGTGACGTGAAGGAACAATAAATAAGTATACTAAAAATATAAAAAGGAAATTTAATCATCCTTGTAAGACGTAGATCCGTACCACGCCCTGATATACATCGAGAACTTCGATGAAAAGCACTTAGAGTCCCATAGCTACAAAATGGTAATTACGCGGGGCAAATGGACCAATATGTAAAGAGTCGTCGTGAATGTTGTGGAACCTCCAGCCCCAGTTCCTGCATACAAAAAACCATTCCACCGTGTTGGCCATCATTAATACCCGGGTTGCCAGTCACGATGTTCCGGTTCAGCATCGGAACGTCGACTGGGACTGCATTAAGAATTGCCTGAATGGCTATATTCCTGTCAACCCGAACATCACAGACATACCAATTCAAGAGACTGCGTTGTCTTCCTTTACCTCTGTCATGAAGCGAACTGTCCACAAACTCAGCAACCGCACCCCATCTCCCTTTCACCAAGACGTCCGGCCCTTAAAGCTTATTTCGCTCATCCGCCTCCCTTGGTCGGCTCGCAGGCTCTATAAGCGGCATCGCACGCCGCATCACCTAGCACTTGTAAGGCGTTTACGCCACGAGGTTCGTCTCCGACTGCGTGAGCAGAGAGTTCGCACATGGGAGGAAACGATGACTCGCTTGAACGTAGAGGATGGTGACGTGTGGAAGATCGTCAAGAGACTAAGGAACCGAGGTGGGTCACATACCTCCCCCATCCTAAGCACCCAAGGCCCCAAGCCAAAGCAAACGTGTTTGCCAAAATACCTGGAGAGGACTATGGGGCCGAGAGATAATCCGCAGTACCTAGACCTGTCCAACCGTGTCCGTCGGCAGGTACGCCGATAGCTTCGACGACCAACCAAGGAGGTGGATCGCCTTCCCATCGTAAAACCCAGCGAACTCTAGGGTGCACTCCGGCGTCTCAACCCCAAAAAGCTGCGGGACCTGACAGGCTAACCCCTGACATCCTCCTCCAAATTCCATTCAAGGCCGTGCTCTTTCTCGCAAAGGTCTGCAATATGTGTCTCGCGTTTAGTCACTTCCCACGCAAGTAAAGAGAGAGGCACGGGTGTTACGTATATTGAAATCAGGGAAAGAACCGGTACATCCTGTAAACTACCGCTCCATATGTCTCCTGTCTGTCCTTAGGAAAGTACTTGAGGGTCTGATACTTGCCCGGTTGTCTCCAATACTAGGGGACCTTCAGGCCATCCCTCCCCATCAGTTTGGGTTCCGGCCGGGCCACTCAACGCCTCAGCAGCTACTGTGTGTGGTGGAGGCCGCCGCCCTGGGATACCAGGACAAGGACTATAACACCGCAGTCTCTCTGGACGTTGAGAAGGCATTCTCTACGACGTGGCATGCGGGTCTCCTCCAGAAACCTATCCAGTTGGAGCTACCCACACGACTAATACACCTAATATACTCTTACCTGAAACACAGATCCTTTGTGGTCTCAGAAACCAATCCACACCGAGGCCAAACCGAGGTGGAGTCCCCGAAGGTTCTGTACTGCCCCACACGCTCTTTAGCGTATATGTGGCCGACATTCCAACTGAGCACCACGTCAGCATAGCCCAGTATGCTGAAGACGTACTGCTATTCTTTACAAACAAACACCCTCGCAGAACCTTCCCTACATACAGAGACACCTCCACCTCCTCCAAGAATGGTGCAGGCGTTGGCGATTGTCCATCAACCCGGAGGAAAGCCACGCCATACATTTCATCAAACGCCGATTTACCGCCAACTGCCCGACATTTATATACCTTCGAAGAGGCATAGAATGGGTGGATACCATCTCCTACCTTAGAGTGAAGCCAGATAAGGGCCTTACCTTTCGGGAACACATCAACGGCCTGTCGCATCGGGCCAGCGGGGCAACTGCCTCGCTGTATCCCATGTTGCGGTCGGGGATGCCTATTCCCTTGAAGCTGCCCCTTTTTCGTGCTCTCATTATCCCAGTTCCCCTGTACACCTGCGAAATCTGGGGCACGGCCGCAGAATCTCATCTCCTGCGTCTGCAGCGTATACAGAATAGAGGACTTCGGATAACCTATTCTGTATGCCGCAGATTCCCCTCGAGACGACTGTACGAGGCCTTGTCTCTTCCGTGTGTGGAGGGCGAATCTAGGCGCCGGGCAACTAACTACGACCAGATTCCACAACATCGGAGCGCCCTGGTTTGGTCTCTTGGGGACTATAATCCCAGAGAAGGCACGCGTTAAAGCGGGTCAATATATCAAGGCCTTGAAATTCGCTTCTATTTGATCATAAAGTGAATCACGAACCTCCATTTGAGTAAAGTTAAAGCATTGCAAAATTCATGCAAATAAGAGCGAATATCTCGGAAATAGTTCACTCAACAAAAACTGCATTCCGACATAACCTACTGGTTCAAATGAAATCTACAGTTTTGAATGGTGAGATTTGTTCCAGCTCTTAACCTTTACCAGATATGGAAAACCATCAGTGGTAGACAGGTCTACATAGGCTACGGCCAAAAATATTCAAAATATAAATTTTGTTTGCCTAAAGAACATGTTAAACTTATGGCATTTAATCAAAATCGTTGGAACCATCTTTGAGAAAATTGAGGTTTTGGAAAAAATGTCCTTGTCAGTATAATTTAATTTGAGGGACTTTTCTTCAGAATCTTCGTGTTGCATCTATGCATCTATGAAAGGTATTAAACCTTAAATGGTATCATGTGAAAATATGGCGTTAACGGTAACATCCGTCTGGAAGACTAAGATGACAAAACCTTGCATTTTATGTCCACTTTAGTGAATCTAACAATTTGAAAGCTTGATGAATTGCTGATACCAATATTTTGATTCCGTTTACATCATATATTAAAATGAATTATGCAGAAATTACAAAATTATATGTTAACCTTTGAGAGAAAGTGGAGCTAACAGTGACATTCGTCGGAGAGAATAACATAACAGAGTTTGCATTTGATGTCCAATTTAGTGAATCCAACAATTTAAAAGCCTGATGAATTATTAATACCGATATTTTGATTACGTTTACATCGCATGTTGCAAGACATTATCCAAAAATTTACAAAATCAAATATTAATATGCGAGGTAGGTACCTTTGTGAGACGGTGTGGCTTACGTTTGTACACTTATAAAACAATACTATTGCGGAACGAAAACAGTGACGTCCACACAATTCAAAGTTCAACTTTCAACTGAAGCACTGGACCGCCTCCGTAGCGCAGCGCGCTTAGCTCCGGCGCGGAGAACCAGGGTTTGATGCCAGTATGGGGATTTTTCCCTCACTGGGAGGTCTGAAACTGGGTGCACTCAGCCTCGTTAGGTCCTGGCAATTGAGGAGCTACTTGATGGAGAAGTAGCGGCTCCAGGTCGAGAAGGCCGCATAACTGGGCCGCTTCACGGACTGTTGCGCTGGGGTTTTAACATGGCACATGTGCCCACCATGTGTTGGAACTTTGAGATCCGTCTAAGAGACGGATATTACCATTTAAGGGTTAAACTTAAAATACCAGCTTTGGCTTTTAACCGCCCTTCGTTATGTTGGTCATAAGCAGACACAACAGATGCACACGCACACACGCACGCTCACTGTACGTAGTAGAGAAAGTGAAAATATATACATTAATATCTTGCATCAAATAGATATACACTGAAAGTTTAATTACATGCTGGGAGTCAATTTATACTTATTCAAAAGAACGTGGTAGACTATTACTTTCTCTACACAGGAATAATTCTAGTGCGTTTAAGCATGGCTTGAACTAACAATATATACCCTTCTTGTGGCACACCGTAGCAACCGGCGTCGTAGCTTAGTGGTTAAAGCGTGTGTCTCGTAAACAGAAAGTCAAGGGTTCGAACCCCCTTCGACGCCTACCTCCTGAGGAGCATATATATATATATATATACTTTTTTTTTCTCTCTTCCTAAAGTAAGCTTCGCATTATTATTTCGCATCCCGCGTTCTTTTAATATTTTGTTCTTCAAACACGAGTTATTATTAACAAATGTTTCCTCCACAAACGGAAAAGCAGTAGTACGCTCTGGGCATACAGATGGCTCTAGGGAGCTTTGCATCGTGGTTAACGAATGTGTTTCTCCGCAAATGGAAGTCTCTTGTTCTATAACTTCTTTATAAGTTGAGTATTATTATTTTACAGTATGCTTGTTACATTTGTTAAAGAATCTCTCCATGGTAGGCGTTTGACCAATAACTACAAACATGAAATAGCAAGCATTTTTCTCTATCAAGGGAAAAGCAGTAGTTACTCATTGGGCCATAGATGTCTCTGAAGTTTCACAACGTGGTTGGTAAGTGCATTGCTCCACCAACAGAAGCTTTTAATCCAGCAGCTTCATTGAAACTTGAATTGTTTCACAGCTTAGATGAAAACTAAAGTGACAGAACAGTAACTGGACTGGGTTTTTGGTTTTATCCTTTATTATAAACGTATTAGTAGTAATACTAGCGCTTTAAGAAGGAGAAATAAAATCATGATATGAATAAAACTTTATTTAATCGTTTGATAGACTGCCAAAGAGTCGCAAACCTCAATTTGCCTTCCGCCATGTGGGTTTCATCTTTGACAATGCATGGTTTAAGAGATCTGTGTTTAGCGAAGGTCTCGAGTATCCTTATATTGCAAATAAGAATATTGGGAACGACGCACTATATGTCTATTTTCCAGGGATGAGATCTGACCTTGAATTTTTTTCGTAGCTCATCTCGTATTCCCTATCTATTTGCTATATATTGAGAAATGGTATTGTACTCGCGCTGTCCTTTGTTATTCACCCACATGCGACTTCGTGCTGCCACATAGAAAAGTTACTCTTTTTCGGAGGAGAGTTAACCAGGTTAATCTGCCCACAAAACGAATTTAGTAAAATGCACTGTTTGGGACCATCTCAGTACCTTATCTTCTTATGGTATCTTGCAAAGGGTGCAGTACGGGGCTAAAGGTTTGGCACTGTAAGGAGGACAAGGAAAGCTTAGGGGGAGGGGGTGGCGGAGGTTAGATACACTTTGTCTCGTAGTTAAGCCAAGTATCAATTTTCTTCAGATTTTTCTCCAAATTCTTAATGCCTATTAGGGGAAAGATTGCAAATCTTGCTTAAATAAGCAGCATTGATTGGGTTAAACGATTCTGTGTTGTAAGAAAATCTTTAACTTTGTCCTTAGAATCACAAATACATAAAGCTTTATGGTAAACATAACGCAATAATCAACTATGTTAAGTAGATTTTCCGGGCTTGTGGGCCGTGGTCGAGTTGGATTACCTTCCTCCGACGTTTCGCTGAAAACTGCGTCCAGCATCTTCAGGGTCAACCTCTGTTATTTTGGTCTAAATTAGCGGCTGCACATAAACTAAAGTTCACTGCAAACTTTCATATTCATCTCTGTTTGTTATTAGTGTCCTTGGTAACATAAATTTTTTCACGATCGCTCGTTCTCATGAATACCAACATGAGATTATCGATCTCAAATTATATTTTCAAATGCCGGCAAATGGGACGTCTCTGATCCTGGTATAAAAGAGAAAGCTTTCCGTGTCTCAGGTTTTCTTCTCCCTGTTATTACAGCCGGGAGCCAAGTTTTGCTTATCTGCTGTCTCTCTTCTTTTCGATTGTAGGAGTTTTTATCCTGAACTTTAGTTTATGTGCAGCCGCTGATTTAGACCAAAATAACAGAGATTGACCCTGAAGATGCTGGACGCAGTTTTCAGCGAAACGTCGGAGGAAGGTAATCCAACTCGACCAGGGCCCACAAGCCCGGAAAATCTACTTAACATAGTTGATTATTGCGTTATGTTTACCATAAAGCTTTATGTATTTGTGATTCTAAGGACATTGATTTAGCCCTTTAAGACAGTTTTAATCATTTGCTGGGCATTTTAACATTACTTAAAAGGCAAAAGCTGTTATGCATATTAATTGAGATGCACGAGGCGTAGTTCACACAAAAATGTAAATAAACTGTTATTTAACAGTATGTCCGTTTTGACTGTACGGGTCCACGATGGATGTTGGTCTGGGTGGCTCAGTTGGTTAGACGCTGGCCTACTGATCCCAAGGTCGCGGGTGCAAATCCGGCCCAGACCGATGGTTTTTAAGTGTGCTTAAATTCGACAGCTCCATGTCAGTAGATTTACTGGCATGTTAAAGAACTCCTGCGGGACAAAATACCGGCACACCGGCGACGCTGATGTGAGCCTGGCAATTGACAGCGTCGTTAAAGAACAAAATATTTTTTTTCCCCTGCACATTAGGTTTTGTGTTACCGCAGTAGAATTTTTCCGGCATATGCTCCATTTATGTGACGTCAACTTCAGTCTTTGGTTTCAAAATCTGAAAGTTTGCTTAGCTTTAAAAAATTAAGTACTCAAGAAGTTGAAACCCAATATTTTCAATGCCCATCAAACCAAAGAAGTAAACTACTTTTCTTCCTGCCAACGATTCAAGGTGTTTATTGGACAGTTAAAAAATAACACTATGGCTACTCTGCGATAAGGAAGTGGTCTCATTACTTGTGACATTCTATTTTTTCATGCGTATTGAATACTTTGGCATATTTTGCCTAAATTAAGAATAAATGATTCCCTCAAAAGTATAAAACAGATTGTGCTGGACCTTTGTGTAGGGGTTTATAAAAACCACCGTTAAATGTCCAAATTTGTGATTTCATACGTATAAAAATATGGAAAATTTAAATTTCATTCCTAAGGTCCCGAAATAAATACACCTTTAACAGGAACTTTTTTGCCGCTATTAAAGGAGTTGAGAGGCGGGTAAGGATACATGATAAGGAGAGACTGTGGATGATGGAGAGGGAGAGTGTGGGCAGTAATGGTAACAGCAAAAGGTATGAGAGAGGGATAAAGAAACTCGAAGACAAAAATAAGCAAAACACTGAGAAAGTAAAAAAGATAGCGAGATGAAAAATAATCATAACAATTTACGGGATAATACGGCAAAAGTTTAGGGGTGCTACTAGCCTATAGATTGAAATAAATATGTAATTAAAATTGTTTGATAATAATTCATGATTATCGAGAGGGGATCAATTTCGTCTCGATCTGGATGTACAGTATTAATTCAAACATGTTTGAGGGCTACAAATAATGTGTTTTAAACTAACTTTGTATGCTGGTGTATTTTCTAATAATGTGTTTTAAACTAACATTGTGTGCTGGAGTATTTTGTGTGAGCACAGGCATGTGAAAATCACTTAAGAATGGACAAACTAGCTGCTTTAAAACTGGCCCATAATATACCTTGGACGCTATTGGTGCTGTTTTTAATGAAGTTAATGAAATGGGCTGAGCTATGAGACTCGTTTTCTATCTACAAGGTCGTGGTAACGGATGGAATGAATATACATTTGGGTCCAACTTTAGTCACACATTTTATTTGCACCTTCTTGTTCACAACTTCCAAATCACATCACAGTAGAAAGTCTTGTGCTAGCTGATCAACTTCCCTAACGTAGCCATAATTTAATTAAAGGTCTCCAAACACTTAGTAAATTCACTTTTACTGTTTCATGACGCGTACACATAAAAATACGTCCATCTACCTCGGAGATACCGACGCCAGTGAACTACTTTTTGGCGTCGTTTTGACACGACACACACCGTCTTTTTCATCTTCATCCGCGGTATTCATCCGCGCAAATAGTTCTTTCTCGTTAGGGAAGTAATCCCAATTATCGTCTCCTATTTTTATTATGGAACACAAACAATTCTAATATCTATACACTTTTAACAAACATTTACATGAACGATTTTCTATTGGGGTCTTCTAATATTCTGTCTCATATGCCCCTTGTTTTGTTTTTCAAGTTGTCACCTATATTTACAATCTTGAAACACAATACAATCCTTCTCCTTACTCCTCTGATGCAATCACTTTGTACAACATTTTTTTTTCTTTTCTTTACAGTCTTCTTCGCTGTACGTCTTTGTCTTTTGTTTTGGCATGACACAGCATGTCTTTATAAATTTCACATATTCAATTACTACACAATATATGTTCAGTTATTATACATGACATATTCGGTTATTATACACTACATATTCAGTTATTGTACATTTGACATTGACACAAATATAATTTAAGTGTATCATGGTTTATTATGTGGCTTTTGAATTATGTTCCTTGTTAGGAGGAGAGAAAAACAGGATACAAATTTTCAGCTAATGATTATGATCATGTTTATGGCAATATTTTATTCAGTTCTTTGCCTTCTTTTTCTTGTAAGTTTATTATGTATAGGCAGGCTATTGAGTCGGTTCTTAAACTCTGATATTACTAATGGTACCATTTTATTTTAATTGGGTTATTATTCATTGTTGTTTGGTTCAACATTTCTTCAAGCTTAGCATTGGCTATGTCCATCTTAATTCATAGGCATTGCTTTTCTGATTATGGTTTTTCTTACTTCACTAATTGTCACTTCTTTGTCTCTTATTTCTATAAGAGGAAACTTCTATACTTATAATTATTCTGCAATTGTATTATTTTTCTTCTCAATTCACCCTAGACATCTTTGTGTCGAAATATTATATCTTTGTCATCATTATTGATTCCTTTTTATTTTTGTCCCTGACATCCTTATGTCAAAAACACATTATTTTCCGTCGCTATAATTCATTTCTTTGATGACAATCAGTGTCCTCATCTGTCTTTGCTGACAATGCTCTTTGTGGTCGATATAGCCAATGACTATGTTGGTTTTCTTTCTTGTTGTAATTTCTAATCTGAACATAATTTTCTATAAGTAACCCATTAAAAATTGTTATTTTCCATCATTTCTACTATTCCTGCCTTACATATTTGTTGGCAAAGACTATTTGGTCCGTTCTTTGTATGGCTTTAATTTATTTTTATGGTATCTTCCTACCAACTTGCCATTTGTAATCTGTAGCTCATACGTGTGGTCACCCAGCTGTTTTGTTGTGATCAGTGGTTCCATCTTTCTCTCTGTGTAGCCATCATGGTGTCGATGTCAATTGTAAGTTGCTTAGGGTTTGTGTTGTTGGTCATCCAGCCAGTTGGGACGAACTTAGTTGTTGTAATTTCCCTGAGTGTTGGTGGTGTTTTTTTGTTTCTGTATTCTGTGCAACATCGGTCCTATTTGTCACACTTTCATCTACTTCCTGCTGTCTTGTGTTGCCAGTGTACCATTGGTTTCTGCCCCTTTGGCGTGAACCTCTGTTGTATGACGGTCTTTGGTTGTTGAAGTATTCCCTACAGAATCGTATGTGATTCACTTGATGGGTACGGTCTCCTGGTCTTCCACGATCATATGTATATGTTCTATATCTCGATTCACCCCTTGGTATTCTGTCGTGGTACCGCTGTCTTGCGTTCTCCATCCTCTCGCCATGATTATGTGGTTGTGGGAAATGGTGTGCCCCTCTCCCCCTTTCATGGGTGCTCCTAGTAGTTCTATCTTCTCCCTCACTCTGGTTGTTCGTAGCCATGCTCCGGTTTAAGATGGGTGAGTTTGGGTGACCGTTCCTATGTCTATGCTCATTAGGCCGACCATTTTGTGTTTCGAAGGCTGTCAGCAATTCTATCATATCTGCAAAATCTACTGGCCTCGCAACAATTAACCCTGTTCTCACTGTGTCTGGGAAATGTCTTGTTATGCTGGTAATTAGTTCTGCTTCCGACAAGTTGGGGTCTAATAGCTTTCCTTTGTTGGCTACTTTCATAAAATAATCGACTAGCGATAACCCTTTGGTTGGGTCATATCTACCTGTTGCTAGCTCTGCCCTAGTTTGGTTTTGCTTAGCTGGGCCCCAATATCTTGATAGGAATAAATTTCTGAATGAACTATACGACTCATGACCAGCTAGTGTTAACCTGAGCCATTCTAATGCCTTGTTTTTAAGCTTTTCTTAACTATCATCATCCTAAGCTCATTTGGTATCCTTTTCACTTTAAAATACTCTTCCATCTCTTTAACAAAGAGTTTTGGATCGTCTGCCTTCTCCTCGTCAAATGTAGGTGGTGTGATTTCATGTAATATGCTGTTGGTGTAACATGTGTTGTGTTGTGTCATTGTTTGGTTGTGAACCTCTTTCTCTGTATGGTGAGTCAACATTTTGTACATTATTCAAATAACCCTCATCTTGTACATTACTTACATCTAAATCATCTTGCCTTTGTAGTGCATTCACAACATCATCTACATTAGCCAAGCTTTCTTTCCCTTTTTTCATTTCTTCACAAATTGATTTTAAATCATTCTTTATTTCTAAGTGACTTTGTTTCATATCATTTATAGCATCCTGTTGCAAGTGCACCACATCAGTCATCGTCTTAATTTTAGGAATTACAATTTGTTCTACAGTTTCATTAATAATGTCTTTCCTTACTACCTCAATCTCTTTCCTTAATTCTTCAGTTATTTCTGCTTTTACATTTGTAATCTTGCAGTCTACACTTGTATTACATTCTGTTATTTTATCTCTACATCTAGCAATTTCTCCTTCTAATACAATCTTATTTTCTCTCATTTCCGATTCTATTTTTCCCATCCTATCTCCTACGATTTCTATCCTAGCTTCTAAGGCTTCCTTTGTCTCATTTAAGTTTTTATGTACTAATTTTAAATTAGTTTCCATTACTTTCATATTTTCTTTACACTCCTATCTTCCTAATTCTATTTTCTGTTCTAAGTTCTGTCTCACTTCCTCCATTTTCTGACCTAAACTTTGTTCTATGTCCTGCTTTAATTCTACTTTATTTTGTTCCATTTTCTGACCTATTTCTTTTTTATTTTGTTCTAGTTTTTGTTCTATACTCTGACCTAAACTTTGTTCCAGTCCTTCAAACATGATCATTAATAACCTTTGGTCTTTTCCTATTTCAACCTGTTCCTCACTTTCTGGTTCTACCTGATAACTAGGCCTATCTGCCCCTTCCCCCACTCCTGTTTCTATCTCTTTTCGCGACATTTTAGTTTCTGTATTCAATTCACTTAGGGTTAAAAGTCCCACTACTTTGCCGCTTCTCAGTAACATAAAAATGAAAATAAACTGTATGTGAAAACAAAAATTTTTGATCCTACTTTTTTTTCCGTTGCTTCGTCCAGTTATGTACGTCTCCTGGGCAGTTGGCTTCGCTTTATTATCTCCGGTGTTTTCCCGCGTTGTTGATCCGTGTATCGGTGTTCCGATCTTGATATCAAACGATGGTCTAATGGCGTCTTCTTTCCTTTTGGCGCGATGATATGGCGTCACTTGATGTTTATCGTGATTTCAATTCCCGTAATTTGCATTCCATCCTAAATTCGAGTTCCACGTTGAGCAAGCCATTTTGGTGCTGTTTTTAATGAAGTTAATGAAATGGGCTGAGCTATGAGACTCGTTTTCTATCTACAAGGTCGTGGTAACGGATGGAATGAATATACATTTGGGTCCAACTTTAGTCACACATTTTATTTGCACCTTCTTGTTCACAATTTCCAAATCACATCACAGTAGAAAGTCTTATGCTAGCTGATCAACTCCCCTAACATAGCCATAATTTAATTAAAGGTCTCCAAACACTTAGTAAATTCACTTTTACTGTTTCATGACGCGTACACATAAAAATACGTCCATCTACCTCGGAGATACCGACGCCAGTGAACTACTTTTTGGCGTCGTTTTGACACGACACACACCGTCTTTTTCATCTTCATCCGCGGTATTCATCCGCGCAAATAGTTCTTTCTCGTTAGGGAAGTGATCCCAATTATCGTCTCCTATTTTTATTATGGAACACAAACAATTCTAATATCTATACACTTTTAACAAACATTTACATGAACGATTTTCTATTGGGGTCTTCTAATATTCTGTCTCACTATTTAGAAAATGGGCTACATAACATTTTAGTTGCCTTTTCATTAGAGAAGAATTTCCAGTAAAGTATCAGACTCAGAAATGAAATAGTCAGTATTTAAACCGTACACAGGATTATTTTATAAGCATTTTTCTTTATGAAAGTGTGAAAACCAATTACCAGGACAGGTGCCATACATACACAGGCAGGAGGAAGTATTCCAATCCATACATATGCAACCCTAATTTTAAATTAATCCACACAGAAGGCGGAATAATTTACTATTACCTTATTCTACTGATGTGTTCTTGTACTTTTGAAACACACACACAGTACAAGAATGACAGGAATACGTATCTATTATTCAAAATGTGCTTTCCCTTAAACAGGTTTTCCTTATGACAATTATTCCAAAGCGCCAAATGAGACAGCAACAAAACACAATAAGCGATGGAAATGGCGATGTTTGTAGCTTCCTACCTCCTCATTTATATCTGCTGTCATCAGTATACACACAACGTGGGCTACGAGTGGCCACAGTCAAAATGGTGCGGAAAGGAGAGGAGACAGTCAAGAAGAGAGAATATTAATCTTACATATGTATGCACGAACAAAACAAAACATGTAAGAACTTGGATGAAACTGTACGCAGAATCCAATGTGTGGTGTTTCATCCAATGCTTTAAAACGAATAATACATATTGAGTTCATATACGAGTTATTTGTTGATCTCTCTAACATCCATCATGGAGCAATAACATAGTCAAATTGGATCTTTCTTCTGTTATAACTTTACTATGTTTTCTTAGAAGTGTTGTGTATGTTAGCAACTTAGAGTAAACAGAGTTACATTGGCGTTACTTAAACCACTGTTATTTCTTCCAAATTCTATTTTCTCTACAAATACCGAAGAGGCAGCTAAATGCGACGACGTAGAAGTCACTCAGCCGCATTAACGAGAAATCATATTTATAGACTATGTGTTTGTGGACGTTGAACAGGGCTTTTGCATAGTATTTTCTCGGCATTTCTTTTATATATGCGTAATATAAATTTCTATTAACCCTTTAAGTGTAGACTTATTTTAAATACCAAACAAACTCAAGGCTACTGGCAAGTGCGACCTAAGGCTAAATGTTGGGATATAAACTGTCAAACCACGGGCAACGCTGGGTAATTATTGATATTAACCTGATTTGTATAAATTCCTTCAGAGAATTCAAGATTTTAAGGACGCTAGGATGTCATTAGCAAACTCAGCATATAATACGACCATAAATTGTAGCTATTGGTTACACAATAACAAGCGCATGAATGGAAACCAAATGTGTGTTGGCTGTGGTTCTGCAACTTATGACCTTAAAGATAAGTCAAAGCCTGCTTCTTAACTCAAAATGTTAAGAACACACTTCACATGCACTTATGGTGTTTCAGATGTTCTTTGCATAGTGTTTTCTTCTTGGTTTATTTATTTATTTTTTTTTTTTTTTTTTTACTTTTGTTCATTTTAGTGTATGCTAAGAACTTCAGATAACCCTTTGTTTAAGTATATTAAGCAGCATTTGTTGCAACCTTAAGGTCGATTACGAAATGATTGGCAAAACATTTGCACAGAATTGGGATATATTCTTCACCACTCTGTCTTCCATGTGATCTGCAAGAGGAAATGGACCAAGACCATCTTCAAATACACCCGGCCACTTCTAGCGCCCCATCCATCAGTGAAAAATATTGGACAGTAATAGGATTAATGACTTCATTGTCTGAAACCCAGCATTACCCAACAACATTAAGCAGTACAGTTAAATGTTTCCAAACAAAAGCAAGGCTATTAGGCTACAGTAGTGCAACCTGAGTCTAAAATTGTAGGGATGAACCGTCAAACCACGGGTAACACCGGATATTTCAGCTAGTAACAAAGAAATGTTATGAGGCAAGCGTAGTTTAAGTACAAATTTAAAGGTATACATCGGCAAACCATGGGGATCATCAGGAATTTCATTTGTAAAATATAATTCACCGCGTTTTATTTTGAGGTAAAAGTCTGGCAAGAGCAACATTGGAGACCGAGGAAATATTTGAAAAGGCGAAGGTATACAATTCTTTTGACGGCAGTGAACAACAGAAATAGTACTGAAGTCAAAATAAAATTAAATATTAAGAGCTATTACTAGGATCGAACCTCCATACAAGGAACGAAGGTTTGCGGAGTGTGGACTATAAGAAGCGGGAGCGGTTAGCCTGTCACATGATCACAGCACAGAGGGGGATGGGAACTCCTTATTCGTTTCTCTCTCTTCCTCTCCCTTTCTCTCTCTCGCTATCTCTGTCTCTCTCTTTGCTGTGCAAATAGAGCGGAATTTTAAAGCTATCACATAACGACGAGCTGTCAAAGGTTGATTATCGCTTAATCCTCCACTACTCTCCTATTCCAATCGTACCTGCAAATAAACATGTAATAGGACAACATCTGCAAATGTTAACATGAAGTAAATAGAAGGATAGGCGTTTGCAACAGTATTTTCTGTAAGAAAGAGTAGACGAATCAATGTTGCTGCAGCACATCTGATTTTTTCCCTAGTACTCTAACGTTATATTTGACGATGAAAGGGCTGAATGGATAAATTTTGCCAAAGGTCCACAGACATTAAGGTTATGCGACATTCACCTTCCGGAAGATGCCTACAAGGATTACTCGCCTAATCCCTTGAATGAGAGGCAGAAACGCTACCCCCTTATTACAGAGGCGGGCTAAGTATTAATAAATAAGAAGTAAAGGTTCAGGTGACCGGGTGGGATGGCTCAGGCGTAACGTTCGTGGCCCACACTAGGGAGTCGCGGATTCGCTCCCCGCGGTCGACCTTACTGACCCATGGTTTTTTTTCAGAGGCTTCCCTGGGTTGCCAGGCGAATGCTGAGAAGGATTTCCATGTACTTCGAATTTCCTGTCGCTTCATTTCGTTACATTAATCATTTCATTTCACTCTTCTTCCTGTTAGGTTTCTTTCAGAGTTGGAAGCGTTGCGGCAGCAGCACGGCAGGGGAAAAGGATGCTCTACGGAAATTCGTCCCCCGGACTAGAAGGTGAGCCTACTGTTTCCGGACCCCAAATGGGTTTATTTTTTTAAAAAAGAAGCCCCCTATTCTGCGCAACCGCAGGCTAAAGGGCTCCTGTATCTTTTTAGTTCGGGTTGGTACAAGCTGGTTTCCGAGTCCCGCGACCCCTTGAGAGTACGAACTCGAGGGGTGGGTGAGGAACCGGTCTGAGTCAGCCTCCGCCGAGGTGGTTCTATCTGGGAAAATGTAGAGACCCTGTCGGCTGCCCTATCGTGGCAACATTTCGGCTGCCCTTCGGATCCACTCACCTGATCCATCCTCCCAGGGGATGCGGCCTATCGGGTCCTAGGTACAAAACATCTGCGTTCGGTCCCTCAAGAAGAATAAGGTAAAGTTAAACTAGTAAAATTCAAGCATTAATTATGATTAAATATCATATTTAAAATAGTACGTAAATATATCAAAATGCAGAAGATTTTATATGGTTTATGCACATACTTGCAGTAGAACAGGTATAGCACTTGGATTACAGAAGTGAATGCAGGGAATTTAAATTTTCACCTTGATACTTGAACAGAAATTGGGCCAGAAAAGCAATCCTCGAAAAAACAGGGTTAGCTCTCTCTAACAGTGCAAATACAGACACTAGTGTACAGTATGTTGGAAACTATTACATGCACGTACCTACCACCATATCTTAGTAATTAAAGTATATACCGGATGGAAGGAGTAATTTGTGAACCTTTAAACCAGAGATAATTTCAATGAATACATTGGAAAACTTTATTAATGCCTTGTTGTGCCCCTCAGTTTTCTAGAAAGTCCGTTTTGAAATACAAGAAGGCTTGCAGTCCTTGCAGTGGATGGGAAAATCACACATGACGGACAAGGTTAGGCCCGCCGCAGAGTAAATTGTGCGCTCGTCCTCGATGCCGCTGGGAACTGGTTACTGCTTTGCGCGCACTACATTAACTTTGCTAGCAGTGTTTAATTATCAAGACACGTTTTGTTTGTATTTTCAGCGAAATGATTAATTTTTAATGAGTGCAGCTAGAAGTAAAAAAGAAGTCCTTTGGAAAGGCAGAATGATGCTGAAAAATTCAATACTGTAGCTCTAATTTGAAGCAGTGATTTTGGCTTACCGTGCCGCTGCTCTAATCATTAGAGCTACCGTGGAGGTACACCCTTATGGTATTAAACTCCCCAACTGACCCACATTTATCGCCATAATCCAGAATGTGTCCTCATATTATTTTGAGATACGACATTGTGACGCCGGGCTTGGCGCAAAACAAAGAACCGTCGGGTCCGGTGAAGGTCAGGCTGCCTAACACCTCTGTTTGTGTGTATGACAAACAACAATCGAAGCAGCTACACAAAGGAGGTTTTCTCTGAAGCCTTCGAGAAAGACCCACCTGTCCATGTGATCGCCGGCGTGTGTACAGAAGTCAAGAAAGGTCCATGTAATGTGATACCTTTATATAAGGAGGCAAAGAACAGCAAAAGAGCGAATTTTACCGTTACATACACCAGTCGGTCAGTGTATCAGTGGGTGCGAGGCAGCTTTTCTTGTATGTGTCGTCGCGAAAGATACGTCGATTGTCGAGAAGAAGGTTCTAACGAGCATCGAATGATTGTAACGTCGCAATAAGTGAATTAGGGTCAAGAAAGTTAAGTGAGTCACTGAAAGGACTGAGTAAGGTTACGAAAAGTAAAAGTTGTGAGTTGTGACAGTACGAAAGACTGTAGATTATCAACGACGAGAAGAAAACTGTGTATTTGTGATAACATTTTAGAAGACAATAAAGTGGTAGAAAAGTATCCGGACTAATTTTGTCATTTTGTCACAATAAGATAAGCACAATAAGTTCCGTGTTTCAGAGATAACCAATTTTAAGACAATCAGTGATAATTAATTGTTCTTACACATATACTGCGTGTAGAATAAGGCTGGAAAGTTCAATGCATGGACGGAGTTTGAACCACGGATCTTTAGGATACAGTGACGTTGCTCCACCCGATGATGTGAGTCAATACGGTGCCGAGCTGACATTTGCCATGTTATCTCAGATAGAGCAGTGGCGCGGTGAGCCGAAGATCCATGGTTCAAATCCTGGCTTAGCATTTTTCAGTCTAATTCTATCTTTACAGGTTTAGCTTCACTGAGTCTGTATGTAATAGCAGTTAATTCCAAACACACTTTTTAAACATTTCAATGACACTCTAAACGTTTGCTTAACACATTGTATGAGAAAACAATAATAACAGCTTACAGTTATCAAGCATTAAAGCTATATTTACTGCAACAGTACTTTCCTCAGCGGTTGGAGATGGATGAAATAAGCACCGTACCTGTTTTGCGGTCCTCTGGACGATGCGCCTTCATCAGCAGTTTCCTTCGACCTCTCCAGATGATTTCCCTGGCTACGCTTGGCGATGCTCAGCTAGACCAACTATGCTGCCTTCATCAGCAGTTTCCTTCGACCTCTCCAGATGATTTCCCTGGCTACGCTTGGCGATGCTCAGCTAGACCAACTATGCTGCCAAAAATCTATTTCACTACATGCTGTCGTTGATCTCCGGGCGTAGGAAGTGGAAGATCAGGAAATGATGAAAACTTTGATACTATACTTCAGTCACAAGTCTCTGGAAACAAAATAAAAACGTATGTGGATTCCTGGTTAGCGATTTAAGGATGTAGAAAAACCAAGATAGAGCACTTACATAAATTTCTCTGCTCACTCGTGTGCAAGCTATTTTTACAATAGCTTATTTTTCTATCTACTCCTAAATACAGATATTAGGTAATTAACAATTTATGTCTCGGTGAAATGCAATCTCGTTAACCCAGGAAATGGACCATGTATGGAATGATTGAAGAACCTCAGTTTGTTTGTACATAATGCCAATATTTGTTTAGAAAATCAGAAATACGGAAAGGTTCCCTGTATAGGGTAGTTTGAGATGGATCATCCTCTTAAAAATCTTGAAAAGTTGCGAAATTGAATATATTTTTTATTACCAACCATTTTACTTCCTCTACTGCGTATAGTAAGGTCGCGGAAGTATTGTGTTCCATTCAAAAGTTCGATGTAAAGATTTCACCGGAAATATATGTTTTGAGGGCCCGTGAACCCAAAAAAAGCGTTTTTAGAAAACTGTCCGTCTGTGGGTCAGTGTGTGTGTATGTGTGTGTGTGTGTGTGTGTGTGTGTGTGTGTGTGCGCGCGCGCGTGCGTGCGTGCGTTTGTGTGTCAGTCAGCATAACTTAAAAATGAAAAGTCGGTTAGAAACAGAACTTGGTATTTAAGTTTAATGCATTTTAAGTATGCAACACAAAAATTTTGAAGAAATTACTCCACTCTGAACTACCCTTTACATGGAAAACTTTTCTTACAAATGGCTTCAACGATTTTGATTAAAATGTTACATGTTTGAGATAATTTGTATGGCAAGTGCAATGTATATCTTGAATTTTCTGGCTATAGCCTATGTAGTTCTATTTACTCTAGATGACTTTTGCACAACTGGTAAACCGTAAGAGATAGACCAAATCTCATTCTACAACAAATATAGATCTTGCCAAACCACACATTTATGACATATAATATTTTTAGTGAACTACTTTAGAGATATTACTTGTTGCTTTTGTGTGTTTTCGAGAACATACTTCTGTCAAACGGAACTTCGTTATTCATTTTTTATTAGTTAACCGTGCAAAGAGAACGGATTTGAAAGCTTTAAAGGATTTGACTATCGCTCAAAGCCTACTCTATTCCCATATTCTCTTTGTACTTACAAGAAGATAATAAGGTAATTTCTGCAAATGTTTATCACAACTATCAAGAAGAAGATACAGTAATAAGAGTTTTTGAGAACGGTTATTACAAGAGTAGAGAAAGTTATGTGAGTGCAACACATCAGATTTTTTATATGTTAACCATGCAAAGAGAACGGAATTTGAAAGCTTTAAAAGGCTTTACTATCATTGAGATTCTAAGGCTTTCACGGCCGGTGTCAAAACTAGAAACGATATATTACGAGCTGATGGGCCGTGGTCTACTGGGCTTCTTCTTCTTCCCAGACGTTTCGTCTGCGACTACGGCAGACATCATCAGTGGTGGCGTATTTCCATATTCCCTTGTACCTACAAGAAGATAAGATAATTTCTGCAAATTCTTATCTCAACTAAGACGAAGAAGATGTGGGAATAGGGATTTGTAACAATGGTTAGTACAACAGCAGAGAAATTCATGTGAGTGCAACATATAAGGTCTTTTTATTTATGCTGTTCACAGTCAGACACACCCAGAGACAGGCCCCACACACACACACACACACACACACACACACACACACACACACACACACACACACACACACACACACACAAACACAAACACACACAAACTCGCGCGCGCGGTTTTTTTCCCCAAAATTATTATTATTATTATTATTATTATTATTATTATTATTATTATTATTATTATTATTATTATTATTATTATTATTATTATTATTATTATTATTATTATTATTATTATTATTATTATTATTATTATTATTATTATTATTATTATTATTATTATTATTATTATTATTATTTTTTTTTTTTTTTTTTTTTTTTTTTTTTTTTTAAACTACAGGGACCTTATAGCACACATTTCTGATGAAACCGCGACATGGCGTTTTTGCGTGGAATACAGTACTTTCTTTACCTACTGCACTCGTACATAGTAGAGAGAGGGAAAAAAAAAGATTAAGGAAGCTTTCAGCTTATCTGTATGATGGCCATTTAAGCATTCAATAAAAGAAGCCAAATTTGAATGAGTTGTATTGTCTTTTTCCTTCCGAATTTGAAATATTTAGTTACCTATTGTAAAAACTGACAAGTTTTTGTGAAATTAAGTATGGATTACATAGAGAAGGTAAAGGAAGAAAAATAAGTAAAACTCATTTTAATTTTATCATTAACAGTGATATTTCCCTGTTTTGGTTTGAATTAATAAATAAGGATATTGCACAGTGTGTCGGAAATCATCTTTGACCACCGTGAATAAAAACACGATAGCTCGTGGGAGTATATATCACTCGCGTAACGCGTACATGTTAGCAGTTCTATAGCCATAATTTAGATGTGACGCAACTAAAACTTGCCAACGAGAGCTGCGCGTAACTTCAGTACTACACGGATGAAGTCGGCGTACCTCGTTCCAGTAAACGCTATATGCCATTTTCAGTCCCCGCATTCTACTTGCCGGCCCCACTGTCTATTCTCTGTCCATTCATTCACTGCGATATGCACTCCTCGAGACCTTGTTGGATACTGGAGCCCATAATAAGGATATTGTTGCCCCCGACAGACGTAACGGTACGGTACGGTACGTTTACGAAAATAGTCTTCTGCGCATCCTGCGGATCCCACGAAATGAGCAGACTGACAGGCTTTGGATGTGCCAGCTTTACATTGTTAAATTTATGATTGATGAAATAAAAGTGCCAAACTGTGATGGCTAAGGAAGATAGTGAGGAAAACAGAATATGTATAGCCCATTTTAAAATTAGACTGACATCGCAACTAAAAACACCGCAATACTCATCGTGTCTTCACATTCCTCCTACCATCACATTCCTCATTAGCTGGAGCAGAGAATATCTCGCTTCCATCCAGTAGGAATCAATTCACATCTAGCTTTATCCAGTTAGAGACATTAGAGCATCTTCCACGCATGGAGTAAATCACGTGCTAGAAATTGGTTGCGCTTTGCTTCTGTGAACACATTAGTTCCAATGTCAGCTTAATTTTAAGCAGGACTATAAATTAGTTTCCGTTTTATTGTATGTCGGGTGATCTGTCTGTCTTTCCGTCACGGGAGGAATTCCGGCACGTCATCCGATGGCTTATTGTGCGTCAGATCCCGGGATGAAGGACGATATGGAAGTATCCTACAGGTGGCGAGAACTCATCACAGGTGGACCTACCACTACGGTGGATCCCTAGCAGGTGCATGCAAGTTTTTAGGCCCCACACAGTCCCAGGTCGCCACAGAGAGCCCGCAACCAGCCAGTTCCTGCTAAGCAATCAGCCTCCCCCGAGCACCGTATTTACAGAATACAAACCCCACCGCAGCTCAGCCCTTCGGCGAATCCGCTGACTCTTACAACCTGGAAAGACCGAATAGAGAGAATAACAATTAACATAAAATAAAAATCTGTGTACATAAATTAGCGCCTAACTTTTTATTCCAGGGTCAATACTCCAGATTTTTAACTATTAAGATTATTAACTACAATTATAACACATACATTACCATTTACAGATGATGTAATTTAAATAAAATAAAAATTAAATATCATAAACAATGTACATAAGGTAAAAGTAAATAAAATATTTGAACTATCCAATATAAATACTGAATAAAATACAACACCTAATATAAAAAATTAAACAAAAGCACAATTAATTAATTAATTTCAAAAGCTATAATAACACCTAATACAAAACATACATATTATTATATATTTATAATTTAGAACATTTAAAAATAAAAAGGAATAAAAGGTATATATACATACAACATAAAACATAACACTTAACACGAATACATATGTTCTTATTATTAATTATTGTTTGTTTATTATTTATGAATATCTAATAATTAATAACTAATTTCTAATTCAACAAATTACTATTTCTAAACTGCTGCCGGAACTCGTAGGCAACCTATATATACTGGTATCAGAACAAACTATCTACCACACTTAAACTATAATTATACTAGTTCTAAATTTCTAAACTGCCACCGAAAACCGGCCACATCCTATATGTACTGGTATTCAGTACAAAGTATCTGATGAATAAGTATAAATATAAACTAGTATAACATTGATTTTAGTACTAAATACACCGTAAATAAATTTAGAAAAGTTAGAAAAGTCAAATGCAATTTAGGTAAACAAAATTTTCAGTTAGCTGTCTCCTTAATATTTCTCTCCTCTACTTTATCAAAAATTCAGTTACATTAATTTTAAAGAAATAAAATTTAAACATGTATACTATAAACAAAACTTTTTACTTCCTCTGCTACGTAAAGTATATTCCACCAAAAATTCGATGTTGAGATTTCACCGGAAATATGTTTTCAGGCCCCACCGAATAAAACAGCATCTTTAGAAAATGGTCCGTTTGTGTGTCTGTGAGTCTGACAGTCTGTAGACAGCTAACTCAAAAGGAAAAGTCGGTTAAAAACCAAAGTTGGTATTTGAGTTTAATGTCTTTCAAGGATGAGACATGAAGATTTTGAAGAAAATTGCTCCACCGCAAACCACTTTTTACATTGAACATTTTTCGAAAATTTTTATTTTCTTGAAAATGGCTCTAACGAATTTAATTAAAATACCATGTGTTTGAGATATTTTTATTACAAATGAAATGTGTATTTTGAATTTTCTGGCTATAGCCTATGTATAGTTCTGTTTACTCTGGATGACTTTTGAATAACACGTAAACCAAAGGATGTAGATCTCGCTAAAAAACACAGTTTATGTCTAAATAAATTGTTATGTAGATTGAACCATTTCGGAGATATTCTTTACTATTTGTGTCAGTTTAGGAAAACTTAAAACTTTCGTGAAATGGAACATCGTTAATTTTTTATATGTTAACTGTGCAAACAGAACAGAGTTTGAAAGCTTTAAAATATTTGACTACCGCTCAAAGCCTACTGTATTCCCATATTCCTCTTGCACTTACAAGAAAATAAACAAGATAACTTCTGCAAATAGTTTATCAACTAACACGAAGAAGATATGGAATAAGCGTTTGTAAGAATGGTTAGTACAAGAGTAAAGAAAGTCATGTGAGTGCAACACATCAGAGTATTTTCTTTCAGCAGAACCCGTGAGCACGTTGCTTAGTTAGGATAACTATGAAGTTTCAGTTATGCCACGCTGAACACTATTGTTTCAATTATAACCGTCTTGTAGTTCCAAAAGGTTGTCTTAGTTTTTCCGCATCAGAATTAAAAGGCGACGAACTGTGCGAAATACTTTCCTTTTGTTTTCTATACTACTTACATATAGTAAGAAGAAGTATTGCGTTCTGTCAAAAAATTCCATACCAAGAATCCACTGGAAATAAACGTTTTGAGACTCCCTATATAAAAAATAAAGTATTGTTAGAGTAATAACCGCAGACACGCATGTGTCTCGGAGCAGTACAACTAATAAACAGTCGCTAGGTTAAATACCGAACTTGGTATTTAAATTGCTCCTTTAAAAATATGCAATAGGAAGTTCTTCAACAAAATCCCCCACCCTGTACTAAGCCTTACCTGGAAAATCTTTCATTATGTTTCTCATATTTCCTCAAAAATAGCTCTAACGATTTTGACCAAATTGTCATGTTTAAAACGTTAGTAAACCCCCCAGAGCAACAACCCTTACCGGTCCAAGGCTTACCGCCCGAACACTGCGTCTCCCACCTCTGCCCAATACAGGCGCCATGAGTGGGGTGCAGGACTGGAGAGTGGGACATGGTCAGCGCCCCGAGTCTTCCCAGCCAGTTATGCGCCCTTCGCGACCTGGGTTCGCTACTTCTTTATCAAGCAGCTGATCAATTGACCCCTCAGGGACCTAACGAGGCTGAGTGTTCCCCGTGTCAGATCTTCCAGTGGGGGAAAAATCCCTACGCCGGTACCGGAAATCGAACCCACGTACTGCGCACCAGAGACAACTTCGCTACCATTGAACTACGAAAGAAGTCAAACAGCATACCACAGAAGCGAAAAACAGTTTAAAAGCTAACCTTCGTATTTATTTTAGCGTTTTCCAGAGATATTGCTACTTTAGTTACCTTTTTGCTATAGAAAATAGAGGAAGTACTTCAGAAAATTTTGATCAGTATTCCAAAAACACCTATGTTAGCATACCTTCAATGTAGGTCAAATTACTATTAATGAAACGGCTATCAAGCAACGAAATTGCACTTTCTCATTTTCCTGGGGCTAATCTCTTATTAAAGCAGTGAAATTGCATAGTATATAGCTCCTACAAAATTATATTTATATTTCCCAAGGTTTCTGGAACCAGACATCGGAAAGTGCTTAATAGAATGTTTTTAACTGTTGCAGACCTGAAAACATGTGAAGTATTCTGGAGCTGGAGGTATAGAACTGAACAAAGTGCGCCCAAGTAAGAGTTCAGTATACTTCATTGGGAATTGGCTGATGGACAGCTATATTAAAAATCTGATGTGTTGCACTCACGTGACTTTCTACTCTTGTACTAGCAATTCGTAGAAACTCTTATATATATGTGTGTGTGTGTGTGTTAATACAGATAAATATTCGCAGAAATTATCTTATTCCTTATTTCCTTGTAGGTGCAAGGGGAATATGGGAGTACAGCACGCTATGAGCGATAGTCAAATTCTTTCAAGCTTTCAAATTCCGTTCTCTTTACACGGTTACCATATAAAAATGAATAGCAATGTTCCATTTTACATAAGTATAAATTCTCTAAACCTCACACAAATAACAATAATGCAATATCTCCGAAATGGTTCGCTCTACAAACAAATCTATTCAGACATGAATTGTGTGTTTCAGCAAGATCTACATTTTTTGTACAGTAAGATTTGGTCTATGTCTTACGGTATACCTGTTATACAAAAGTTATCGAGAGTAAATGGGACCTTAAGGGCTATCACCAGAAAATTCAAGACATATATTTTATTTCTCATAAAAATGTCTCAAACATATGGCATTTTAATCAAAATCGTTAGGGTAGAGCAATTTTCTTCAAAATCTTCGTGTGCATTCTTGAAAGACATTAAACTGAAATGGCCGAGCAGGTTAGCGCGCTCGCCTACCACCTCGGCTGCCCGGGTTCGATCCCAGGTACCCGCATGTGGTATTCGTGGTGGACGAAGCGGCGTCAGGGCGGGTTTTCTCTGGGTGCTCCGGTTTCCCCAACCATCTCATTCCACCGGTGCTCCATATGCATTCCATGTGTCATCAGTGTCACCGCCTGCGATGCCGTAGTAGTAAAAGCGGGCGTTAAACACTACAACAACAATTAAACTTAAATGATGAGTTTGCTTTTTACCGCTTTTGGTTTTTGAGTTATACTGTCCTCAGACTGACACACACACACACACATACACACACTCACACACATACACACACACACACACACACACACACACACACACACACAAGACCTTTTTCTAAAAATGCTTTTTCTGGAGCCATAGGGTGTCAAAATTTATATTTTCGGTGAAATCTTGACATCGAATTTTTGGGTGGATTACAATAGTTCCTCTACTGAACGTACTAGAGAAAGTAGAATGCTTTTTATAGATTTAGGGGACCTCAAAATATATATTTCCGGTGAAATCTCGACATAGCATTTTTGGGAGGAAATACGATACTTCCTCTACTTTACTAAACGTAGTATAGAAAGTAAAAATCAGACTCCTTACTTACACTTGCAGCTTAAGCTTCATTGACTTCTCCAAATTACTATGGAAAATTATATTTTCCTGTGTCGTTCATGTACAATCTGGTGCACCGAAATTTTCTGATGCTGTTAGTGTCTTTTGGTGTGTTACTTTATTTAATGTTGGCATAACCTTTTCTCCAGTCCTGTTCCACACCAGTTTTGGCTGTACTGACCTCCTGTTTGTTTGTATGACAGTCCAGTAACACAAGCTATAACCGATAATCAAGGGGCGTGCCCGAAGTGCGTAATACAAGGGGAGAGTTAAGGAAGAATTTAACCCGAATGATTGTCACCATCATCTTCTGGCTGTATCCGTTGCTCATTGGTTTGATGTCATAACTCTGGGATTCGGTTTAGGGAACTAGAGAGGAGGAGTGGTTCGCACGAAACAGCTTTGTTGAATATATTGTCCTATGAAGTGAGCAAACGATATGGATAACAAGCCGAAAGTAATTGCGCTTCTTGAACAAGGATATAACACTGCAAGGGCTGCGGAACTATATGGAGTGAACCGCCTCAAACTGGTGGAAGAAATACCGAGAAAACGGGGATACTGGACACGTGGATTAATTACTAGAACATTATCGTCTTGTGTCTTCCCCTTATGTTTGTCTACGTGAGGAAAACATGGTTTTGTATGCTCGGTATATTTTGTGTAGATAGAGCTTAAGTTAATGAAATAACATGATTGGAAATAATATGTGCAATGTAGAGTTCAATTTAGTACAGATATAATAAAACAGATAAACCTGCCTCATGCCCCATTCCCTTCCCAAGAAAGCTACACAAACCTCAGAAGGTTTCGAAAAGGATTGGCAATCCGGCGTTTGCTCCTGTCTCCAATAAACGCTGATAAAATAATCGAAGTCCGATGAGACACATTCTGAATTATATGTTGTTGTTAGCTAATGCTGGATTTCTGACAATGAAGTCATTAATCCTCTTGCTCTCCAATATTTTTCACTGATGGATGGGGCACAGAATTATATGTTTCAATGTATCTTAAACTGTCTGGAGTTCTTGTTCACCTCCGCCATCGCGAAACAAAGGGCAGGCGCACATTTTCTTATCACCGACAGGGGTTCAAACTGGGGGCGTGGTGCCATTCACTGCCAAAGTAAACAGCTGTTCCTCATCTCGGAAATTTTTGAGCTTAGACTGTACATAATAGTTCGTTAGAAAACTACTAACTCAGACTCTTTAGGGTGGCGATACACTGCTAGAAGCAAACCGAAAAAGCAAGAGTTCACAGTTCATATTCTGTGTGGTTAAAAATACTAGGAATTTCAAAGGAACAACATGAAATATCTCGGATACGGCTAATGCTGAGGTGAACAATTTGACGCTATTTGCATGATCTGATATTAAAGAACAATAGACAGGATAGGATAGCTACGTTTTATTAATCATACAAAATTTGTTTGACATTTTATTATGAATTCTTAGTATTGCTTTTGAGAAAATAGGTATACGTATAGGCCATTCAGCGATGGGATTATACCTCTTGCACTGCAATCTATTGTGGCTGATATCCTCAGGAGTAAGACATGAAGTTTAGAAACTACGGGAGGCTACAGTCGAAGGGAGACAAGCCACAGAGAGGCGGGCAGGTCTCTAACAGTCACAGGGTTGCACCAATGAACCTTGAATATTTAGGCGCTAGTGGGCGAAGTCCAGCGTCATCTCACGTGATACTACTTTTCTCGTATACATCCGCGCATGCGTCCATCAAATAGTTCCCGTATTGTTAGGGAAGCGATGTTTAGCTATCCTGATTTCGCTTTTAATATTGAACACATACAATTCTAATATTTATACATATATATTAAAATCAAATATGGAAATAGTTATGACGTCTTTAAACAAACTTAATTGTTCGTAACAATGAACATTAGTAACGCGTTTTCGTCATTTATCCATTTCATACAAAACATCAAAAAAAAAAAAAAAAAAAAAAAAAATTACACTCCTAACAAATATTCACATAAACGATTTTCTTTTGGGGTCTTCTAAAATTCTGTCTCACATATCAAGTGCGCATAATTTCAAGTAAACAAATGGAAAACAGAAAATATTAGAAAATTCAGTCTCAGTGTGTGATAACTGTAGGTGAAGTGATGTATGCACAGATTTTGGAAGTGCATCGTGGACGAACTGTGTGTATGTAAGGAGTCCATTGGCCAATTGAAGACATTGTCAAAGTTATATATTCATATGAGAATAATGTAGACATGTGCA
The DNA here is from genome assembly GCA_030765045.1 of Tenodera sinensis. NCBI lineage: Eukaryota > Metazoa > Arthropoda > Insecta > Mantodea > Mantidae > Tenodera > Tenodera sinensis. The sequence continues at coordinate 199,299,437 of CM060962.1, read as the reverse complement.
AGTAAAACAGGACGCCACTGCAAGCGAGAAAATGTAAATAGATACACACCCCTGTTCCTCCTATATTTATGCTACCCGAGAAGGCCAGGAGAAAGCCTCCCAAACCTGAGGGGAAAGTATAAATGGATGTGAGTGTAGCAGCTCACATGCAACGGGGGAAAGATCTAGGAGAGACCATCTGTATTTCTCCTCTCCTAATTGACGATTCATCTAACGTCTTAATGACACATTGATACAAACACTTAGAAACTAAGAATTTTCCAACAACTGTTACTATAGCAAGCTTGACAGGAGCTTAGGTCAAATATTTAATTTATACGTCTGCGTTTACACATACACCAGTATCATATTTGGCAAAACTCAAAGAGCTCAAGTTCACGCAATCATACATTTAATGTTTCCTATACAAGTTAAGTGATTTCAAGACCATTAATTGTATCAAATGGTGTTCATTTGAAGAATGAAAGGTTTATCTTGAACCGTCTGTCTACATTCTATAAGGTCCCCCACATTCTCACTTTACTTTAGACCTATAATTTGGAAACGTTAAGGAAAAGACAGAAAGAGTATTGAAAAGGTATATAAGCCTATTAAAATATGCAGTTTGTCCACTTTTGTTTATTTATCTTCAAGAGTTACCGCATCCAAAATTTAGCTTAGTGTTGGCCTGTTTTTATTAAATTACCAATTACCAGTAACTAATCTAAAATGACGCATAGCATGTGTCATTCATACCTTTTCCTACTCATTAGAAAATGATCTGTATTATGTAAATCCGAAGCTTACCGTATTGCCTTATATTAACCATATCTAATGAAACTATTGAATGTAATTAATGTAAGGTATCTCTATAAAAATAGCAGGAATACCTATTTATGGTCATTTGCACCGAATATAATGTTAGACATCAAATAACAACAGCAACAACAACAACAACAACAATAATAATAATAATAATAATAATAATAATAATAATAATAATAATAATAATAATAATAATAATAATAATAATAACACTGGTCTACAAAAATTAACTTTTTCTCTTTCACAAGAATTAAAATAACAGATTCTAAAAGTATTTTTCGTGCTGAATTCAAATATAATTACAGTTTGTCCGCATCGGGCAGGAGTTTTGTGTGATATTCATTTGAATTTTTATAATATTCTAAAAAATCCGTAACTAGCTATCTAACTCAAAATTATAACTACTGATTTTGACTTACCTAGAAAGTGGTAGATAGTGATTTTCGGGTATATTTTGCATCTGGAACGTCTCTGATTTTAGTCCAACAGCAGTCAGCCAGCATATTGGAACTCCACTTGCCTTGGTACCTCTTCTCTATCGTAGAAATTTGCTGATGAAAACGCTCACCGTGTTCATCGCTGACAGCTTCAAGGTTTTCGGGGAAGAAGTCCAAGTGAGAGTCCAAGAAGTGAATTTTTAAAGACATGTTGCATCCCATAGCTTTATAAGAATGCAGAAGATCAGACACTGTGTCACGATAGTTTTCTGCTTTATGGTTTCCAAGAAAATTGCAACATAAACTTTTGAAAGACTGCCAGGCTGCTCTCTCCAGTGGATTTAACAGTCCCTCGAAATGTTCATCAGCCATTAATGATCGGATTTGTGGTCTTATAAAGACTCCTTCTTTCAATTTAGCATCACTGACTTTGGGGAATTCCGATTTCAAGTACAAGAATCCATCAGAAAGTTTATCCATAGCTTTGACGAAATTTTTCATAACTCCTAACTTAATATGCAATGGAGGTAAAAATATTTTTTCAGGATTCACTAAAGGGACACATGCCACATTTTTCTGGCCAGGGAGAAGAGATTCACGTTTTGGCCATGACTTTCTAACGTAGTGAGACTTCTTATCTCTGCTGTCCCACTCGCACAAAAAACAGCAAAATTTGGTGAACCCAAGTTGCAAACCAAGCAATAAAGCAATGACCTTTAAATCACCACAGATATTCCATTCATATTTTCCATATTGTATTTTCTCTAAAATTAGTTTCATATTTTGATATGTCTCTTTCATAGCGGCATGCGCTACTGGTATTGATGGAAGTTCATTGCCAATATGTAGCAGCACAGCCTTCAAACTTACTTTAGAGGAGTCTATGAGCAATCGCCACTCATCTGGTCGGTGTTGATGCCCAAGAGTTTCCATAAGCCAACAAATATTTACAAAACACAACACCATATTCTTCAGAGAAGTATTCTTTGAAAACACTATGGCGGCTACGATAACTACTTATTCTTACATCTTTTTGGAGTAAATTCCACCCTTTGAGTCTGGAAGTTAAAACTTCAGCTTGCAGTTTAGACAGATTTAAATCCCGAATCAGGTCATTAAGGTCTTGCTGATTGGGAAAGTATGGTTCTGATGAACAGCTACTGGCTTCATATGTAAGATCATTTTTATTTTCATCTGAATCATTTTGAGTTTTAGTTAGGTCAGAATCAGAGTTATCACTTAAGGTTGTATCTACATATACTGACTGATACGGGGAACTCTTCACTGTGTAAGACAGGTCTCAATGCAGATTGCAAATTCGGATACTTAACTGTATATTTTGTTTTAGATGTGATTATTTTAATATTTGTCAAACCAAAATAACAGTCAGTTGAATGATCCTTCGGCTCCCTCCAAATCATGGGAATTGCAAATGGCATATGATGTGTACCATTTTTCACCCAGTCAGCAGTCTAACACACGAAACACAGGATGTATTTGGGGCCCAGCTCTTATCAAAATCACCAACTTGACAGCCAAAGTAAAGATGATAACACTTCTTTACAAGTGGGGTCATATTTCGCCTCTGAGACTTGAAGGCCAGCTCACCATAAATATAGCAGAAATTATCTGCATGATTTACACACTTTCTTGGCATGATGAAAACATTAAGCACTGAAATACAACATGCACAACATACACAATATACTTCTAAACAGAAAGGAAGGAAATATTTCACTAGTGAACAATGTCACAGTCAGCTCAATACTGACACATCACAATGCCAGACAGGTCTGAGCATGTCTAATCATGAATGAACCTGCACAGTCTTGTTTTATGGTGCTTCAGCGTGATATTACAAATAATTTCAATAAATACGGCTTGAGTAAAATAGCTACATATGAGGTAAAGGTTCCTATGACAGGTCATATTTTGAAAAGTAGCTTTCACAGAAAAACTATGCCTGATGGGAAAATTCTGACTACATATATTCAGGATGAAAAAATGCACTAGATTCACTATTCAGATTTCTTGTGAAAAAAATCTTGTCGACCAGTGGTGTAATAATAATAATAATAATAATAATAATAATAATAATAATAATAATAATAATAATAATAATAATAATAATAATAATAATAATAATAATAATAATAATAATAATAATAATAATAATAATAATAATAATAATAATAATAATAATAATAATAATAATAATAATAATAATAATAATAATAATAATAATAATAATAATAATAATAATAATAATAATAATAATAATAAATAATAATCATCATCATAATCATAATCATAATCATAATGATAATCATAAGAACAAGAACAAGAACAAGAACAAGAAGAAGGAAAGAAGAAGGAGGAGGAGAAGAAGAAGTTGATGATGAAGAAGCAAAAGAAGAAGATGAAGATGATGCTGATGATGATGATGATGATGATGATGCTGCTGCTGCTGATGATGATGATGATGATGAAAAAGAAGATGAAGAAAAAGAAGAAGAGGAAGAAGTACAAGAACAAGAAGATGCAGAAGAAGAAGAAGAAGAAGAAGAAGAAGAAGAAGAAGAAGAAGAAGAAGAAATGTGTGTTTTGCCCGCTCCAGTACAGGACATTGAGAACAGCAGCAGTTATCAGTCCTACTTCCATTATCTAGGAAGGATGGATAAAAATCCAGACTAAAGAGAACATACCATCCTCCAGGCAGGACACCAACCTGACCCTCTTGATTTCAATATCATAACATTAGCCACCAGGCTATACAGGGGGTAACATAAACCTTTGTACAAATTTATGTCATTACTTTCTTCTGGGATCAGGGGTAACATGGTAACACAGTAAGCCTTAAGTTATGGTTCAATGTGATGGTCACAGTGTCATGTCCTTGAAATTGTTTTGTTTACATTGTCAAGGAATACAAACTTGCCATTTGGGAAAAAGTACCTGCAAGTATTGTAAAATTCAGACGATAAGGATATCTGCGAAATAGTTTACACTACAAAATATACATTTGACACAAATTGTGTGTTTGTATATGTTAGTAGGGTATGCATTTTCTTCTCAACTATGTAGGAGTTTGTCTGTTTCTTAAGGATTACAAGTTATGGCGAGCTACTACAGAAAGAAGAGGTCTTCTGAGATTATTCCCAGGAAATTAGCGTTACACATTTAAATTGTTATAGCAATACTTTAAGCAAATGTTAATGACATTTACATTGTTCAAACCAATTTCGATTAAATCATAATTTACAAAAAAGCTTCCCTACAAAGAACAGTCCCGGTTGGTGGATCTTCTTCGACATATTTGTGTCACATCCTTGTGAAATGTGAACTTTATACTAAGATTAGCACTTTAGCATCTCTTTGTTTTGAGGATGTACTGTTCAAAGCGGAAAAGTTCACGCATTGAAACAAACGGACCTTTTTCTATAAAAGATTCTTTTTGGTTTCAGGGGGTACCAAGCATAGAGTTCTGGCTGACATTTTGACATCGACTTACTATACACAGCAACGAAAGTAAAAGCGAATAACGAATACATAATAGAAGAAATATGTACATTTGTTGCAAGATTCACACAAATAATAAGGGTGATTCCCAAAATGGTTCATTCCACATAAAAGAAAACCAATTAGAACATATATTTAATATAAACTATATGCTTTAAAGAGATATATACCTTTTATGCAGTAACTTTTTACGAGTTATGTGCGAATTGTCCAGAATAAAGGGAACTGCTAGAGACATTGGCAGAAAATCTAATGTAGTACTTCACGTTTCAGGAGAATAACCATAAGTTAAGCATAAATGTTCTGTATAAAGGCTTGTCTTGGATACGAAGGTTTTCTTTATTTTGGTGCTATATACCTACTGGATCATGGTTCATTCATTTAAATACAAAGCTGGGTATAAAACTTGTGAAAATGAGATGTTTAATACAGTGGAGCATAATGATAAATTCTTTGAGAGATTCCTCTCCGAATCTTGTCCTGTGATTATGAGAATTACAAGTAAGCTGGAGCAGAATGTGTTTAGAAATATCGACATCTTTTTCAATTTACAAAGTTGGGTATATCACTAACCCTTAGCTTTCAAATATCTTTTGCAAATGGAAACACATACACGCGCATGAGTGCACACACACACACACACACACGCACACACACACATACACACACATACGCACACATACAGAAGTTATTAAATATTATTTTTTGGATTCCGATTCTCTCAATACCCATATTTAGGCAAAAACCCTATATCAAAATTTGTGTGTAATGCAGTCACACACATAAGCTCATACTCACTCACATACACGAACACAGACATCCGCACAGACCGTCCGTATTCTAAAAATTGCTTCTTATACAGGGAACACCAGAACATGTATTTCCACTGGTCTTTGTATCCAATCTTCTGCTGGTACTGAAAAAAAAAAAGCACATTTGTTCGAGTCCGACAATAAACACAACCGTACCCGTATCCCGTAAAAATCATAATGATATTGTGGTACGTTTTGTTTGGTATTTGAGAATTTTCGGGGGACTCCAACTCACAAATTACCGTTCACAAAGCAAGCGTGCGTTCCCTTAAAAATGATTGTGATTAGGGATCCCAATGTTTGTATAAGCTTAGTTTTCTGATTGACGTCATTTTCGCTTCATTTACAATACATTTCACCCAATCATAGACACGTTTGCTATCACGATTGCTAAGATCGCGCCGTTTTCCATGCACAGGTTTGCAACCACCTCGTTACATATGGAAAGATACTAGCGCCGCCGAAAGTGAAATACATAGGGCTCTATTCCTGTCCGTCGGACTCGAACATGTTGCGCAAACTAAAAGGGAAATAAAATATGACCTTTACTTCACTTCAAATAATTTGCTTTAACACTAAGCACTTTTGTAATGCAATTATTGCACTTATATATTTTAGCCAGGATTTTTTGAAAAATACATGCGAAAAATCTATTCTACCTTTAAAATTTACAGATGGTCTCTGCTTAGTCCAGGCGAGGGTTTGTTCCGGGCCCTTCCAGATCCTCGATGTTTTACATTTGCTCCTGGTAAGAGATGCTCCAGCTCCCTCACTAGTTCAGCGGGAGGCAGTTGGTTGAACGGAGGCCTCAGTAAACCGTTTTGTACATCCAGAGCCAGGTGGCAGACGAAGTCATTGCGAATGCTCATCTCCCTAATGTTCTCATCACACGCTGTCAATTTCTTTAACCGCAGCAGTACAAGCTTGCGATCCGAAGGATTTTGTAGACTGAGCATGGCGCTTTTTATCACAAACGTGTTATAGTTCCAATCAAAATGTAACTTTTCTCTTGTTTCGGTCATCTTGCTTTATATAAACTCTTAATTTTATCTACGCAAAATATGTGGGTTCTTCCACAGCAATTTGCATTGGACAGAGAATTTTGATACTAAGACACAAAAGTTTGTTGACAAAACAAATAAGAAGCGGATTAAGAAAAGGCCCTCTTTGATCTACTCTTGCAGTCACAAAACTGAAGTGATCCAATCTCCTTGGCCACCTATAGAGGGCTTAGGATTAACAAAATGGCTGTTACTATTGCTCAAGTATACAGATCCTCAGCTGTCCTTGTAAAGCACACCGAGCCTTTTTTCCACATTATACCATAAATGTCTAAGGTGAAAAGGCATTACAGTGCATGCGGAAATAAATATATTGATTGGTTGTATACTGAAAATTTATCAGATAAAACAGAATACAAGAAACCTCAGGTTAATTAAAGGCTAAATCTGGCAGAAGTAAGGAATTATATTGGGAACATAATTGTCAACGAATTCAGAGTTAATTCGGAGGAAAAAGGTGTTCCCAAGTTTTCAGAGCTTTAAAACAATTCAGAAATACAGGACATAATGAAACAGATGTTCAGACTTCCTTTGAATGAATGAAAAATGTATTTTAATAAATTATTGGATGCAGATCGCAAAGAATGAAAGATGAATGAAAGAAATGAAGATGATGAAAACACAACCAAAATATATTACACTCTGAGACAGCAGAAATACCAAATGCTTGTTTGTAAAATAGAACCGTGTTTTGTGAAAGAGGAGAACAGACTGAATTAATTATATACGGAAATAATAGAAATAGTCAAGAAATATATTTGAAAGGTCCATAAATGGTGAAGAAATAGCAGAGTAATGGAAAATTGTGTTAAAGATATTAAAATACAGGAAGGCTTCAGGTCTGGCAGTTCTACGATAGATCACATATTTGTAATTAAATAACTCAGTGAGAAAACTGCTAATACTGAACCACAAACTAATTTTACTTTCGTGGATTTTCAAACTGTGTATAAGTCTGTATCTGTGCAATACCTGTGAAATATCACTCTCTTTGCAAGGCCAGAAGACAAAAAGAACGAATAATACATTTCTATTCGGAAAAAGGCATAAGCATTCACAAATTCAAGAAATAAATAAGAATAAGGGGTGGAATCAGGACTGAAAAATTCTATGTCTGTCTGTCTGTCAGTCTGTCTGCCTGTCTGACTTTCTGTCTGTCTGTCAGTCAGTCAGTCAGTCTGTCTGTCTTTCTGTCTCTCTGCCTGTCTCTCTGTCTTTCTGTCAGCCTGTCTGTCTGTCTGCTGTCAGTTTGTCTGTCTGTCTGTCTGTCTGTCTGTCTGTCGGTCGGTCTGTCTGTCTGTCTGTCTGTCAGTCTGCCTGTCTGTCAGTCTGTCTGTCAGTATGCCTGTCTGTCTGTCTGTCTGTCTGTCAGTCAGTCTGTCTGTCTGTCTGTCTATCTGAAAACGAAAAGTCACTTATTAAACTAAGTTGGTACTGAAGGGTAATGTCTATAAGGATTAATCTCTACAAGATTTTGATGAATATTACCCCACACTCAACTACCCTTTACATGGAAAATTCTTTGAACATTTTGATTTTCTTGAAAATGGCTCCAACGATTTTGAGCAAAATGAACTGTGATTAAAGTCGTTTGATGACAAATGAAATGTATATTTAGAACTTTCTGGCCACAGCCCTTGTAGTTCCATTTACACTTGATGACTTTTGAATAACCCCTAAGCTGTAAGAGAGAGACAAAAACTTACTATTAAAATATGTAGATCTTGTCAAATCACACAATTACTTTCCGAGTACATGTTCTTATAGAGTGAACCATTTAGGAGATATTCCTTGTCAGTCGCTTAACTTTCGGAAAAAACTTAAACTTTCGCCAAATGGAGCATCATTGTACAATTTTAATATGTTAACACAGCAAAGAGAAAGGCATTTTAAAGCTGTAAAGGATATGACTATCGCTCAAAGTCTATTTTTTTTCACTTTTTTGAAAGAGAGGCCAGATTTTTAATGACCTCGAGCCCAAACAGACAAATGTGAAGCCTTAAAAGTATTTTGAAATTAAATAATCGAAGCAAATAGCTGTAGGTATAAGGTTTTCCTATCAACACGTATTGATGAACCTTATTATCAAGGAGCATTTTTGGGATGATTTTATCAAAGCCTTGTACATATGGATCTTAAAATGTGAAAAAAAAATGATAAGCTAAGCTTCAAATTTCACAAGCGTTAGTTATCCTTATACTCAATCCCTTACAGGTAAATAGCGTTCTGTGCTCTATGTGAAACTTGTATGGCTAGTACGGAGCCTATGACTACGACTCAATGACAACTTGCGGAGGGGACTTGGCACCTCGACCGAAAGGCAATATTTTCTGCCTATGCCCATGCCCCCTCATGGGATGGATAAAGCGAATGGATCGTAAGGGCGGCCGCTGCCACGACAGAGCAGAGAACTCGGTCCCCACATTTTCTCATTTAGAAGCATCCCAGTGGAGGCTAGCTCAGCCCAGTTCCTCCCCCAGTCCTTCGGCGTCGTACTCCCAAAGGGAGCGCGGGACTCTTAAACCGGTTATCCGCCCCCCTGGGGCTCGTACCAGCACAAGGGGACCGAAACTTTTAGCCTAGACACAGAGACAGACGAAACGTCCTATTTTCTAAAAATATTTTTTTTTCCTCTCTCGAAGCAAGTACGAGACTCGTATTTATGGTGGAATATCGGTAACGAATTTGTAAACCGCAAGTCAAGACGTTAATATACAAAGTAGAGAACGTAAAAATAGCTTTTGAAAGGCAATTGAAGTAACCGTTTGCTACAGAAATAGTCAAAACGGTAGTCATGGTCACTACGCAGGTTCAGGAGATGTATATATGAAGGCCTGCAGCGAGTGTGTCTTATAAGGAAATCAAATACCTCGTAGCATGGGACCACCCCAACTGAACAGGCGACGCGCTCTGTATATATAGAAACTGGAGGTAGGCATTTCGTGTTCAAGAGTTGGAGTGACGTCATACCACTACTTTGTGTCCAAATTCCACTTTTGTTTATCAATAAAAATATTTCCAAATTCCACCACGAAATTCGAAATGTATTTTGTCTTCTGTTTACTACTTCAGTTACTACGCTTATGATACAGGCATTCGAGTTTTTCCTTAGGCGGGAGGTTTCAATGCGTTAAGTTAGATATATCACAGCGTTGTGTATAAACATGCATTATTTTACAGTTGACCTTCTCTGTCAATGTCATAAACCTCTGTAGTCTGGAAATTAAGTTATTTCATCAACACTTAACACCTATTCTTTATTTATACATGCAATAGAAAGAGCCTATTGGCATATATAAGGTTTGAAATATTATGACTTTTATTTCCAGAATCACTAGAGGTCGTAATTTATTTGGCCACCTACTTTAGAGGTGGCGTGTGGAGGGCTTGGGAGAGTGGGAGAGAAGGAGACAGAGCGAGAGAGAGGGTTACAGATGACCATGTGCATTAACTAAGTCCCGGCACTTCAGTCTCTGATGAGCCAAGCCTTGCCGCCCAGCCGCTGCGTTCCCCACCTTGGCCCACTACTGGCGTCATTGGTGGGGTGCAGTACCGGAGAGTGGTACGTGGTCAGCGTCCCGATCCCTTCCGGTCAGTTATGCGGTTTTCAGAACTGGAACGTCTACTTTTCCATCAGCCAGCTCTTCAATTGGTCCCCTCCCCCCGGGATTAACGAGGCTGAGTGCACCCAGTGCCAGACCTCCCAGATGAGATAAAATTCCCATGCTGGTAACGGGGATCGAACCCGTGTCCTCCGTGCCAGAAGCAAGCGCCCTACCAACTGCGCTACGAAGGCGGTGGACCATGTGAATCGGCTGGGTTATTATTCACTAGCACTTGTCACAAGTAAAGATGTTCAAGATTGCTATTCAGTTTTACATTTACATTAAGAGACCACAGCAAAAATTTGGAAAAATGTTCTATGAAAAACAGTATATGCTTACGTATTCTTCTTAAAACAGTCTAACATACAATTTATCAGGGAGAAAATTGCTATTTTGAACGTGCAGAACCAATGAAAATATATTTTTTTTATCTGTGTTGCTGCAAAAATTGTTTTAACCGCACTTAATAAAGCACATTTTTTCTGTGATCCCTGAAATTAGATTTACAATGGGTTTTGATTTGAAGAAGAACATGCCCAAGTCAGAAATTATTAACGTTTTCTTGAATTCCCTCATTTACGTCTGAGCTTTTACACGTAAGCGTTATTATAGTACTTGTAGTACTTGCTGTAAGATTTTGGAAGTTCAACATGTGACCTTAGGATAAACCTGAAGGTAATTTGAGAAAAACGCTTGTGAACGATAGTGCAGCAATTTGAATCATAAATGTAGTTATGTAGAGAGCTGATACCAAAATACATAGATCACTTCGATAAGCATTGGGAAGAACTTGGTCTATAAGTCATTCAAGACTTCTGTGCAACTGCCCAGCTCTTGCACTGTGAAATTGTGTGGTGCTGCTTTCTACAATCAGTTTCCGTTAATTAATCAACTAATTTTCTTGAGTTCGTCATTAGAGATTTTAGGCGCAGAGATGTGTCGACATTGAAACTTTATATACAAATAAAATGAAATTTATTCCTCAAACATGTTTTCTTCTGATTCTTATGTAAAGTAAACAAAACCTTATTACGTAAAAAATTTAAAATCTCCTTACACCATACAGATGTCAGATATATTTCTGTTGAGTTATCCGTGACTGAGGTATTTCTTGTTATTGATTTGAATTGTCAAATACTTACAATTTTCACAAATAGGATGCCGCAGTTGTTTTGTTTTTTGTAGTCTCGTGCAAATAGAACAGCATTTGAGAGCTCTCACGAGGCGACCAGATCTTCAAATGTGGCTATCGCTTAATCTTACTGTATTCCTTTTTATGTACGAAGAAATGAGCGATAACACAATTACTGAAACTAATTTATGTTAATTTGAAGTAGATGCAAGAGAAGAGAAATCGTATGAATGTCACAAATCAAGTTTATACAGGAAGTTCTGTATTGCAATAATCATTGTGGAACTTCTTCTGATGGAAAAGCGTATGTAGTATATAGAAAAGTGTATTAATTGCTGGCAGAAGAGTGGGAGGAGAAGTAAATGTTAATGTGTTATCTGAAAGATAATTGAGTTAAGAGAAGTATATGAATGTAATACTTTGCGCTTGTATTCTAGTCATAGAGAAAATTGTATGAATTGTATACTGCAGAGAGAGTAGAGAAAAATACGTGATTAATAAAAGAAGAATAGCAAAAATCGTGGGGTCGTAATACAATGTATTTGTATTTCAAAACATACAGAAAATTATACATAGGTACATATTGTTTGTAGAAGTGGGAATAGAGAAAGAAATGTAGTTGTGTTTCGTGAATGAGTGAAAAGGGAAAAGCGTGTGAATGCACTACTTAGTATTTCCATTTCAACCTCAGAAAATTGTACGTTGAAGAGCAAGTGCAGAAATATGAACATGTTACGTAAAAGAAAAAAAAAACAGAGAAAACCTTGTGAATGTAGTACATTGCGTAGTAAACTGTATAGCTCAAAAGCCTTCTCTATGAGGAAACACTTAGATTTGGAAAATAGCCGAATCTTTTAACAGCAGGTCGCTATGTGATGGCCTTGATATTCCATTCGCTTTCCTAGTCAGGATTAAAAAAAAACAAAGAAGACCTCCTACCTGAGAAAATTATAAATAAAAACAATAACAAGGAATATCTCGGAAGCAGATATCTCCACAAAATATTATATGAGAAGTTGTGTGTTTTAGCAAGATCTACACTTTTATGCTGAATGGCGAAAACCAATAACTGTCCCACACTTGAAGAAACACAAAACCTCATCAGAAATAAAAAAATTATGGACCAATAGCGCTTACTAGCATAATAGCAAAAGTGATGGAAAGAATGGTGTCAAACAGGTTAAATTGGTTTCTAGAATCACAAAATTAAATATCCCCATGTCAAGCTGGATTCAGAGAGTTCCACTCTACAAATGAACAAGTCTTACTTCTCGGTCAAGAAATCAAAGACTCCTTCAATAGGAAAGAAGATAATGTATCAGCTTTTATTGATTTACAAAGTGCATATGATTCTATATGCAGATTAAACCTTCTAAAGAAAGTAAAAAAAAAATAGGGATGCAAGGTCCCATGTTTTCATGGCTATGTCATTTCCTAATACAACGCTTTATTGCTACCTGATATGGAACAAATATATCTAAATACAAATAAGTACACCGTGGCTTACCACAAGGCGCAGTGCTCAGCACAACACTTTTTAATATATTTATTAACGATCTGCCACAACAAATACAAGAATCAGGTGTGAAGTTTGCGCTATTTGCTGATGACTTAGTAATGTGGACTTCAAAACCACAAAGCAAAAGTACAGAACTAGAAAAAACCATGCAACAATCCTTAACCAACTTACAAAGGTGGACCAAAGAAACTTTAATGACTGTTAATACAACAAAATCAAACTACCAAATCTTTTCACTAAGAAAAACACCACTAAAAATAAAACTAAACTTTGAGGGTCAACAATTACCAGAAACAAAGGAAGCAAAGTATTTAGGAGTTACATTTGATACCAAACTTACATGGACCAAACAAATAGAAAATGTAATACAAAGAGCAGAAAGGCGCCTTTCACTGTTAAAACGTCTAACAGGAATGAAGTGGGGATATTCCAGAGCAACTCTTAACACAACATACAATGTATATATAAAGCCATTATTTACTTACTGCAGCGAAGTTCTTGTAACAGCAAACACAAAAAAATTCAAATCTTTCAAAACCAAAGTCTGAGATTAATTACAGGTGCTATCAAAACCACACCAATAGCAGCTATGGAAATACTAACCAATCAATACCCCATTGAATATGAAATAGAAAAAGCGGCTCTTATTCAACACGAAAAGTTGATCAGACTCCCATTCAATACATGGCACAAGAGAAATTTTACACATACACAAAAGACTCAGCAGAGCTTTCTTTCCAAAATTCAAGACATCAGGAAGAATGTACACCTTCCTAATTCAAAGGAAAACTCCATATCTAAAGTCAATCCAAGACATACATTAGTCAGAAAAGTGATACTCCAACTAGTGTTCTAAAATTATTGGCATTAGAGACAATCCATACTAGATTTCCAGAACATGAATGGCTCCATATTTATACTGATGGATCCTTGATATCAAACCAAGATGGAGCAGGTGCTGGGGTCACATGTCACCTCTTTTCCTATTACAAATCTTTAAGTTATGGAACCACTAACCTTGATGGAGAAATTGAAGCAATTCGAATGGCCCTACAAAATCTTTGGTACAGAATTTCACATTTTCAGCAACCAGTTATTCTCTCATATTCCAGGGCAGCAATTATAACAATTACTTCCAAGTTGTTACCAAAAAGCTAAACTATTATAGAATGTTGGAAAATCCTTACCCATCTAACAGCACTTCAAAAACACCTAGTCTTCCAATGGATACCAGTTCACTGTGGACTGAGTGGTAATGACACAGCTAATTTTCTTGCAAAAAAGGGTACCAGCGGGGTACAAAAATCTAGAGGTAATCTACCATTTTATGCAGCTAAAAGATTAGTCAACTCTGAATTCAAAAAAAAAAAATGATTTGAAAATATTACTATGAAAAATCAAACAGAATAGGGATATATGCTTCACCACTCTGTCCTCTATGTGATCTGCAAGAGGAAATGGATCGAGACCACCTTCAAACATGCCCGGCCACTTCTTGTGCCCCATCCATCAGTGAAAAATATTGGAGAGCAGGAGGATTAATGACTTCAGTGTCAGAAATCCAGCATTAGCTAACAACAACAACTTTTCTCAAATAGGAAGCCTCAATAGTTTTGTTTTTTGTAGTCTCGTGGGAATAGAACAGCACTTTGGAAGTATCACGCAGCGAACAGCTCTTAAAATGTGAATATCGCTTAATGTTACTGTATTCCCTTTTATGTACAAAGAAGTGTGCAATAACACAATTTCAGAAAACTTATTCTTTCCCTGATTACACTCCCCATACCGAGGACTTACACCCCCTAGGACTTACAAGCCAGTGCCTAGGGTCCGACGCCTGTCGGGGAGCAGAGGGACCTCTGGACCAGACATAGTGAAGACCTGGAAGCAGGTGGTCAGTCAAGCACCAGGTATGGTAGTGAGGAAGAGGATGGTGTGACATGGAGGCGAAATGGATGATTGGAAGGGTGATAATGGAGCAATTTGTGAACTGAGTAGTGGGGGAAACGGGAGAACCCGGAGAAATCCCGCCTAGACCCCACATAGCACATGCAAGTCTACCAGCTATGTAGTAGACGAGCGGTCTAACCACTCAGCCACGGCGCGGCCATTATAGTTCCAGACTCATGGAAGGATGAGGAATAATACTGGCTGGAGAAAAATTCCTACCCCGCTGACGGGAATCTAACCCGGGACCCCTTGCACAGCAGACAGGTGCAACGGGGCCAGCCCTTTCTGAAAACAATTTATCTTAATTAACTTCAAATGGACACGCGAGAAGAGAAATGACACATGAATGTCACACATCAAGTCTTTACTGGAAGTTCTGTATTGCAATAATTATTGTGGACCATCTTTTGACGAAATCACCAGCAGCATGCCATTTACTTCTTCCATATTAATCAGATTTTTATGTCCATATAATAATAAACTAAGCCTAAAGTTAGAAACGTTCTTTTTATAGAACAACAGATTTAATGTCGGACAGTAAGACCTAGTGTTGAGTTATACCTAAAATACTTCGGCGCTCTTGGTCTATCCTGGGCTTCCCTTGGGATTTTAGTCCATTCCTGTCCAACCAAAGGAACTATATACTTAGTTAAACTAATCAAACAAAGTGCACATTTTTGGGGACTAAAGGCAGTTGTTATGTAGTATTGGTGGAATTCCCACAGATTAACTGGATGTTTGTAACAATGGAGTATTAATCCCTTCCTCTCTGTGGTACCTTAATTTTCGTCGCGATTGAAGCATTTCTCGTGAGCGTCTGGTGCAGCGATGTTTAACATTTGCGAAGGAGAGGAGTTGGGGTTTACCCCCTTCCACTATACGCAGAATTTGCCTCGCTTTAATCCCCAGCCGTGCATTCTGTTGCACTGGCGGGTTGGTTAAAAGTACATCGCGTTTGATCTGCGAAAACACTTTCAGGTCTTATGTGCTACACAACTGCTCATTAGTGACTCTTTGGAACTGATTACGTTTAAGAAGTCAATTAATATTGGCGACAAAGTGTAAGTGCATAGCCTTAGTAGGTCCACCAAGCTGTCGCAGTACAGACACTTAACGTACTTCAATTTGGAGAAGCTGTTCGCAAAGATATGTAGAGCTATACGCACTCTTGTGTACAACATTCTTGCAAATGCTTATTGCTTCAACTGCTTCATTTTAATCGACTTGAGCACTTTCAGAAAGCACCTTATTACTAATTTCCTTGTAGGTGCAACAGCAATATGGGAATACAGTAGGTAAGCTTTTAGCGATGGGGAAATATTTTAACGACTGGTTGATATGCGATATCCTTGAAATCCGTTTGTCATTCATAGGTCAAGAGATAAAATGCAAATAACATATTCCTATTTGAAAAAGAAACAAATGAATGATATTATCTCGGAAACGGTTCAGTCGAAAAGGAAGAAAGTATTTGAATAAATTATGTGCTTTAATGAGATCCACATATTTAATTTAGTAAGCTTTTCTTATTCTCTTACGTTCACCATTTGTGTAAAAACCATTCGGAATGAAAAGATCTTCTGAGTAGATTCCCATACCATCCTTATATATTTGCAAAGGTTTTTCAAAACTCATATAAACGACAAGGAATATCTCCGAAATGGTTTACTGAACAGAAAATTAAGCTTATTTGGACATAAATTGTATTCGCAACATGTACATTTTTGTATACTAAGACTTGGTCTATCCCTACCGGTAAGGCAGTTATGGAAGATTTATGCGGAGTAAAATTACTGCATGGGCTATAGCCAGAAAATTCAAATTATCCATTTTATCTGTCTTAAAAATATCAAAAAACATGTGGCATTTTAATCAAAGTTTGCGAAAATGAATTTCTCCAAACTCTCCGTGTCGCATCCTCAAAGGGTATTAGTTTAAGTACCAACTTTAACTTTTATCCAACTTTTCGTTTTTCATTTATGCTGCCAAAAGATTGACACGCTCGAGCACCAACCCACACACACACACACACACACACACACACACACACACACACACACACACACACACACACACACACACACACACACACACACACACACACACACACACACACACACACACACAGCGAACTCTTTTCTAAAAATGCCCTCTCGTATTCAGGCATCCTCAAAAGATACATGTTTCCGGGAAATCTCGACATCGAATTTTTACACAGAGTACAATACTTCATATACTTACTATACGTAGTAGAGAAAACAAAAATGAGTCACGCCCTCTCATTGGAGACAAGTGGAAGTATTACAAACACATTACGGTAGATAAACGAGTATACAAGAGTGATGCATAATGAAGAGAAACTCTGTCATTTCCAAATAATGCAAGCTGCAAATTTCCTCTGTGATGAAAACATCTTAAACATATGGTATTTTAATGAAAATCTTTAGAGCCATTTTGCCGAAAACCAAAATTTTGAAATATGTTCCATGGAAGCTGTAGTCTCGGGTGCGAGATTTTCTTGCAAATCTTCGTCTCCGTCCTCGGAATTGGCCGAACATATGAAGGTACCAAGTTTGTTATTTAACCGACATTGTGTTTTTGAGTTATGCTGTTCACAAATACACTCGCCCACCCTCACAACCCACCCTCTCATACACAATCAAGTGCGCTGGCCTTTTTATAAAATTCTTCTCTTTTCAGCAGACCTCAAAACGTGAATTTCCACTGAAGCCTCTGTATAGTATATTTCTGTGGTATGTAATACATTCTCTACCTACTACTATGTGCATGAAAGAGAAGGAAAATTTCTTGTGTACGAGTATAATTTTCACATGACTTTGTCTAGTTTTTTGAAAGATATTCTTACAAAAGCTTATTGTTCTACACATTAATCGAGATACACGTATACACAATTTACCTTATTGCTAACTTTTGCAGGTACAATGGGAATATGAATGAATAGGTTAAACGTTCCAAAGACGATCGCTAGCGAAATTTCGGAAGTAATGGTATTCTTGCGCAACCTACCACACCCAGCGGAAAAACATTCGTTGTATGTCCTTTAGATGCTCCGAAACCATGCAGGTATTTCGGGTGAGATCTGGATATCCAATTTTTGGGATGAACTAATATTTCCACTACGTACGGAGCAAAGCAAGTATAAAGGGCACCGGAATAAGTAATAGATTTGGTTATGCAGTATGAGAGAAACAAAACTGGACTTCTTTTTCTCCTCCTCCTCCTCCTCCTCATCCTTCTTCTTCTTCTTCTTCTTCTTCTTCTTCTTCTTCTTCTTCTTCTTCTTCTTCTTCTTCTGATTACCCTCCCCATATGGGAGACTTACAAGCCATATCCTAGTCTTAGTTGCCTGTTAGGGAGCAAACACACCTATGGACCGGACAGAGTGAAGACCTTAAAGTGGGAGATCAGCTAAGAAACCATATGTGAGAGCACGGAAGAGGGAGATATGGAATGTAGGCAAAATGAAATGCAGGTGATGATGGAGCTTTTGGAGGAATGAGTGGCGGAGGAAAACATTCATGGATGTCGCTTTATGAACCACGAATTTAACATGCGCGTCTCTGGGGTCGAACCCGGACCGCCTTGGTGATAGGCCAACAGCCTAACCGCTTGGCCACCGCGCCACCGCCTCAAGCAATCTACATACTTCAACCCACGGGTCGCCTCTGTGAGCAATTAGAAAATATGTCGGCTTCTTAGTTGACAACCACCAGGTTCATATTCTAATTAGAGCGGGCAGATTCTTTCATTTTTCTTTTCTTTTTTTTTTTTAATTTGAATCTTACTCCGCCCTACACATATTCTGGAAATGCGTATGAGAGTGTGTATGTTAAGAGTGTTGCAAATAGCAATGATTAGGCCATAAATTATCTACTGTCAACAAATAGAAGTTTGACTTAATAAAGATAGGTGCAAGGGGTCGTCCCGAGTTATTTAGGCGTAGAACAGCAGCAGCAGCAGCAGCAGCAGCGGCGGCGGCGGCGGCGGCGGAGGCGGCGGCAGCGGCAGCGGCGGCGGCGGCAGCGGCAGCGGCAGCAGCAGCACCAGGAGTGCTAGTAGTAGCAGTAGTAGTAGCAGCAGGAGCAGCAGCAGTAGCAGTAGTAGCAGCAACAGCAGTAGCAGCAGTAGCAGCAGTAGCAGCAACAGTAGTAGCAGTAGTAGCAGTACTAGTAGTAGCAGCAACAGTAGTAGCAGTAGTAGCAGTACTAGTAGTAGCAGCATGAGTAGCAACAGTAGAAGCAGTAGCAGCAGTAGCAGTAGTTGCAGTAGTAGTAGCAGTAGTAGCAGCAGTAGCAGGAGTAGGACTAGCAGTAGTAGCAGTAGTTGCAGTGGTAACAGTAGTAGAAGCAGCAGCAGCAGCAGCAGCAGCAGCAGCAGCAGTAGTAGTAGCAGTAGCAGTAGCAGTAGCAGTAGCAGTAGCAGTAGCAGTAGCAGTAGCAGTAGCAGTAGCAGTAGCAGTAGCAGTAGCAGTAGCAGTAGCAGTAGCAGCAGCAGCAGCAGCAGCAGCAGCAGCAGCAGCAGCAGCAGCAGCAGCAGCAGCAGCAGCAGCAGCAGCAGCAGCAGCAGCAGCAGCAGCAGCAGCAGCAGCAGCAGCAGCAGCAGCAGCAGCAGCAGCAGCAGCAGCAGCAGCAGCAGCAGCAGCAGCAGCAGCAGCAGCAGCAGCAGCAGCAGCAGCAGCAGCAGCAGCAGCAGCAGCAGCAGCAGCAGCAGCAGCAGCAGCAGCAGCAGCAGCAGCAGCAGCAGCAGCAGCAGCAGCAGCAGCAGCAGCAGCAGCAGCAGCAGCAGCAGCAGCAGCAGCAGCAGCAGCAGCAGCAGCAGCAGCAGCAGCAGCAGCAGCAGCAGCAGCAGCAGCAGCAGCAGCAGCAGCAGCAGCAGCAGCAGCAGCAGCAGCAGCAGCAGCAGCAGCAGCAGCAGCAGCAGCAGCAGCAGCAGCAGCAGCAGCAGCAGCAGCAGCAGCAGCAGCAGCAGCAGCAGCAGCAGCAGCAGCAGCAGCAGCAGCAGCAGCAGCAGCAGCAGCAGCAGCAGCAGCAGCAGCAGCAGCAGCAGCAGCAGCAGCAGCAGCAGCAGCAGCAGCAGCAGCAGCAGCAGCAGCAGCAGCAGCAGCAGCAGCAGCAGCAGCAGCAGCAGCAGCAGCAGCAGCAGCAGCAGCAGCAGCAGCAGCAGCAGCAGCAGCAGCAGCAGCAGCAGCAGCAGCAGCAGCAGCAGCAGCAGCAGCAGCAGCAGCAGCAGCAGCAGCAGCAGCAGCAGCAGCAGCAGCAGCAGCAGCAGCAGCAGCAGCAGCAGCAGCAGCAGCAGCAGCAGCAGCAGCAGCAGCAGCAGCAGCAGCAGCAGCAGCAGCAGCAGCAGCAGCAGCAGCAGCAGCAGCAGCAGCAGCAGCAGCAGCAGCAGCAGCAGCAGCAGCAGCAGCAGCAGCAGCAGCAGCAGCAGCAGCAGCAGCAGCAGCAGCAGCAGCAGCAGCAGCAGCAGCAGCAGCAGCAGCAGCAGCAGCAGCAGCAGCAGCAGCAGCAGCAGCAGCAGCAGCAGCAGCAGCAGCAGCAGCAGCAGCAGCAGCAGCAGCAGCAGCAGCAGCAGCAGCAGCAGCAGCAGCAGCAGCAGCAGCAGCAGCAGCAGCAGCAGCAGCAGCAGCAGCAGCAGCAGCAGCAGCAGCAGCAGCAGCAGCAGCAGCAGCAGCAGCAGCAGCAGCAGCAGCAGCAGCAGCAGCAGCAGCAGCAGCAGCAGCAGCAGCAGCAGCAGCAGCAGCAGCAGCAGCAGCAGCAGCAGCAGCAGCAGCAGCAGCAGCAGCAGCAGCAGCAGCAGCAGCAGCAGCAGCAGCAGCAGCAGCAGCAGCAGCAGCAGCAGCAGCAGCAGCAGCAGCAGCAGCAGCAGCAGCAGCAGCAGCAGCAGCAGCAGCAGCAGCAGCAGCAGCAGCAGCAGCAGCAGCAGCAGCAGCAGCAGCAGCAGCAGCAGCAGCAGCAGCAGCAGCAGCAGCAGCAGCAGCAGCAGCAGCAGCAGCAGCAGCAGCAGCAGCAGCAGCAGCAGCAGCAGCAGCAGCAGCAGCAGCAGCAGCAGCAGCAGCAGCAGCAGCAGCAGCAGCAGCAGCAGCAGCAGCAGCAGCAGCAGCAGCAGCAGCAGCAGCAGCAGCAGCAGCAGCAGCAGCAGCAGCAGCAGCAGCAGCAGCAGCAGCAGCAGCAGCAGCAGCAGCAGCAGCAGCAGCAGCAGCAGCAGCAGCAGCAGCAGCAGCAGCAGCAGCAGCAGCAGCAGCAGCAGCAGCAGCAGCAGCAGCAGCAGCAGCAGCAGCAGCAGCAGCAGCAGCAGCAGCAGCAGCAGCAGCAGCAGCAGCAGCAGCAGCAGCAGCAGCAGCAGCAGCAGCAGCAGCA
The DNA here is from genome assembly GCA_030765045.1 of Tenodera sinensis. Classification (NCBI taxonomy): domain Eukaryota; kingdom Metazoa; phylum Arthropoda; class Insecta; order Mantodea; family Mantidae; genus Tenodera; species Tenodera sinensis. The sequence goes on along the minus strand of CM060962.1, from coordinate 199,278,221 downwards.
GCAGCAGCAGCAGCAGCAGCAGCAGCAGCAGCAGCAGCAGCAGCAGCAGCAGCAGCAGCAGCAGCAGCAGCAGCAGCAGCAGCAGCAGCAGCAGCAGCAGCAGCAGCAGCAGCAGCAGCAGCAGCAGCAGCAGCAGCAGCAGCAGCAGCAGCAGCAGCAGCAGCAGCAGCAGCAGCAGCAGCAGCAGCAGCAGCAGCAGCAGCAGCAGCAGCAGCAGCAGCAGCAGCAGCAGCAGCAGCAGCAGCAGCAGCAGCAGCAGCAGCAGCAGCAGCAGCAGCAGCAGCAGCAGCAGCAGCAGCAGCAGCAGCAGCAGCAGCAGCAGCAGCAGCAGCAGCAGCAGCAGCAGCAGCAGCAGCAGCAGCAGCAGCAGCAGCAGCAGCAGCAGCAGCAGCAGCAGCAGCAGCAGCAGCAGCAGCAGCAGCAGCAGCAGCAGCAGCAGCAGCAGCAGCAGCAGCAGCAGCAGCAGCAGCAGCAGCAGCAGCAGCAGCAGCAGCAGCAGCAGCAGCAGCAGCAGCAGCAGCAGCAGCAGCAGCAGCAGCAGCAGCAGCAGCAGCAGCAGCAGCAGCAGCAGCAGCAGCAGCAGCAGCAGCAGCAGCAGCAGCAGCAGCAGCAGCAGCAGCAGCAGCAGCAGCAGCAGCAGCAGCAGCAGCAGCAGCAGCAGCAGCAGCAGCAGCAGCAGCAGCAGCAGCAGCAGCAGCAGCAGCAGCAGCAGCAGCAGCAGCAGCAGCAGCAGCAGCAGCAGCAGCAGCAGCAGCAGCAGCAGCAGCAGCAGCAGCAGCAGCAGCAGCAGCAGCAGCAGCAGCAGCAGCAGCAGCAGCAGCAGCAGCAGCAGCAGCAGCAGCAGCAGCAGCAGCAGCAGCAGCAGCAGCAGCAGCAGCAGCAGCAGCAGCAGCAGCAGCAGCAGCAGCAGCAGCAGCAGCAGCAGCAGCAGCAGCAGCAGCAGCAGCAGCAGCAGCAGCAGCAGCAGCAGCAGCAGCAGCAGCAGCAGCAGCAGCAGCAGCAGCAGCAGCAGCAGCAGCAGCAGCAGCAGCAGCAGCAGCAGCAGCAGCAGCAGCAGCAGCAGCAGCAGCAGCAGCAGCAGCAGCAGCAGCAGCAGCAGCAGCAGCAGCAGCAGCAGCAGCAGCAGCAGCAGCAGCAGCAGCAGCAGCAGCAGCAGCAGCAGCAGCAGCAGCAGCAGCAGCAGCAGCAGCAGCAGCAGCAGCAGCAGCAGCAGCAGCAGCAGCAGCAGCAGCAGCAGCAGCAGCAGCAGCAGCAGCAGCAGCAGCAGCAGCAGCAGCAGCAGCAGCAGCAGCAGCAGCAGCAGCAGCAGCAGCAGCAGCAGCAGCAGCAGCAGCAGCAGCAGCAGCAGCAGCAGCAGCAGCAGCAGCAGCAGCAGCAGCAGCAGCAGCAGCAGCAGCAGCAGCAGCAGCAGCAGCAGCAGCAGCAGCAGCAGCAGCAGCAGCAGCAGCAGCAGCAGCAGCAGCAGCAGCAGCAGCAGCAGCAGCAGCAGCAGCAGCAGCAGCAGCAGCAGCAGCAGCAGCAGCAGCAGCAGCAGCAGCAGCAGCAGCAGCAGCAGCAGCAGCAGCAGCAGCAGCAGCAGCAGCAGCAGCAGCAGCAGCAGCAGCAGCAGCAGCAGCAGCAGCAGCAGCAGCAGCAGCAGCAGCAGCAGCAGCAGCAGCAGCAGCAGCAGCAGCAGCAGCAGCAGCAGCAGCAGCAGCAGCAGCAGCAGCAGCAGCAGCAGCAGCAGCAGCAGCAGCAGCAGCAGCAGCAGCAGCAGCAGCAGCAGCAGCAGCAGCAGCAGCAGCAGCAGCAGCAGCAGCAGCAGCAGCAGCAGCAGCAGCAGCAGCAGCAGCAGCAGCAGCAGCAGCAGCAGCAGCAGCAGCAGCAGCAGCAGCAGCAGCAGCAGCAGCAGCAGCAGCAGCAGCAGCAGCAGCAGCAGCAGCAGCAGCAGCAGCAGCAGCAGCAGCAGCAGCAGCAGCAGCAGCAGCAGCAGCAGCAGCAGCAGCAGCAGCAGCAGCAGCAGCAGCAGCAGCAGCAGCAGCAGCAGCAGCAGCAGCAGCAGCAGCAGCAGCAGCAGCAGCAGCAGCAGCAGCAGCAGCAGCAGCAGCAGCAGCAGCAGCAGCAGCAGCAGCAGCAGCAGCAGCAGCAGCAGCAGCAGCAGCAGCAGCAGCAGCAGCAGCAGCAGCAGCAGCAGCAGCAGCAGCAGCAGCAGCAGCAGCAGCAGCAGCAGCAGCAGCAGCAGCAGCAGCAGCAGCAGCAGCAGCAGCAGCAGCAGCAGCAGCAGCAGCAGCAGCAGCAGCAGCAGCAGCAGCAGCAGCAGCAGCAGCAGCAGCAGCAGCAGCAGCAGCAGCAGCAGCAGCAGCAGCAGCAGCAGCAGCAGCAGCAGCAGCAGCAGCAGCAGCAGCAGCAGCAGCAGCAGCAGCAGCAGCAGCAGCAGCAGCAGCAGCAGCAGCAGCAGCAGCAGCAGCAGCAGCAGCAGCAGCAGCAGCAGCAGCAGCAGCAGCAGCAGCAGCAGCAGCAGCAGCAGCAGCAGCAGCAGCAGCAGCAGCAGCAGCAGCAGCAGCAGCAGCAGCAGCAGCAGCAGCAGCAGCAGCAGCAGCAGCAGCAGCAGCAGCAGCAGCAGCAGCAGCAGCAGCAGCAGCAGCAGCAGCAGCAGCAGCAGCAGCAGCAGCAGCAGCAGCAGCAGCAGCAGCAGCAGCAGCAGCAGCAGCAGCAGCAGCAGCAGCAGCAGCAGCAGCAGCAGCAGCAGCAGCAGCAGCAGCAGCAGCAGCAGCAGCAGCAGCAGCAGCAGCAGCAGCAGCAGCAGCAGCAGCAGCAGCAGCAGCAGCAGCAGCAGCAGCAGCAGCAGCAGCAGCAGCAGCAGCAGCAGCAGCAGCAGCAGCAGCAGCAGCAGCAGCAGCAGCAGCAGCAGCAGCAGCAGCAGCAGCAGCAGCAGCAGCAGCAGCAGCAGCAGCAGCAGCAGCAGCAGCAGCAGCAGCAGCAGCAGCAGCAGCAGCAGCAGCAGCAGCAGCAGCAGCAGCAGCAGCAGCAGCAGCAGCAGCAGCAGCAGCAGCAGCAGCAGCAGCAGCAGCAGCAGCAGCAGCAGCAGCAGCAGCAGCAGCAGCAGCAGCAGCAGCAGCAGCAGCAGCAGCAGCAGCAGCAGCAGCAGCAGCAGCAGCAGCAGCAGCAGCAGCAGCAGCAGCAGCAGCAGCAGCAGCAGCAGCAGCAGCAGCAGCAGCAGCAGCAGCAGCAGCAGCAGCAGCAGCAGCAGCAGCAGCAGCAGCAGCAGCAGCAGCAGCAGCAGCAGCAGCAGCAGCAGCAGCAGCAGCAGCAGCAGCAGCAGCAGCAGCAGCAGCAGCAGCAGCAGCAGCAGCAGCAGCAGCAGCAGCAGCAGCAGCAGCAGCAGCAGCAGCAGCAGCAGCAGCAGCAGCAGCAGCAGCAGCAGCAGCAGCAGCAGCAGCAGCAGCAGCAGCAGCAGCAGCAGCAGCAGCAGCAGCAGCAGCAGCAGCAGCAGCAGCAGCAGCAGCAGCAGCAGCAGCAGCAGCAGCAGCAGCAGCAGCAGCAGCAGCAGCAGCAGCAGCAGCAGCAGCAGCAGCAGCAGCAGCAGCAGCAGCAGCAGCAGCAGCAGCAGCAGCAGCAGCAGCAGCAGCAGCAGCAGCAGGAGCAGCAGCAGGAGCAGCAGCAGCAGCAGCAGCAGCAGCAGGAGCAGCAGCAGGAGCAGCAGCAGGAGCAGCAGCAGCAGCAGCAGCAGCAGCAGTAGCAGCAGCAGTAGCAGTAGCAGTAGCAGCAGCAGCAGCAGTAGCAGTAGCAGTAGCAGTAGCAGTAGCAGTAGCAGTAGCAGTAGCAGTAGCAGTAGCAGTAGCAGTAGCAGTAGCAGTAGCAGTAGCAGTAGCAGTAGCAGTAGCAGTAGCAGTAGCAGTAGCAGTAGCAGTAGCAGTAGCAGTAGCAGTAGCAGTAGCAGTAGCAGTAGCAGTAGCAGTAGCAGTAGCAGTAGCAGTAGCAGTAGCAGTAGCAGTAGCAGTAGCAGTAGCAGTAGCAGTAGCAGTAGCAGTAGCAGTAGCAGTAGCAGTAGCAGTAGCAGTAGCAGTAGCAGTAGCAGTAGCAGTAGCAGTAGCAGTAGCAGTAGCAGTAGCAGTAGCAGTAGCAGTAGCAGTAGCAGTAGCAGTAGCAGTAGCAGTAGCAGTAGCAGTAGCAGTAGCAGTAGCAGTAGCAGTAGCAGTAGCAGTAGCAGTAGCAGTAGCAGTAGCAGTAGCAGTAGCAGTAGCAGTAGCAGTAGCAGTAGCAGTAGCAGTAGCAGTAGCAGTAGCAGTAGCAGTAGCAGTAGCAGTAGCAGTAGCAGTAGCAGTAGCAGTAGCAGTAGCAGTAGCAGTAGCAGTAGCAGTAGCAGTAGCAGTAGCAGTAGCAGTAGCAGTAGCAGTAGCAGTAGCAGTAGCAGTAGCAGTAGCAGTAGCAGTAGCAGTAGCAGTAGCAGTAGCAGTAGCAGTAGCAGTAGCAGTAGCAGTAGCAGTAGCAGTAGCAGTAGCAGTAGCAGTAGCAGTAGCAGTAGCAGTAGCAGTAGCAGTAGCAGTAGCAGTAGCAGTAGCAGTAGCAGTAGCAGTAGCAGTAGCAGTAGCAGTAGCAGTAGCAGTAGCAGTAGCAGTAGCAGTAGCAGTAGCAGTAGCAGTAGCAGTAGCAGTAGCAGTAGCAGTAGCAGTAGCAGTAGCAGTAGCAGTAGCAGTAGCAGTAGCAGTAGCAGTAGCAGTAGCAGTAGCAGTAGCAGTAGCAGTAGCAGTAGCAGTAGCAGTAGCAGTAGCAGTAGCAGTAGCAGTAGCAGTAGCAGTAGCAGTAGCAGTAGCAGTAGCAGTAGCAGTAGCAGTAGCAGTAGCAGTAGCAGTAGCAGTAGCAGTAGCAGTAGCAGTAGCAGTAGCAGTAGCAGTAGCAGTAGCAGTAGCAGTAGCAGTAGCAGTAGCAGTAGCAGTAGCAGTAGCAGTAGCAGTAGCAGTAGCAGTAGCAGTAGCAGTAGCAGTAGCAGTAGCAGTAGCAGTAGCAGTAGCAGTAGCAGTAGCAGTAGCAGTAGCAGTAGCAGTAGCAGTAGCAGTAGCAGTAGCAGTAGCAGTAGCAGTAGCAGTAGCAGTAGCAGTAGCAGTAGCAGTAGCAGTAGCAGTAGCAGTAGCAGTAGCAGTAGCAGTAGCAGTAGCAGTAGCAGTAGCAGTAGCAGTAGCAGTAGCAGTAGCAGTAGCAGTAGCAGTAGCAGTAGCAGTAGCAGTAGCAGTAGCAGTAGCAGTAGCAGTAGCAGTAGCAGTAGCAGTAGCAGTAGCAGTAGCAGTAGCAGTAGCAGTAGCAGTAGCAGTAGCAGTAGCAGTAGCAGTAGCAGTAGCAGTAGCAGTAGCAGTAGCAGTAGCAGTAGCAGTAGCAGTAGCAGTAGCAGTAGCAGTAGCAGTAGCAGTAGCAGTAGCAGTAGCAGTAGCAGTAGCAGTAGCAGTAGCAGTAGCAGTAGCAGTAGCAGTAGCAGTAGCAGTAGCAGTAGCAGTAGCAGTAGCAGTAGCAGTAGCAGTAGCAGTAGCAGTAGCAGTAGCAGTAGCAGTAGCAGTAGCAGTAGCAGTAGCAGTAGCAGTAGCAGTAGCAGTAGCAGTAGCAGTAGCAGTAGCAGTAGCAGTAGCAGTAGCAGTAGCAGTAGCAGTAGCAGTAGCAGTAGCAGTAGCAGTAGCAGTAGCAGTAGCAGTAGCAGTAGCAGTAGCAGTAGCAGTAGCAGTAGCAGTAGCAGTAGCAGTAGCAGTAGCAGTAGCAGTAGCAGTAGCAGTAGCAGTAGCAGTAGCAGTAGCAGTAGCAGTAGCAGTAGCAGTAGCAGTAGCAGTAGCAGTAGCAGTAGCAGTAGCAGTAGCAGTAGCAGTAGCAGTAGCAGTAGCAGTAGCAGTAGCAGTAGCAGTAGCAGTAGCAGTAGCAGTAGCAGTAGCAGTAGCAGTAGCAGTAGCAGTAGCAGTAGCAGTAGCAGTAGCAGTAGCAGTAGCAGTAGCAGTAGCAGTAGCAGTAGCAGTAGCAGTAGCAGTAGCAGTAGCAGTAGCAGTAGCAGTAGCAGTAGCAGTAGCAGTAGCAGTAGCAGTAGCAGTAGCAGTAGCAGTAGTAGTAGTAGGAGGAGGAGGAGGAGGAGGAGGAGGAGGTGGAGGAGGATTAAGTTTTAAAAAGACAAAGCTGCACCTAATAAATGACAAGAAATTGTCAATTGTCTTTCATTCAAATTAATTTCTCAACACTTGTACAGTCATGGAAGACTAGACCACATTAGGAGTCCCACGCCCAAGTTGTAGTGCGGTTTACACAAATCCACATTTCCAGCAAGCAATGAGTTTATTGATGTTTTGTTCTACATCTTATAGTCCCACACACAAATTGTTTGCAGTTCAGCCTGTTTCTTCATTGGGAACAATAATTACAAATGCGAATTGCGGTTTAACACAAAGCCTATATGTGTGTCCAACAGAACATAGAATAAAAGTGTCTGGCATTAAACTCAAGCTGTCCTTGACAATGCTGAGTTGTATAGGCTACGCTTGAAAGCAACGTGTGACCTAATAATATTTTGTTGTTCTAATGTGTAACATGTATGTTAGTAACATGGTATGTGTCCTTGCACACCAGTGTACTACCTGGTGGCACTGAAATCACACTTAAATCATCTTGTCTCCACACATCCAGACCAGCTGGTGCCCCCAAAGCTTCTCTCCATGTATCTTCAATCAAATGAGCTGGTGGTTGCACAGAACTTCTCACTAACATCCCTGGTGACGCATTTTCCCCCACATTCCTCTGCCGGAATTTCAATATTGTTTAATAAGACATTATGTTTGTTAAAATACTTATAGTAATCATTATGTTCTAATTATAAAATGCTTGAAATACACTGGTGTGCAACACTTAAGGACGAGATATATAAAGTAATATAACATAATAACTACTCTATGGAAATTAATGAAAATGCAGGAACATGTCAGTGGTCTCCAACATATGCACAGAAAGTTGGATGCCACATGGTATGAGGTCAGTGCGAATATAGTCAAATGTGTCTGGTCCTGGCTAAACAAGGTAGTTGAAGGAATGGGAGAAAACTATGTGTCATTCAGTAAGCTATTACTGCGCACTGTATTGCTGTTTTTTTGTTACAACATGGCTCAGAGACAACATTTGGATGACTTCAAATGGGAAAGAAACATCAGGAAACTAGGAGAATGATAAAGTGTGACAAGTGTAGTCCCAGAGTTTGGTATTGCTCACAGTATTGTTTCACATGCAAGGGGAACCTTCTGAACCACAGGCACTGTATAGGAATCTTGAAGAATCAGGGAGAGTAGAAAACTGAAGTTTTCCAAGGTCCTGGAATGTAATTGTAATTTGTGCCAAGATTAAACCTAATATTTTAAAATATAACTTGTAATATAATTTGTATTTCTGGAAAAGTTTATCTTGGGACAGTTTAGCATATTTTCGCCCTTAGAAGTCCCTCCTTTAATTTGCTGTTACAAAAAATTTTATGAAAACTTCATCAGTTCTTTTTCTTTGAAGTACATGATAATTGTTTTCTATTTGCTTCTGACAGAAAACTGTCAAAAGATTTTTTTTTTTGAAGAATGCTAAACAGAAGACTGGTAATCTCAAAGATCTCATTAAAACATTGACCAAAAATGCAAATTCAACATCATTCATGTTATTGAGAAAGCCATTTGATTTACTGTCTGGTCACATTCAGAATCATCTGTTGTATCCTGAAAAACCTCTCTGAAATCATTCCAGGTTTCTTCAACCACTTTAAGCAATTTTGAGTATGAACTACATCGAGTGTTAGTTGCACTGAGCACTCGCTGCCCTAAAAGGGTGTCTGGGATATAACTTCTCTTGGCAGAGTTATGAGAAAATGAAGGGATTCCAGTAATATCAGCAAAAAAGATGCGGCATTGAGAAATTTCATTTAGTGTGTTTTGTATGACTAAACTCAGCCCATGGGCTAAACAATGAACAAAGACTGCCTGAGGTGTATTATTATTTACTATAGCTCACACACTACACCAGAATATTATGATACTAACATGTTAAGAAAAAGGGACATTTTCATTTTACTTTATCTTTATGTTCAAAGTACATAGGATATGTCACAATTATTACATGTACCTATACAAAATTTGATTATAAAGCTGTTAGTCTCAATTTCACATACCTACCTGTAAAATACATCTACACTCATTTACACATTGTGATTATATTTAGTGTTGTATGGTACTTAAAATTCTTCAATATTTTAGAAAACATTTTCTAGAACCTACTTATTTTTTAATGGTTTTTTTTTGTATCTCTCTTTGTTTTAAATATTTTATTTCCTTGGGTAAAGCGTTATAATGTTCTTTCCCTATACTCTTCATTGAATGATTATTTAATGTTCCCCTGAGTGCTGTTCTGTAATAATCCTGTTTATTTCTAACATTATAGCTATGCATGTGACCTTTTAGCAAATTTTTCATTTAGTAGAACATGCTTGATGCTTTCATAAATGTAGATACAGGGAACTGTAAGGATTTTGTATTTTTGTATGAGTTCCTGCAACTATGTCTTTTTTTCTATTTTCCCAATACACTGAGGGATTTAGAACTAAATATGATAAAGTGGAGATCATAATTGCTGGGGATTTTAATGCTAGGATAGGAGAACAACAGGTTTGGCTGAATAATCCAATTAAAGGGTATAATAAGGAATATGAAATATAGGTTTGGCATAGCAAATGCAGTGGTTATAAACATTCTTTTCTCTTTTCAATTGTTTTAGTTAGTTACATCTTGTTTATATTTAATGCTCTGTTGTAATAGTAATCTTCACTTTTTCACATCACTTGCATAAGGGACAATGTATTACTAGAACTAGTTAGCTTATATTTAATATAAATAAGTACAACTTTATGTAACAACATAATAATTATTGCACAAAATAAGGGAAGAGAGCTAGTAATGTTTTATTAGTTTCCCTTTTAGCTCATTTAAGCATTTTACAAGGAAAGAGAACCTGCATCTGAGGACATGTTTCCTGCAAAACTTGGTCTTGATTTTGAGACAAACCATTTATCCCAACTGAGCTGTTGCACTATGGTGTCTTGGAAGAAGTCCTTGGTGTCAAGTGTGGCACATATCTTGCTCTACCAATGGGACTTTATCTACTTTAGCCAACTCTGAGACTGGGAGTATCCAGTTGAAGTTAACAAACCATTTACCATATTCTTGGTACACTTGCCACTACCGTCACTGCCTCTTTCTTTGCCTGAGCTGGAAACACTGCTGCCGGACCTTTGACAACACTGTGGAGAGGAAATGGTCACGCTCTGACGGGAAGGAACTGGTAACTGTAGGGGCACAAAAATACCATTTGAGGATCCACAGTAACACATGGTTTTCTGGTGGGTGCCAGGACAGAACCAAACCTCAGCAGAATGGTTGCTTCAGGTCTCGGTGTGAAGAGAAGTCTCACAGATAATGCCTTCATTAATTGTCATCATAGCAGGATATGTTTGGCCAGCAGCAGCTACGCCATAGAATATGTCAACAGGGTTCACATATAATGGGACTGAGGGGAGTGCTTGCAATTGCTGCTGCTGTCATTGGTACTCCTAGTGCTCTAGGTGGACTATTTCCTGATTCTGTGGCGCTGGTGGACAAGGAAGTATAGATGTCCAGGGATGTAGGTGTCATTGATATTGACTGATATTGAAAATGCTGGGTTAACGTTAATAATATTTTGTTTTGTCTTTTTTGTCATTTATGAATATTTTCTTTTCAAAGAAACCATTTATTAATGACCTTAAAGATTTTTTACGCTATTTACTATTTCCTATTATATAGTATTATGGTAGGGTGTGCTATGCATGGATAGATTGTTGGCTATGTTGTGGCAGCAAGTGGGGGGCTGAGGGGGCTGAGAGGGCTGAATGAGTTTGTTCAGCAAGCATGAAATTAGAACAAGTATAAAAGATAAATTGTAAGTAGTTCTATTGAAGTCAGTAATCTATCTAGATACCTATATATGATAAAATTTGGCAAATTTTATGGTCTATATTGCACTGTCTTTCTTATTGATTATTATTATTTTTTATTTATATATTTCTATTTGTTTTATTTATTTACTTATTTATATTCATCATTTTTTGTTTGTATATATCTTTCTATTTGTTTTAAGATTTATTTAACATTCTTATGTACACTGCTTGTTAAAAAATAAATAAAAAAAATAATCAATTGCCATCTGTTAGTCTCACAAAAACTAGGAAATAGCTCGACCAATTTGAATAATTTGGTTTTTGTTTTGTTTACTTTAATGCTGGGATGGTTTAGGAAGAAAGAACATCAAGAAAAACCCAATGGAACAGTCAAAATATCGAAAAAATAAAATTGGTAATTTTGTAGTATGCGAATTGCCACCTCAGATTACTTTCAAAATATGGCATTTGTGGTGGACCTATTGTTTGACAGCTGCATCTATTATATTTAAAATCTTTTCTTTTTTTTTTTTGTGCAAAGAAAAGTAGTGGATTTTGGAATAGATTACGTTAAATCAAATTTAATTTTGCAAACATTCATTTTGATCAAGTATTCCATTAAAGTAAATTGACTTTGCAGGCTCAGAAATAAACGAAAAATTCATTCAATTTTGTTTTAACGAGACTTGAGGAATTAGGGCAGGCATAAACATAACTACAAAATGTGTTTTAGCAAAACTCAAGGAATTATTCTAAAGTAAGAACAAAATTAGAAACTAAGAACTTCACTTATCTTAGTTATTACAAGTTCTTTGGTGCAAAGCTGACAATGTTTTGAGTTAACTCCAACTCATTCTCAAAGCTTTTTGAGTCAATTCGAAACATTGTCAGCTTTGCACCAAAGAACTTGCAATATTATTAAGATAAGTGAAGTTTTTAGTTTCTAATTTTGTTCTTACTTTAGAATCTTGTTGCTTCACTGCTAATAGCTTCAATTTCCTTAACTAACTCAAGGAATTAATTTGGGAATTTCAATTTTGTAAAGTTCTCAAGAAAGCTTTGCATTGAATGTTAACTGCATTTATCTTTCATGCAAATAAAAGACATTAAATTCATTTGAATTGCAAAGAGATTTATTTAATAACCAAACAACATTCAAACCATACACAATGAGTCTAATATTGTAAATCTCAATTAACTGGAGCTGGAAGGTTCATTATGATTGATCATCACTAATGAAGAGTTACAATCAAATCAATTTTAGGTGGTACAAAGTTCACCAGGTCATAGATTCTTAAAAATGGAATGAAGGAGAAACAAACACATAAAGGTATGTAGAGACTAGAATGGGGTGAGCATTGGCAAGGACAGGTGTAATAAATCTGAGTAGTATGATAGGGATGAAAAAGGAGGCAGCGATGCATGAAATGTGGTAGATTATGTGAAAATTGGTAGTATATTTTGAAATGTAGTGGTATGGAAAAAGGGAGAGAAAATTTGATAGGTACTCAAGAAATGGAAAGATTTTCCAATAGAGTTAAAAGTTAGGAAAAAATTTAACTCAAGATCAGATGAATATACCAAGAAAGCAGAAAAGTATTTAGAAAAAAATAAGGTTAAAATGGTTAAAAGAAGTGTGAATAAAAATAATGTATTGAAAAGGGTAATGAGGTGTAAAAGTAAATACTGGATATAAGCCTCCCCATTATACATACAATATAACACAAAATGTTATATAAGAGGAAGTAATAGAAAAAGCAACTCCAAGAGGGAGGTATAAATTTTGTAAATTTCCAGCTGGCAACCAGATGGAATAGCTGCTGGCTTCCAGTAGCTAAGGTAATTGTGGGAAATATTAGAATTATTTTTTCCTATTGTGTTAAAGCTGGTTAAGAATATATTTGTTTAGTTAGAATTAATTAAGTTTTAAATACTGTAATACTTGTAGTGTAAACATGTATACAACATTTGTCTTTGTGTTTGTACTAGCATACTATGGTATAAATTCCTACTAAGCCAAGACATCAAGGAAGCTTTCAATAGAAAGGAGGATACCTTGGCAGTATTCATTGATTTTAAATCAGCATATGACTCAGTCTGGAGAAATAAATTAGTTGAGAAGTTGCAATCAATAGGTGTGAAAAGTAACATGCTTAAGTGGATAACTCAGTTTATTTCACAAAGATTTTGTGCCACAAAATATAATACATACATTTCCAAATATAAACAAACACACCAAGGACTTCCACAAGGTGCTGTTCTGAGCACAACACTCTTTAACATATATATAAATGACCTTCCATCAATAATAAAAACTTTAGAAACCAAAATTGCTTTATTTGCTGACGATGTAGTCATTTGGACTTCAGGCTCTCCAAAAAAACCTGAATTAATTAAAGACAGAATAGAAACAGCCCTAAACAAAGTACATGAATGGAGCTCCAAAAACCTCATGACTATCAATGTGGAAAAAACAAATTATGAATTATTTACACTAAAATACAAACCAGTTAATATTACCATAAATTATAATGGTAAACCACTCAAAGCAGTTGATGATGCCAAATACTTAGGCATCACTTTCGACAGAAAGCTAAGTTGGAAAAAACATATAACAAACATCTCAGAAAAGGTTGAAAAGAAATTGCAAATCCTGAAAAGGTTAGCTGGTGCTAAATGGGGCTGCTCAAGGAGAGTCCTTAACACAACATACAAAATGTATATTAAACCAAACCTCTTGTACTGTTCTGAAGCTTTAATAACAGCAGCAAATGCTAACATCAATAAACTTGAACAAATACAAAATCAGGCTCTTCGCCTAATCACTGGAGCAGTTAAATCCACACCTATTGATGCCATGCTTGCCTTAACACGGACCCCATCAATAACAACAAAAATAGAAGAACAAGCATTGCTCCAACACGAGAAAATGTTACGACTGCCAAACTCTAAATGGACAGAAGAGAACCTCCCCCCTTCAATCCTTAAAACTCATAGTAGTTTCCTAGAAAAGGTAACACAGATTAAATCCAAATTGAACATTCCTAACACCAGAGAAAATCTACTTATTAGAGAAAATCCATTGGAATTATTGCAACCTACCTTCAATTTGGAATTAATAGAGGAAATAAGTAAATCAGACACACCAAAAGAAATACAAAAACTTCTAGCTCTGGAAACAATCAATACTAGGTATCCCACAGAAGAATGGCTGCACATATATACTGATGGATCCTCGAAGGAAAACCTTACTGGAGCTTGAGTTACATGTTCACATTTTTCCTTTTATCATTCTGTTGGCAGAGACACAACAAATTATGATGGAGAAATAGAGGCTATATACATTGCTCTCCGACAATTATTAAATCTTCCCTTAAATAAATTTAACAAGGCAGTAATTCTTTCGGATTCTAAAGCTGCAATTCAGGGAATATGTTCAAATACTACAAAGAAGTCAACAAAAATTAGAGAATGCTACAAAATGTTAACACAACTCCAAAAAGTTAATAAGACTGTTCATCTCCAATGGATTCCAGCACACTGTGGAGTCATGGGGAACGAAGCTGCAGACTCACTTGCAAAGAAAGCCACAACAATAACACAAAAGTCTAAATTCAATTTCTCATATTCCTCAATAAAACGCTTGATCATTAAAAATTTTTGTCATTCATACCTACAAGAAATAGAAACAAATGCCAAAGATAAAAAATGGATTACACTACTTTCCAATCCAGATATAATCCCCCAGAGACCAAGGAAAACAGCTGTTGCAGCCTTCCGACTATTGACAAATCATGACTGCTTGGCAAGTCATCTCTACAGAATAGGTATCTCAGCCTCACCGATATGTGTCCTGTGTAACGATCCAGCAGAAATGAATGAAGAACACTTGAAGACCTGTGAAGCATTAAGATCAGAAGAAACTACAGTTCAAAAGTATTGGAAAGCACGAATGCTAATGGCTTCATTGCCAGATGCAAGGCACTAGAAAACAACAACAACAACAACTATGATATAAATATGAGTCTATTTGCATAAATAAATTTCTGTTCTATTCTAATGCCTTATACAGTGACTCCCATAAATAATTGGACAGACTTTGCATTTTACTATGGGGTACTGTATAAAGCAGGATTGATTATGTCTGTCAAACCCAGAGTACTCTCTGTGTTAAACAAAAATTATTTGCTACGAATATCTATTTTAGAGGTTGAAAATGTGGCTAAACTAAGAGCTTCTCCATTCAACCTTATTTACATCAGGAGTTCACGACATAAAAAGAATCGGACAGCGCCAATGAAATGCTATACAAATGAACAGGTGAGGTCTGTCAGTAGACAAAACAACGTATGCGGCCCAGAGGTAAGCAGAGTACCTTCGAACAGAGACAGTTAGTGATCTATCACTATGAAAAGAAGAAAACATACCGGGAAATAGCACAGATTGTGAATCTTAGTAAAAGTACAGTTGGTGACATAATTCGCCGCTATAAATATGAAGATAGAATTGAATCTCGAGCTAAGCCAGGGCAACCAAAAATACTTACCTCTTCTGATGACACATGAAATAAACTTAAACTAGGATTACAAGGTTCCCCTTGTTACTCCTCACTGGCTGACTGCTGGGAAGTAGGACATGGCAAGTGTGGAAATGGAGGTTTCTTGGCTTTGACACCTGGACATAAGTATTTGCACAGTTGCAAATTCACACTAAAAATCTTTATTTAGAATATTCGCTGGTCATAAAACTTAGAACAAGGTTCACAATATGGACTTCACACCCCTTGTTAAAGTACAGATATAATGGAATTAAGGTTACTTTCTTCTGCATTAATATATAAAGTCTTTGTTCTCATAAGTTGAATTTTAAGGAGGACATACTTATTCATACAAGAGCATTACATTGGTAGGGTGAAGAAGTCGGTCTGGGTGGCTCAGGGGTTAGACGCTGGCCTACTGATCCCAAGGCTGTGGGTTCAAATCTGGCCCAGACCAATGGATTTTAAGTGTGCTTAAAAATGACAGCTCCATGTCAGTAGATTTACTGGCACGTAAAAGAATTCAGCGGGACCAAATTCTGGCACACCGGGGACACTGATGTGATCCTGTCAATTGACAGCATCATCAAACAACAAAATAAATTCCTAAATGCCTAACTCTGATACCGCTAATACCGTGATACAACGTTCAGTTGCCGTTTTATTCTGCAATAGTTGTTCAGGGGTATCCAACAGATAGCTGAACTTCTCTACTTTCATTTCTCAGCAGTTACTGAGAAAGGAAATGACTATAGAATATATTGTTTAATGAATTTGATGAAACAGTCAAGATTTTTTGGGCATTTAACTCCTTGCCAAAAGAGCATTTCTAATTAGTTTCAAACAATTAATTGGAGGTAAATATAAAGGTAATAATGTTAATAATCAGTTGTACTTTGTAATATAGATGAAGATCAAGAGAATCAATGCACGTATGTTGTCATTGTTTTTGATATCAGATAATTAGGATGAATTAGGACACCACCATCATGGATTTAGGAATATTATTATGCATTTAAGAGCCATCATCACAAAAGTTATTTCTACAATTTTTTAATGTATTTATACACTTTTCAATGCTCAGTCAGGTAACATATGCTGTAGAACATTCTAATTGTGTTCTTGGATTGTTATTTAAATGACTTTTGTCCATTTATGACCATTACACAACACTTATTCAAAACTATCACAGAATTACGCAACCTTACCCTGTATGTACATACACACACTAACAAAAATTTAAGTTTTTCTAATATTTTGTATGCTAACCTCTTCTATGAATTACTTCTGTCAACTGTTTAAGCATTGAATATACAAGTTTTCTAGTTGTTTATGAACCAATAATATGTAATTCTGTCACAAGCAGCTGCTTTAGTTGAGATTTGGTGGATATGAGTTGCTTTCTTATTCTGTCTTCCAGCTCTCTCCAGAGGTTCTCAATGAGGTTGAGATCTGCAGATTGTGCAGGTGGTTTTAGTGGTGTGGAGTATTATATGGCAACCACAAATGGGCAATCTCTGCAGTATGTCCTGCTGGAAGTGTAACCGTCAACTAAATTAAACTTCTTGGTACTTTTCTTTAAATTGCCTTTCAATATGCCAATGTAGCCATATCAGTTCATATTTCTCTCAATGAATACCGGGCAGTGGGTGGAACAGTTGTCCCATCAATGGGGGTAGTGTCCCTCCCCTCGCTAGCTCCAGGTCATACTGACCTGTGTGTGTAGTACCTGGTCGAAGGGCCCCTTACGCAGGGTTACGTGTGAAGTCCTCAACAGCAAACAGGCAGAGACGATGACCTTCGGAACGGCGAGTTTGGTGGATGAGGCAACCTATCTATTGGGGTTTGTACAATAGAGGGGCAGGCGAGACTCCAAAGCCTTGGATGATATTCAGCCTAGGAGAGAGAACTCCAAATTAAACTCTGGTCCTCCAGGTTGGGGGTTATGGTAAATGGGTTGGAGGTCCTACTCATAAAGCTCAGAAAAAGGAAAGCTTGATGGATTTAATGAAGTCGACCTCAGCCAAATGTAAAAGGTTAATGGTAAAAGGCATTGTGGAACAATTAAACATAGTCACTTGGAATGTACAAGGGATATCCAGCAAAGAAAATGAAACCGAAAGAGAATTAAAAAGAGCACAGATGGACATTGCCCTATTATTGGAAACCAAAAACATGTTGATGGACTCTAAGGAGTTAAAATATATGTTGTTTTATAGTGGAGTAGCCCAAGAAAGCAGAGCTAAAGCAGAAAAACGCTCGGAGGGTACCTAACAACTGTAAGTATATATGCTCCTGAAGAGGGCAAAGAAGATGAAAATAAACAATTTTACAAGAGTTTGCAAAATCATCTAGATTCCCCAAATAAGAATAATCAAGTAATAGTGGGCGGAGACTTCAACATCAGAATCAGGAAACTACCTATAAAAGATATCACCCATAAAAGGATAATGGAGAACCTACACTGCTTGAGACACTTTTGTAACTTCAATAGATTAAAAGTAATGAATTCTTTTTTCAGACACAAAGATATACACAAATATACGTGGGCCAGTAGACGATCAAGAAGTATTATAGACTACATTTTAGTCAATAACCAATTAGCATCTCTGATAAAACACACAAGAGTGTATAGAAGCTATGACATATCATCAGATCATTTTATGTTAATGACAAAAGTTAAACAACTGAAAAGATGGTATAAAGCAAACAGGAAGAATGAAAATGTATTAACTCACTTATTAAGGTGGTGCTGTTTTTATAAAGATTATTACGTAGCAGCAGGAATAATGTTCTTACTGAAAGATGAAATACTGTGATAGCAGACGCGATTCCTATCTTCAGGGTCGTGGTTACAGAATGGAATGCATAAGTCAATGTTCCTTTATCACAACATATTTATTCATTTACACTTCGTTATTTTACACTCTCAGCACCATATTAATTAATCAACAACTTTCACAATTATGATTTAGTAGAATCTACACTGGATAAAAGTTTGGTGAAAGTTCCATGTTCACACACTACCAAAAACACGTCCTTTCATCTTGAGCACACAGACGCTAATGAAAATAGTCCTTGGCGTCTCTCTGACACAACACCGCCATTTTTTTGTATTCATCTACGCAAATAGTTTTTATTGGTTGTATACAAAGTGAGAAGAAAACATTGGCTATCCTGAATATTAAAAATAAGTCCCTGATACACCCAAACAAGAACTAGAAATTTATACACTCTTAAAAAAACATTTATATGAACGATTTTCTATCAGGGCCCAATATTCTGTCTCATATACCCCTTGTTTTGTTTTTCAAGTTGTCACCTATATTTACAATCTTGAAACACAATACAATACTTCTCCCTACTCCTATGATTCAATCACTTTGTACAATATTTTTTTTTTTTTTTTTTTTTTTCTTTACAGTCTTCTTCACTGTTTGTCTTTGTCTTTTGTTTTGGCATGATACAGCATGTCTTTATAAATTTCACATATTCAATTACTACACAATACATTCAGTTATTATACAATATATATTCAGTTATTGTACAACACATTTGGTTACTACACAACATGTCCAATTATTATGCAATACATATTCAGTTATTGTACAATATATCCTGCTATCATACCACATATGTTCTGTTATTATACAATACATATTCAGTTATTACACAATACACATTCAGTTTTTGCAGAACACATTTAGTTATTACTCAACATATTCAGTTATTACACAATATATCCAGTTATCATACAATACATATTCAGTTATTGTACAACACATATTCAGTTCTTATACAACACATACTCAGTTATTGTACATTTGACATTGACACAAATATAATTTAAGTGTATCATGGTTTATTATGTGGTTTTTGACTTGTATTCATTGCTATGAGGAGAGAAAAACAGGATACAAATTTTGAGCTAATGATTATGATCATGTTTATGGCAATATTTTATTCAGTTCTTTGCCTTCTTTTTCTTGTAAGTTTGTTATGTATAGGCAGGTTGTTGAGTCGGTTCTTAAACTCTGATGTTACTAATGGTACTATTTTTCTTAATTGGGTTATTATTAATTATTGTTTGGTTCAACATTTCTTCGAGCTTAGCATTGGCTGTATTCATCTTAATTCATGCGCATTGTTTTTCTGATTATGGTTTTCCTCACTTCACTAATTGTCACTTCTTTGTCTCTTATTTCTGTAAGAGAAAACTTCTATACTTATAATTATTCTGTAATTGTATTATTTTTCTTCTCAATTTACCCTCGACATCTTTGTGTCGAAATATTATATCTTTGTCATCATAATTGATTCTTTTTTATTTTTGTCCCTGACATCCTTATGTCAAAAACATATTATCTTCCGTCGCTATAATTCATTTATTTAATGACAATCAGTGTCCTCATCTGTCGTTGTTGACAATGCTCTTTGTGGTCGATATAGCCAATGACTACGTTGATTTTCTTCCTTGTTGTAATTCCTAATCTGAACATAATTTTCTATAAGTAACCCATTAAAAATTGTTATCTTCCTTCATCTCTACTACTCCTGCCTTACATATTTGTTGGCAAAGACTATTTGGTCCTTTCTTTGTATGGCTTTAATTTATTTTTATGGTATCTTCCTACCAACTTGCCATTTGTATTCTGTAGCTCATACGTGTGGTCACCCAGCTGTTTTGTTATGACCAGTGGTTCCATCTTTCTCCCTGTGTAGCCATCATGGTGTCGATGTCAATTGTAAGTTGCTGAGATTTTGTTGTTTGTCATCCACTCGGTTGGGACGAACTTAGTTGTTGTAATTTCCCTGAGTGTTGGTGGTGGTTGTCATTTCTGTATTCTGTGCAGCATCTGTCCTATTTGGCACATCTTCATCTACTTCCTGCTGTCTTATGTTGCCAGTGTACCATTGGTCTCTGCCCCTTTGGCGTGAACCTCTGTCATATGACGGTCTTTGGTTGTTCAAGTGTTCCCTACTGAATCGTATATGATTCACTTGATGGGTATGGTCTTCTGGTCTTCCACGATCATATGTATATGTTCTGTATCTTGATTCACCCCTCGGTATTGTGTCGTGGTACCGCTGTCTTGTGTTCTCCATCCTCTCGCCATGATTATGTGGTTGTGGGAAATGGTGTGCCCCTCTCCCCCTTTCATGGGTACTGCTAGTATTTCTATGTTCTCCCTCACTCTGGTTGTTCGTAGCCGTGCTCCGGTTTAAGATGGGTGAGTTTGGGTGACCGTTCCTATGTCTATGCTCATTAGGCCGACCATTTTGTGTTTCGAAGGCTGTCAGCAATTCTATCATATCTGCAAAATCTACTGGCCTCGCAACAATTAACCCTGTTCTCACTGTGTCTGGGAAATGTCTTGTTATGCTGGTAATTAGTTCTGCTTCCGACAAGTTGGGGTCTAATAGCTTTCCTTTGTTGGCTATTTTCATAAAATAATCGACTAGCGATAATCCTTTGGTTGGACCATATCTACCTGTCGCTAGCTCTACCCTAGTTTGGTTTTGTTTAGCTGGGCCCCAATACCTTGATAGGAATAAATTTCTGAATGAACTATATGACTCATGACCAGCTAGTGTTAACCTGAGCCATTCTAACGCCCTGTTTTTTAAGCTTTTCTTAACTATCATCATCCTAAGCTCGTTTGGTATCCTTTTCACTTTAAAATATTCTTCCATCTCTTTAACAAAGAGTTTTGGATTGTCTCCCTTCTCCTCGTCAAATGTAGGTGGTGTGATTTCATGTAATATGCTGTTGGTGTAACATGTGTTATGTGTTGTGTCATTGTTTGGTTGTGAACCTCTTTCTCTGTATGGTGAGTCAACATTTTGTACATTATTCAAGTAACTCTCATCTTGTACATTACTTACATCTAAATCATCTTGCCTTTGTAATGCATTCACAACATCATTTACATTAGCCAAACTTTCTTTCCCTTTTTTCATTTCTTCACAAATTGATTTTAAATCATTCTTTATTTCTAAGTGGCTTTGTTTCATATCATTTATAGCATCCTGTTGTGAATGCATCACATCATTCATTGTCTTAATTTTAGGAATTACAATTTGTTCTACAGTTTCATTAATAATGTCTTTCCTTACTACCTCAATCTCTTTCCTTAATTCCTCAGTTATTTCTGCTTTTACATTTGTAATCTTACAGTCTACACTTGCATTACATTCTGTTATTTCCTCTCTACACCTAGCAATTTCTCCTTCTAACACAATCTTATTCTCTCTCATCTCTGATTCTATCTTTCCCATCCTATCTCCTACGATTTCTATCCTAGCTTCTAAGGCTTCCTTTGTTTCATTTAAGTTTTTATGTACTAATTTTAAATTAGTTTCCATTACTTTCATATTTTCTTTACACTCCTGTCTTCCTAATTCTATTTTCTGTTCTAAGTTCTGTCTTCCTAATTCCATTTTCTGTTCTAAGCCTTTTCTCACTTCCTCCATTTTCTGACCTATCTCTTCCTTATTCTGTTCCAGTTTCTGACCTATACTCTGACCTAAACTTTGTTCTATGTCCTGTTTTAATTCTGCATTATTTTGTTCCATTTTCTGACCTAATTCTACCTTGTTTTGTTCCATTTTCTGTTCTAGTCTTTCAAACATGATCATTAATAACCTTTGGTCTTTGCTTATTGCTAGCTGTTCCTCACTTTCTAATTCTACCTGATAACTAGGCCTATCTGCCCCTTCCCCCACTCCTGTTTCCATCTCTTTTCGTGACATTTTAATTTCTTTATCCAATTCACTTAAGGTTAAAAGTCCCACTACTTTGCCGCTTCTCAGTAACATAAAAATGGAAATAAAATGTACCTGAAAACAAAAATTTTTGATCCTACTTTTTTTTCCGTTGGTTTTTCGTCCAGTTATTTACGTCTCCTGGGCAGTTGGCTTCGCTAGATGATCTCCGGTGTTTTTCCCACGTTGATTCTCCGTGTATCGATGTTCTGATGGCGATATCAAACGATGGTCTAATGGCGTCTTCTTCCTGTGCGATGGGATGGCGTCAGTTGGTGTTTATTGTAATTTCAATTTTCGTAATTTTGCATTCCATTCTAAATTCGCGTTCCACGTTGGGTAAGCCATTTTGGTGCTGTTTTTATAAAGATTATTACGTAGCCGCAGGAATAATGTTCTTACTGAAAGATGAAATACTGTGATAGCAGACGCGATTCCTATCTTCAGGGTCGTGGTTACAGAATGGAATGCATAAGTCAATGTTCCTTTATCACAACATATTTATTCATTTACACTTCGTTATTTTACACTCTCAGCACCATATTAATTAATCAACAACTTTCACAATTATGATTTAGTAGAATCTACACTGGATAAAAGTTTGGTGAAAGTTCCATGTTCACACACTACCAAAAACACGTCCTTTCATCTTGAGCACACAGACGCTAATGAAAATAGTCCTTGGCGTCTCTCTGACGCAACACCGCCATTTTTTGTATTCATCCGCGCAAATAGTTTTTATTGGTTGAACACAAAGTGACAAGAAAACATTGGCTATCCTGAATATTAAAAATAAGTCCCTGATACACCCAAACAAGAACTAGAAATTGATACACTCTTAAAAAAACATTTATATGAACGATTTTCTATCAGGGCCCAATATTCTGTCTCAAAGGTAAGACAATATAAAGAGATTATACTGTCAGTGTCTAGATGAATGTATAGATCATCGACCATTAAGTCTAGACGTAAACTCAGAATGGGAAGATTTGTAATATGTTATCACTAAAGCACTAGGGAAGAGGAAAATAAGATCCAAAAAGCGAGTATTGTATATCTGGAATAATAATATTGCTTCATTAATTAGAGATAAGAAAGAAGCCTATTTAAAACTATTAAATTAACCTAACAATGAAAACAGAATTGAATATAAGAGAAGTGCCATAGTGAAAAAAGAAATGTGCAAGTTACAACAGAGTTGGGATTGATATGTTAGCAATTTGGAATATGATGTCCATGGAGCCCAAAGGCAGGCATATAGAATAATGAAGCATCTAAATATAACAGAAAAGGACACTGTAGAACTAAGCAATATTTCTGAAGATGATTGGCTAAAATATTTTAAAGAATTATGGTTTCACCCAGGGAAAGAAGTACATGAAGGATCAAGTAAAACTTACGTTGAGGTTGATTCCATCACAATGAACGAATTCTTAGAAGCAATGAAAACCTTCAAAAGTAATAAGGCACCAGGATGTGCTGAGATAAATCTGGACTTATTGAAATACTCATCGCCCAAAATCAAATACACATATTTAAATATTTTAAACATATGTTGGCATGCCCTAAAAATTTCCAATGAATGGAAAAGAGCTATGGTTAAACCAATTTTCAAGAAAGAAAACAGGAGTGAACTAAATAATTCTAGAGGTATAAGCCTCTTAAATGTGGGCTACAAAATATTTGCTAAAATTTTAACTAAACGTCTAAATAATATATGTGAAATCCTACTAAGTGACCAGCAACATGGATTCAGAAGAGGGAGATCCTGTATGGATTGCATATTTATAGTACAGCAGATAACAGAGAAATGAAGAGAATATAATTTTCTACGATAGATCACATATTTGTAATTAAATAACTCAGTGAGAAAACTGCTAATATTGAACCGCAAACTAATTTAACTTTCGTGGTTTTTAAACTGTATATAAGTCTGTACCTGTGCAATACCTGTGAAATACCACTCTCTTTGCAAGGCCAGAAGACAAAAAGAATGAGTAACACATTTCTATTCGAAAAAAGGCATAAGCATTCGCAAATTCAAGAAATAAATAAGAATAAGTGGTGGAATCAGGACTGAAACATTCTATGCCATAGTGGGCATCTTCCGTTAATCGAGCGGATGCCCTTATCACTACGCTGTCATAGCCAACTTGCCAGTGTGACATTAAACTCCCCATCTGATTCGTAATTTCCCGGTAGACCACAAGGGAATCTCTCATCAGAGATAAATATCCTAAGGGTGACTTACAGACGTAAGTACTTTATGTCCTGGTTTAAGTAAGTTGGAGCAGAATGTGTTTACAACTATTGACATATTTTTCAGTTAACAAAGTTGGGTAATTAACTAACTCTTAATTTGTTTAATCATATATTGCAAACGGACACCCACCCACCCACACACACACACACACACACACACACACACACACACACACACACACACATACACACACGCTCACACACACATACACACACGCTCACACACACATACACAAACACACACACACCCACCCACCCACACACACACACACACACACACACACACACACCCACACACACACACACACACACACACCCACCCACCCACACACACACACATACACATACACACACGCTCTCACACACACACACACACACGCTCACACACACATACACAAACATACACAAACATACAGAATCCCCTACTTGTACGTAATAGAAATAGTAAAAATCTGATGTGTTGCACTGACACGACTTTCTAGACTCTTGCACAATCTATTCTTACAAACGCTTGTTCCTCCTTCTGCTCCATGTTAATCGACATAGAGATTTATAGAAATTATTTTATTGCTCATATTCCTGTATGTGTAAGGGAAATTTGGCAATGCTATAGGCTTTGTGTGATAGGTGCTTTAAGAGTGGTCGCCATATGATTACTTTGAAATTCTGTTTCTCTTCTGTTCCTTTAACAGCACGTCGCTGATATTCCATTCTCTTTGAATGGTCGGGATAATAAAAACCGAATAAGACTTCCTACATGAGAAAATCATAACTATTTGAAAATACAAACAATAACAGGCAACGTCTTTTATATAGTTATCTCCTAAAAGTAATATTTAAAAATTGTGTGTTTTAACAAGATCTACATTTTCGTGCAGTTAGATCTATCGCTTACAGTTTACTAGTTATGCACATTACTCAGAATGAAGAGGCCATTGCTATAAAGTTCATCGTAGACAACTCATTTCAAGAAAATATCTGATATATGTGGCGTTTTAATCAACATTCTTAGAGCCGTTTTTGACAAAATCAATTTTTTTGAAAAATGTTTCATTTAAGGGTGATTTGGGAAGGAGAGGTTTTCAAATATTCGCCTCACATGCCTGGAACATGCTGAACTCAAATACCAAGTTTGGTATTTAACTAATGTTTGGCTTTTGAGTTAGGCTGTTAACGGACACACATAATGCTGCTCGCGCTTTTGTGCACCTCTTACTAATAAGTCTTCTTTTGGATTCAGAGTATTTTGGTTTGGTTTGGTTTAAGGGCGCTCAACTTCTAGGTCATCAGCGCCCTTAAGAGATTCATGGCAATAGCCAAATATAAATTTCACTCAAAAAATAAAAATACTAGCAACAACAAAGATATACAATGGTAAAAAACAGTGGGAATAGCCAGATATGAAACAAGGTGATAAATATGTCCAAAAGCAGAAACAGGTAATTAAAATTTTAAATCCTCAAATTGATATT
Source organism: Tenodera sinensis (assembly GCA_030765045.1). Lineage (NCBI taxonomy): Eukaryota > Metazoa > Arthropoda > Insecta > Mantodea > Mantidae > Tenodera > Tenodera sinensis. The sequence continues at coordinate 199,253,242 of CM060962.1, read as the reverse complement.
GCACTCCACTAAAAAAATAAAAGCTCTATCAACCGCTGTTTTGTCGTCAGCTAGGACCTCTGCAAGTCTGGCAGGCAGCTGCAGAGAGTCCCGAAGGTGTGCTAGAGAGCAACACTCCAGCAGCACGTGGCGAACCGACAAAATGTTGTCACACAGCGGACATATAGGAGCAGGGTCCCTTTTAAATAGGCAATCATGCGAAAAATTGCAGTGCCCTATTCTTAATCGAGCCAAACTAACCTCCTCGCGACGAGATGTGCGACAGGAAGTTACCCAGTTTATCGGAAGTTCTTTCACTTCTTTAAGCTTATTACCGCGGAGAGCTGACCACTCGTCGTGCCAGGACGACAGCACCGCTCTCCGCACTTCAAGCCTAAAGCTTCCGAAGCAACACGTGACATGGTAATACTGGGTTCTGTAGTTGCCGTCTTTGCTGCTAAATCTGCCATCTCATTCCCCGGCAAACCTACGTGTCCAGGAATCCATGCACACACCACGTCAACACCAGAAGCGTGTAAAACATGGAGAGCATCCTGGATACGTTGTACAATAGGGTGGGAGTTGTACAACTGACAAAGGCTCTGCAGTGCACTAAGGGAATCGCTCAAAATCAGGCAGTCACCTAATTTACGACGGCAAACATACAAAACGGCTCGATAAATTGCATAAAGCTCTGCAGTAAAAATGGAGGTGCTGTTTGGAAAACCTAATGTATATGGTTCGGTTCCATAAACATAAGCACATCCAACACCGTTGGTGCTCTTTGAACCATCGGTGTAAATATATCGACGGACGGTGTAGCCTGACAAAAATTCTAAGAAACAAGTGCGGATACTTGAAATAGGCATCGTGGACTTCCGGTGTACGGTCAACCCAAGATCTACATGGGGCGTGCCAGATAGCCAAGGGGGGTAAAGCCTCTCGCCCATGGCGAACATCCTAGGCAGTTCCACTCCAAGCTTCACTAGAAGGTCTTGGAAACGGAACCCCGCAGGCTTAGGACTAAGGGTGCTATTCCTGTATCGTTCTCTTAGCGTGGTGGTGAAAAAACAAGCGAACGTTGGGTGCTTAGGCATACATCTAAGCGCACAACCATAATTTGCCAAGAGAATCTCACGCCGGTATTGCAGAGGAGGTTCTGCGGTCTCGGCGTAAAGGCTAACCACTGGGCTTGTTGGGAAAGCTCCTGTTGCAATGCGGATGCCCCTATTATGGACCACGTCTGATCTTCTCAGCACAGATGGTCGTGCTGAGGAATAGACAATAAACCCATAGTCTAGCTTTGACCGGATGAGTGCGCGATATATTCGCAACAAAATTGTCCGATCCGCTCCCCACGATTTGCCATTTAGTACTCGCATGATATTTAGGGAACGGTCACACCTCGCTCTTAGCTGTGCAATATGCGACGACCAACTAAGCTTCCTGTCCAAGATCAAACACAGGAAGCGCGTCTCTTCTGCGAAGCGAAGTACATCTGGACCGAAGCGGAGCGAAGGTGGTAATCGTCTCCTACGGCGCCAGAAATTAACGCAGATTGACTTCTCAGTTGAGAAGCGGAAGCCGTTTTTCACGCTCCATTCTCTAAGGTTGTCCAAACATTGCTGCAGGCGCCGTTGTAAGAACGCCGTGCGCTGAGAAGTGCTATAGATAGCGAAGTCGTCTACAAATAGGCATGACGAAACTCCAGGTGGAACACAGTTCCAGATGGAGTTAACTGCTATAGCAAAGAGCGTGACACTTAGCACCGAATCCTGAGGTACTCCCTCCTCCTGAACAAAAGAATTAGAAAAAACCGAGCCGACCCTTACTCGGAAAAAGCGGCCCTTCATAATCTCCTGAATGAAAAGTGGTAGGCGTCCACGTATGCTCCAGGCATACAGGGAACGTAGAATCCCTGCACGCCAGCACGTATCATAAGCCTTCTCAAGATCGAAAAATATGCCAACAGTAAACCACACTGGATGTTAGTCAGTAGGTTACGACTTTCTAACCACCATACCAATCGTCCATTGATCATGCGTTCCATCACCTTGCAAACGCAACTGGTGAGGGAAATAGGACGATAGCTGGAGGGAACATGACGATCCTTTCCAGCCTTCAAGGTGGGAATAACGGTGGCCTCCCGCCAATTTTCTGGGAGTATACTCTTAACCCAAACACGATTATAGACCCCGAGCAGGAATGCCTTACCTTCAGGAGAGAGCTGTTATAACATTTGTACATGAATACCGTCCGGTCCTGGTGCTGATAATCGCGAATAATTCAGCCAATGTTCCATCTCCACCATGGTGAAAAGGCGATTGTAATCTTCAACATTTCTAGACCGAAACGAGAAGCCTTGAGATTCCACCCGAGTTTTAATTGGAAGGAACTCAGGGGAGTAGTTTTCCGAGCTAGACACTTGAGCGAAGGCACTGCCAAACGTATTGGCCACTACAAATGGATCAACAGCAGCTCCTGTGTCTTTTTTTAGTCCCGCTATTGGTATTTGGGTCGTTTTAGCTGCAACACGCCTTAATATATCCCACATAACCGAGGAAGGTGTGTGTTGGTTAAATGAAGCTACAAATTTGCTCCATGATGTCTTTTTGGCATCTTTAATGACTTGTCTGGACATGGCGCGCATTCTCTTGTATTCGATTAGGTTTTCCAAAGTAGGGTGATGTTGGAAAATCCTAAGAGCACGCCTTCGAGCACGAATGGCATTCCGACATTCTTCCGTCCACCAGGGGACGGGAAATCGACGAGGGTGTGAAGTCGACCGCGGAATTGATTGTTCAGCAGCAGAGAGAATCGTCTCCGTGAGATGCTGCACCAAATCATTCACTGAGTCATGCTCGTTGTACGTAAAGATAGCCAGCTGGGTGTAAAGGTTCCAGTTGACATGGTCCAAACGCCATCTGGTCATACGTGTGGAAAATGTATGTTGTGTCAAGAGACTAATAGGACATGGGAAGTGGTCACTAGAGTGTAAATCAGAGATGACATTCCATTGTAAGGAGACTGCCAACTGAGGTGAACAAACTGCAAGGTCAAGGTGTGAGAAGCTGTTGTGAGAGTCAGAAATGAATGTAGGCTCTCCAGTGTTGAGGAGAGTTAGGTTGTGACTGTCCAGGAAATCGGCAATGAGCGTACCTCTCGCACAAGCGCGACTTGAACCCCAAAGTGGGTGGTGCGCATTGAAGTCTCCCACCAACAGAAACGGTGTTGGCAACTGGGAAACTAGATCGTCCAAATCAATGTGCGAGAAGTCATGGGACGGAGGCAAATATAGATTACAGATGGTGAAATGGATGTCTGGCAGCAACTGATTGGATATCAGACTGTATTGGTACAGATTGCATATATATGTCATCTCTCACATGTATTATAGCGCCGCCATGTGCCGGAACACCCTCTTCTGGTGTAACATCACACCGTACTGGGGTGTACCGCCTTAGATGGAAAGCGTCTTGAGGACGCAGCTTAGTCTCTTGCAAACATGCGACCAGAGGTTCGTTTTCTTTGAGCAAAAGCTCAAGTTCGGGTCTTTGAGTTCGAATTCCACGTATGTTGCATTGTAGGATAGTCATATTGCATTGTGAATGGGATAGGTAATTCCAAGGGAACTCTTCATTACTTTGGAGTAGGCGGTTGTCGAACTAATTTAGCCCTTTTCTTCTCTCTTGGGCTGACATTCTTTACGGACGCTTTTTCGCGCCTCTTTTCCACTGGGGGTCTCCCAGTGTGGGCAGATTCTAGCCCCATGTCCTCTGCCGAGGACGTCCGTGTTCCCATAGAGAATTTCGGTTCGAGAGCTTCGAACCGATTTGACACGGAGACCGGCGAACCTGACATACGCCGGTCTGTAGCCATACCAGAGGATTCCTCTGAAGAGGATCTCCTAGGAGATGACTTTGGATTTTTCTTTCCCTTTGATGTTTTGGGAGAAACCTTACTCTCTTTGAGGAAATCAGATATTTTGTACTGCGTCTTAAACTTGATCGGTGAAGCATCGTATGCAATGGGTCTACTTGTCGAGGTTGGCTTCTTTGTTGGTGACCTTCCTGATCTGCTGGATTGAACTGCGGTGCTTGTAGATGCTGTAGCGGACTTAGGTGATGTCAAACGCTTTGGATGTGACCTAGCTACTAGAACTTTATCTGATATTGTTGCCTCGTTTATATCGCTAGTTTGAGTTGCGATTTCCCGACGTGGTACTAGTTTAGCCGTAACCGAGCTATAGGTACCGGAGTTCGGGATAGCGGGCTGGCGCAAACGTACGAGCTTTCGGGCTTCTGAGAAGGACACCTTCTCTCTAACCCGGATCTCCTGTATAGCTCTTTCCTCCATATAACGGGGACATTTCTCCAACACCTCGAACAAAAATCAAGGAATATCTCAGAAATGGTTCACTCTACAAAAGAATTTACTCAGACATATATTGTGTATTTTAGCAAGATCTACACCTTGTGTAGAGTACAATTTGCTCCATCACCTAGGGTTTTCCAGTTACGCAAAGGTCATCCAGTGTAAATAGAATTACAGGGTCTGTAGTCACAAAATTCCAGCTGTATATTTCATTTGTCATATAAATATGTAAAAAATATGGCATTTTAATCAAACTCGATAGAGTCATTTTTAAGAAAATAAACATTTTCGAAAAATGTTCCATGGAAAGCTTGGTTCAAGGTTTACAAATTTTCTTCAAGTTCTCCATGTTGCGTGCTTGAAAGACATTAAACTTAAATGCCAACTTTGGCTTTTAACAGACTTTTCGTTTTTGAGTTACGCTGTCCACAGACTGACAGACACACATACACAGACACACACATACGGACGTTTTTCTAAAAATCTGTTTATTTAAACTCCCATGGCTTCCCCCACGAAATTATCTAGCTAGTTTTCTTGCACGTGCAACCGCTATATGTGAATATAGTAGCTCCGTTCTCTTTGCAGGATTCACATATAAAGAATCTGATGTCTTGCACTCACATGACTTTCACTACTTTTATACTAACCACTCCTACAAGCTCTTATGCCTCTATCTTCTTCGTGTTAGTTGAGATAAGCATTTGTACAAATTATCGTATTGCTTCTTTCCTGGTAGGTTAAAGGGGAATATTAGAACACACTGCCTGTGAGCGATAGTCAAATCTTTTAAAGCTTTGAGATCCCGTTCTCTTTGCACGCTTCACATATAAAAATGAACAATGAACCATTTCACGAAAGTTTTAGCTTTCCAAAAGTTGCACAAATAAGAAGGAATATTTCCGAAATAGTCCACTCTACAAAAAATTTATTCAGACATAAATTGTGTGTCTTAGTGAGATCTTCATTTTTTGTAAATTAAAAATGTGTGTATCTCTTACGGTTTACGAGTTATTCAAAGGTCATCCAGAGTAATTAGGGCTACATAGGATAGAGCCAGAAAATTCAAAATATAAATTTGGTTTCTCATACAAATATCTTAATCATATGACATTTTAATCAAAATCGTTAAAGCCATTTTCAAGAAAATTAAAGCTATCGAAAACCTTTCCATGCAAAGGATAGTTTAGGGTGGCCCTGTTTTCTTCAAAATCTTCGTATCGCATCTTTGAAATACATTAAACTTAATACCAAATTTGGCTTTTAACCGACTTTTCAATTTTTGAGTTATGCTGTCCACAGACTGGCACACACACATATGCAGACAGACCTGTTTGTAAAAGTCTGATATCCTCCACTCTTGTGCCTTTCTTTAGTCTTGTGCTAACCGTTCTTACAAATTCATATCCTTCCATCTTCTTCGTGTTAGTTGAGGTAAACATATCCAGAAATTATCTGGTCGTTTTTTTGCACGTTCAACGGGAGTGTGCTAATACAGTATGCTTTGAGCGACAGACAAATGCTTCAAAGTTCCGTTCTCTTTGCACGGTTCACATATAAAAAAGGAATGGCGATGTATCATACGCCCGAAGTGTAAGTTCTCCAAAACTAACACCAATAATAATGAATATCTGGAAATGGTTCACTCTAGAAAAAACATTTACTGAAATCTAAATTGTGAACTTCAGCAAGGTCTACATTTTGGGTAGAGTAGCATTTGCTCTGTCTCTTAGAGTTTAACTGTAACAATCATCCAGTGTAAATGTAACTAAAGGGGCTATAGTCAGCAAATTCAAGATATTCATTTCATTCGTCATAAAAATGTATCAAATATATGGCATTCAAATCAAAAGACATAGAGACATTTTTAAGAAAATAAACATTTTTGAAAAGTGTTTCTTAGAAAGCGTAGTTTAAGGTGAAGCAATTTTCTTCATAATCACCGCGTGACATACTTGAAACACATTAAACTGAAATGCCAAATTTCGTTTTTAACAGACTTTTCGTTTTTGAGTTACGCTCTCCACAGCCTGACAGACACACACATACACCGACGCACACACTGACCCTTTTATAAAAGTCTGATGTGTTGCTCTCACATGACAATCTCTACTCTTGTACTAGCCATTCTTACAAGCCCGTGTTCTGCAATCTTCTTCGAGTTAGTGGAGACCAACATTTGTAGTAATTATATGTTTCGTGTTCTTACACGTGCAACGGGAGTATGGTAGGCTTTGAGTGATAGTAAAATGTTTAAAAGGTTTCAAAATTCCGATCTCTGCGGGGTTAGCATACAAAAAATTGAATGTCCTTGTTTCCTTTGACAGAAGTGTAAGTTCTCCGACACCTTGAGCAAAGCGCAAGGAATATGTCCGAAATGGTTCACTCTACAAAAAATATTATTCAGACATAAGTTGAGTATTTTAGCAAGATCTACACCTTGTGTAGAGTACAATTTGCTCTAACTCTTCGGGTTTTCCTGTGATGCAAGTCATTCAGATTAATTACCACTGCAGGGGCTATAGCCAGAAAGTTCAAGATATACATTTCATTTGTCATAAAAATATCTCAAACATATGATATTTTAATCAAAATCGTTGGAACGATTTTCAAGAAAATCAAAATTTTAGAAAATCTTCAATGTAAAGCGTAGTTAGGGTGAGGCTATTTTCTTCAAAATCTTCGTGTCGTATCCTTGAAAGACATTAAACTTAAATACCAACTATGGTGTTTAACCGAATTTTTGTTTTTGAGTGATGCTGTCCACAGAGACACAGACACACACACACGCACACACGCACACACACAGTCACACACAGACTGACACAGCCCTTTTTCTAAATTTTTTTTTATTCAGTGGTCCTAAAAATATATATTTCCGGTGAAATCTCGACATCGAGTTTTGGGTGGAATAGAATTATTCTCCTACTTGCCAGTAGAGAAAGTTAAAACGGTATGTTTGATGTTAAAAAAGTGCGTTTAAAATAAATAGAGACTGAAGAATGTCTCAGTAAACAAAAATGAATATCTACATACCGGTAAAAAAGGGTATGAAGTTACATTTCGCTTGGCCGGAAGGATGGCTGCGTTGGTTTACCTTTATAGCCTGGTTGAGCGATTTCCCTTTTCAAGCACCAACAGTAGTCCGCTAGCATCGCAACATTCCACCGATCCTGATATCTCCTCTCCATGTCTTTCATTTCTTGGTGCAATCTTTCACCTTGTTCATCACCGAGTGATACTAAATTATCAGGAAAATAGTCTAGATGGGAACACAAAAGGTGAAGTTTTAAACTCATAATTATTACACCCAAGTATTCGTAACTTTTCTAACATATTTGTCACAATTACTTCATATTGCAGGTCCTTTGTAACTCCCAGAAACTTATTGACTACTTCTTTCAAAGCACACCGTGCTTGAAGTTCTCTATCATTCAGAAAATCACGGTCCTTCATTAGCTGCCTTATCTGAGGTCCATCTAATACGCACTCTTTTATCTCAGCTTCAAACATCACAGACAATTTACTATTCAGATATATGAGTAAATATATTTCAGAATATAAATTAGTAATAAAATCATTTCCATAAAATTTTCTTAAAAATCTTTGTCTGGTACACCTAAACCGTGTCTGACTCAAGTGGTTAATTTGGCATTAATACATCACTTCAGTTTTGAGTTATGCTGTTCACGATTGATGTATGCCCGGGATACATTTTTCTTAAACCACTTTTATTTTTCAGTGGTCCTCAAGACATCTATTTCCGCGAAAGCTCGATATCAACATTTTGAGTGGAATTCAATACCTCCTCTACTTAGTTGCACAATGAAGGCATGCACTACTGGCTAAAAGACATGTTGGGAATTGCTTAGAGATAGAATTTCAATGTGAGAACACGTTCCTTGTCCGTTGTCACAAACTCGATACGTAATTCAATTACTAAATGTCCAATAACAGGTTTCTTCTCTATATAATACATGTCCAATCTAATTGGTTACTAAAATTAAATTAAATTATTTTGTTGTTTAACGACGCTGTCAATTGCCAGGATCACATCAGCGTCGCCGGTGTGCCGGAATTTTGTCCCGCAGGAGTTCTTTTACATGCCAGTAAATCTACTGGCATGGAGCTGTCGTTTTTACGCACACTTAAAAACCATCGACCTGGGCCGGGTTTGAACCCGCGACCTTGGGATCAGTAAGCCAGCGTCTGACCAAATGAGCCACCCAGACCGACTTGGTTAATAAAGATAAGTTTGCAAACTATGTCGCATATTTGCTTGTTACACATACGTACTTACTTTATGAATATATGCTTACTTTATTCGGTTTATCTTCATGTTTCTTTTGAAATTACGATACTTCCGAATAATAGGTATAATTAAAAAAGCTCCCCTTTCCTCCCTCCATGACATAGTTAGTGGTAAGTATTCTCAGACCAGAGTGCCATCTACATAAACAGATCACAACTATTTGAATTAGTTTAAAATGTAGATGGCAACCTAGTAGTCTTTTTATTTTTTCGCATAAAGGAACAAAAATAAACTGTGAAAAACAAAAATGTAAAAAGCAACAGCATGTTTACTCCTAGAAATATAAATTAAAATAAATTTAGTAGTTTTATTTAACAAATTGTACCCTTTTATCTTTTATTAATAAGGAAAAATAGTAACGTGTTGCGCCTAGGAAGCTATGATATAGAGTATGGGTTTGGAAGCGAGTTGTATGCTTTAAAATTTACAGGAATATCTCCGGTAACTAGGCTAGATATTCTTGTAAATTTGGCTAATAAATTCAGCTAAATATACGCATTTGCCTTCAGATATAAATAGTACCGGAGATCAAATCCAGGACCTCCGCGCTAGATGCAGGCGCACTACCAACTGCGCTACGGAGGTGGTATAAGCTGGAAGTGCATGTGTTGAAATTTTCATTTGCATGCATGGCGACACACGTATACCTAAGCACACGGCGGTACTCTGCTTTTAAACTGTTAATTTTGGACCCTGGGTGCCTCAGAACATACCGGGTGGAAGGGAACTTATAACATTCCTTCATAAAAGCCTTACAATCAGAAAAGTCTAATGGCATGTAATTAATGCTTTTCCACACAATAGCCGTGTATAGGACATGATTGGAAAGGGTAGAGTGAGACTGAAAAATTGAATGCCATGATCAGCATTTGAACCACGGATCTACCGTCCGGCTGCTCTAACCACTAACGTGCCGATATAACATTAAACTCTCCAATTCACTCTATGGTTCAAATCCCGGTCATGGCATTCAATTTTTCAGTCTCACTCTACCCTTTCCTAGTCTAATGGCAGCTTGTTGTTTGAACAGCACATTTCGAAAAAATAAATGAATTTTGTTCTAAATTGGATGCGTAATTTTACAAGAATGTACGAAGATAATAGTTTATTACTTGTAATATGCGTAGAGTAACTTATCTCTAACGTAGTTTTGGCAGTAATAATGGAAATTCAGACAGGTACTCGAAATAATTAATCACTTAAAAGAATTAAAGGAATACTCCGAGCAGCTTCCTCAGACGAAGTAACTCGGCAAAGTCGCATTGAGGTTGGTTAGGGAATTGAACCGGTTTCTGGATGTAAACAGATCAGTCGCCTGCAGCGCGGTGTAATATTTTAGGAGCAAACGATTCTGATTGGCCTACACTCGCACAGTAAACATGGAAGCACACGGCATGCTATTTGTTTACGTTCACGAGGTGCCATGCTGCGGTGCTTATGTACAGACTCTGTGAAAGTGACACCCACACAATCCGCAGTGTTGCCAGCTTGTTTTCGACAAAACTAAAATATCGCCTTAGGACATGGTCCAAGACAAAGACGTTAGATACAAAATGTGTTCCAATCACTGGTTTAAATTAATGTAGTGAGTTCCCTTCTATTCTGTACATTTCCAATCTAATCCTGATGATATGGATCTTCTAGGTTGAATGTAATATTTCAGATAAGAAATAGAGTATAAACTTCAAACATACATGTTAATCATTGTCAGTTAGTCTGTTACCAAATAAATATAACATGAGCTGTTGTGTATAGCATAGGAGAAGAAGAATTGAGGAGCGCTCTTCAAAACTCGTTAGATGCAAGATCTTACGAACTTGAGTTATATATGGTATCGGCATAATTTTCACCTTCTACATCGTTCTGTGAAATCAGATTTTGCAAAATTCGATTCTTATCCTGTGTAGAAGATAAGGAATATTAGCAGTTTTTTTTTTTTTTTTTTCAAAATTCGATAGATGCACTTGCTCAGTTAAAGCAAAGGTTGATAGTTACAATTTTATGATTTTATTATCCAGAGTGTAGCAACCTGAATTCTGTGAAATGCATGACTGCTATCTCACTGTTGCGATTCTTGGAATTCTCAATCATTTCTGCAAGCTTTGTACACTGCTGCATTGTTGGCAATAACTGCGAACTCAGGTTGTGCGCTTAGATTTCAAATTGATTTCTGCAAGCTTTTTTTTTTTTTGTTCCATTTATATCCCGTCTTTAACTGTAGAGGTCATATCGGTGGCCTTGCCTATTGACAAATGGTGTAACAGTGGGTTTTTCGGTCTTTGGGGGTTTTTTATAAGCTGAATTCACACACACATTCACACTTCACTCATACTTGCAGACTCAGGGAAGGATGAGGAATAGAGTTGACTGGAGAAAAATTGCTACCCCTCTGCCGGGAGTCGAACACACGACCCCTTGCACAGCAGGCAAGTGCTTCTGCAAGCTTTGTTGTACTTACATTGCATTTTTATTCTTAGTTGAGGCAGTGGATGTCACCAACACCTTTCCATTCTAAACAAAATAGGTGAAGAAAAATTCCTTATGGAATATATGAGCATTTCATCTCCTAATCGCAGAGTGGTGAATAAAGAGGCTGCAATAGAAAGCAGACTGTTCGCATTAAATACAGCGTGAGAAGTAATGATGGTCAACTATTGTAAGTATGCGCTACAAGCTTCCAAGGAATAACAGGGGTGTCAACATTTTCACTTATCTGGAAATGCGCCAAAGGAAACCAGATGAGGTGAAAGAACAGGAATATTACAGAAGGGCATTACTGCTGCTATAAAGCAAGACATTAAGAAGTACAGATGTAGAGAAGGTCACTATGGAAGAACCAAATCAAGGAGAGGATATTTACCTCCAGAACTTAATATCAGAAAAACGTGGACCAACTTTTGTAACGAAAGAAGATTAAGAAATCTACCAGTCTGCTCGTTGTCAAAATATAAATACATATTTTACAACTTCTTCAATTTTTCATTGGAAATACAACACACACTGACATATGCTCAACCTGCAAAATGGGACTGATGAAGATTAAGACAGACAGATGTGGAAAAGAGAAACGAACTAAGAACCATGTACAGACTGGTGAAAGCTTACTTATTCATATTGTTTGATATTTCTTTGTGTGCATTCAATGTGTTTGTTATATAAATAACACAAAATGCCTTGTTATTGTGAATGTAGCAGTACTTAGTTCATAAGTTCACACCGATTAAGGTAATCCTTATAAACATGAATATGTTGGTTGTATAGTACACTATGTATTATAAAAAAGTGATAATAGATTAAAAAATAATAAATACGTAAATAAAAAGCAACAAAAACAAGAAATGACAAAAATAACAAAACTTCATGTGTTAATTTCTCGCTCACGCAGAAAAATTAATCAGCATCTAACGGTTTTTGAAAAAAAAAACTCTGCATTTTCAAACCCCAAATTTGCACCTATTAAACTATGATATTTGTTTCTTTTCACAATCAATGAATCCGTATCAGGAAGGAGAATTGAATGATTAACACAGCTGCTGTGCTAACCAATTAGTATTTCCAATAAATAGATGAAACCGTTTTTCTCAGAAACGTATTTTGTGCATCTATCGAGTTTTGAAAATAACGCTCCTCAATTAGCAAAGAAAGGAAGTTATAAAAGAAAAATTAACTCAACCACTTATGTATCCACAATTTTATTAGCTTTTTCAATAATTAAGCTTAGAAAAATAATTCTGTTTATTGGAGACATACATACCTACTCTTTAAGTCTAGAACAAGCACGAGTAAAATATAGATAAATTCAGCCGCGACTTTCTACACTTTTAACGCAATTGCTTCTCTTCCAATACTAGTTCATCTACCATATCTTTAAAGATATACCTAAGACGAAAGATATCTCGGCAGCGAATTTCATATTGTGATTAATATTTCGGTTTGAATTAGCCTGAGTGAAGTTTATACAAAACATTTGCATTGTATTAGGCTCGTCTGAAAAGCTCTTAGAATGAACCATAGGTTATGGCAATATTTCCTAAAAGGATTTACCTTCAAAATCAGCAATCTTTAATGTCATAAAAGTGTATCAAATATATGGCATTCAAATCAATAGACATAGAGCCATTTTTAAGAAAATAAACATTTTTGAAAAATGTTTCTTGGAAACCGTAGTTTAAGGTGAAGCAATTTTCTTCACAATCTCGGTGTTGCATACCTGAAAAACATTAAGCTGAAATGCCAAATTTCGTTTTTAACAGACTTTTCGTTTTTGAGTTACGCTCTCCACAGACTGACAGACACACTCATACAGCGACACACACACGGACCACTTTATAAAAGTCTGATGTGTTGCTCTCACATGACAATCTCTACTCTTGTACTAACCATTCTTACAATCCCTTATTCTTCAATCTTCTTCAAGTTAGTGGAGATAAACATTTGTAATAATTATATTTCTCGTGTTCTTGAACGTGCAACGGGAGTATGCTAGGTTTTGAGCGATAGTCAAATGTTTAAAAGGTTTCAAAATTCCGTTCTCTTTGCACGGTTAACAGATATAAAAAATGAATGGCGATGTATCGTTTGACAGAGGTATAGGTATTTTCAACACCTCGGTCAGAAAACAAGGAATATCTCTGAAATGATACCCTCTACAAAAAAGATTATTGAGACATAAATTGTATATTTTAGTAGGTTATAGAGCTTGTGTAGAATACAGTTTGCTCTATCTGTTAAGGTTTTCCTGTTATGTAAAGGTCATCCAGAGTAAATACGGCCAGAGTGACTACAGCCAGAGTGACTACAGCCAGAAAATTAAACATATACATTTCATTTGTCACCTAAATGTATAAAAAATATGGCATTTTAATGAAATTTGATACAGCCATTTTCAAGAAAATGAACGTTTTCTAAAATATGTTCCATGGAAGGCATGGTTTAGGGTGAAGCAATTTTCTTCAAAAGCTTCGTGTTGCATACTTGAAAGACATTAAACTTATATACCAACTTTAGTTTTTAACCGACTTTTGGGTTTTGAGTTACGCTGTACACAGACTGACAGGCATACACATACGCAAACACACACACACACACACACACACACACACACACACACACACACACTGACCGTCCCTAAAAATCTATTTTGCTACACTCACATGACCTTTCTACTTTTTTACGATGATTGTGATGGTAACAAATGTCCCTAATGCCTACCTTAGGGCTGTAGACTGAATGGAGTTCAAGTTTTGGAGAGTTGAACGGTTTGCGGAGTTGTACGCAGGAGCACCATAGTCCAGTTTTGGATCTAATAAGAGTTGTGGGTTTTGAGAAGTGTAAATAAATCAGCACACCAATATGTTTTGTACAAGCTTCTTTTAAGGCTTTAACTTGGGGTTTCCATGAACGTTTTTGATCGAAAATGACACCCAGCATTTTTGAGGTCGTAACTACGTTGAGCTTCTCTTCATTAAGGTATAGCTCAAGCTCCCGTTCAGGAACTCGTTTTTTCTATTGTGAAGGTGATACATTTAGTTTTGGTGCTGGAGAATTTAAAACCAGTAGTAGAGGCCCATTCTTGAAGATCATCTAAAGCTGACTAAATATTGCGATGTGAGTAGAAGAACTAGAATTTTTATTTTCCTCAGCATTCCAGAGACTGGTTATATGAGGACACCTGTATACACCACTGATTCTTACTTTCTCTACTGGTAAGTACGGTAAGTATTGTACTCCACCCCAAAATTCGATGTCGAGATTTCACCGGAAATATGTGTTTTGAGGCCCCCTGAATCTAAAAAAGGCATGTTTAAAAAAGGCCTCTGTGTCTGTGAATCAGTCTGTGGACAGCATAACTCAAAAACGATAAGTCGGTTAAAAACCAAACTTCGTATTTAAGTTTAATGTCATTCAAGGATGTGACTCGGAGATTTTCAAGAAAATAGCCCATTCCTAAACTACCCTTTACCTGGAACATGTTTAAAAAATTTTGATTTTCTTGAAATGAAATTTCTTTTGATTAAAATGTCATGTGTTTGAGATATTCTTATGGCAAATGAAATGTACAAGTATATCTTGAATTGTTTGCCTATAGCCTCTGTAGTGGTATTTACTCTGGACGACTTTTGCATAAGTGGTAAACCGTTAGAGATAGACCAAATCATACTGTACAAAAAATGTAGACCTTGCTAAGCTGCACAACTTATGTCTGAATAAATTTTCTTGTAGGGTGAACCATTTCGTAGATATTCCTTGTTATGTGTGTGAGTTTCGGAAAACTTACAACATTCGTGAAATGAATCAACATTGTTAATTTTTTTATATGTTAAGTGTACAAAGACAACACAGTCTCAAAGCTTTAAAACCTTTGACTATCGCACAAAGCCTACTGTATTCTAATATTCTCCTTGCATCTGCAAGGTGATAAGCAATAAAATAATTTGCACAAATGTTTATCTTAACTAACACGAAGAATATATCGCATTAAGAGTTTATAGGAATGCTTAGTACAAGAGTAGAAAAAGTCATGTGAGTGTAACACATCAGATTTTTTTAACTCTATCCCATACAACAGAGGAGGGAGTATTATGGTGTAAAGAATGCAAAGTTTGACCAGCTTAGTTTTTTACTTTCTTTTATAACTTTGCGTGCTTTTGATCATTATTGTGTAAGACATGAAGATTCATCGCTTGAATATTCCATTGTTGTGTTTGCAGCCTTAAGTAGTTTTTAAGAATGCGCGTGCGTCTGTCTTTATGCCATTGTTAGGAAGGTGAGGGTGAATCGCACTAGCTAAGCCTTTTAGGTTGTTTGTGTAGTAAGCTGCAACTGAGGATACATCAGCAACCCCTATTGTGTTCTCAAAGAAACATAGAAGTTGTGAATAATTAATTGGAAAGGAACTTGGCTCGGTTCTCTGTTTTACTGGTTGAAGTACTATGTTTGTGTTTGATTTTTTTTTATTTTTTGTGGTGGGGAAAAAAGGCTACTTACGCCCTTTACTTCAAAATCTTCGTGTTGCATACTTGAAAGCAAATTAAACTTAAATGCCAACATTGGTTGTGAACCGACTTTTCGGTTTTGAGTTTCGCTGTCCACAGACTGGCGCGCGCACACACACACACACACACACACACACACACACACACACACACACACACACACACACACACACACACACACACACACACACACACACACACACACACTTATGCAGACAGACCTGTTTGTAAAGGTCTGATACCTTCCACTCTTGTGCCTTTCTTTACCTTTGTACTAACCGTTCTTCCAAATTCATATCCTTCTATCTTCTTCGTGTTAGTTGAGGTAAACATATCCATAAATTATTCTGCTCGTTTTCTTCCACGTGCAACAGGAATATGGTAATATAGTGGAGTTTGAGCGATTGTCAAATGTTTTAAACGTTTCAAAGCTCCTTGCAGGGTTTACATATAAAAAATTGAATGGCGATATTTCATTCGACGGAAGTGTAAGTTGTCTAAAACATACTCTAATAACAAGGAATAACATTTCTTCTATCTCTTAGGGTTTACTAGTTATGCAAAAGCCATCCAGTGTAAATACGACATGAGGGGCAATAGGAAGAAAATTCAAGATATATATTTCATTTGTCATAAAAATATCTCAAGCATATGGCATTTTAATGAAAATCGATGGACCTATTTTCAAGAAAATTAACATTCTTGGAAAATGTTCCACGGAAAGCGTAGTTTAATGTGAACCTATTTACTTCACAATCATCGTATCCTATACTTTAAAGACATTATACCTAAATACCAACTTTATTTTTTAACCGAATTTTCGTTTTTGAGTAACGCTGTCCACAGACTGACAGAAACACACATAGAAAGAGCCACACACGCACCTTTTTCTAAAAGTCCGATGTGTCGCACTCTCATGACTTACTCTACTCATGTATTGACCACCTCAGTAATCTCGTATTCTCCTGTCTTCTTCCTGTTAGTTCAGTTAAACATGTGCAGAAACTATCCTGCTCCCTTTCTTGCACGTGCAAGGGAATATGGGATTACACTAGGCTTTGGGCGATAGTCTATTGTTTAAAATGTTTCAAAGTTCCGTTCTCTTTACACGGTTGACATATAAAAATGAATGGTGATTTTTCATTTGACAGAAGTGTAAGTTCTCTAACACTTATACAAATAACAAGGAAAGTATCCAAAATGGTTCACTCTACAAAAAAATTTGTTAAGACATAAATTGTGTATTTTAGCAAGCTCTTCATTGTTTAAGGAGAAAAGCTTGCTCTATCGCTTAGGGTTTACGTGTTACGCAAAAGCCATCCAGAGTAAACACAACAGGTGCTATAGCCAGTAAATATGACTAGAGGAACTACAAGGAAAAAACTCAAGAATTACATTTCATTTGTCATACTAATATGTCCAGAAATAACATTTTAATCAAACTCGATGCAATCACTTTCAACAAAATAAGTATTTTCGAAAATTGTCCCATGCAAAGCGTAGATTAAGGTGAAGCAATTTTTTTTCAAAATATTCCTGTCGCATACTTGAAAAATAAATTAAATACCAACTTTGGTATTCAACCGACTTTTTGGTTCTGATATACGGTGTTGTGACGGAAACTTCTCCCGGAAACCATATGCTCGAAGAAAAACAGCCAGGATTCTCGGAGTGGGCGTTTCGGAAACATATTTGTCCCCTTTGGTCGTTAATTTTAACGAGGGTGGATGTTTTCGAAACTAAAAGGGCAGAAATCTGTGTGGTCCAGATGGGAAGGTGCGGAGGAAGCACCAGACCTAGAATCAAGGGACTTGAGCAGTGTGACTTGGAGGAGGCAGACGTGGAAAGATGTGCGATAGGAAGACACCGCGAACATGCAGTGCGGAAATTAGTTACCTCGGGGATTAGAATTTCATCAGAGAAATACCGGTTACAAGGGACAAGAAATTATATACAACCTCGGAAATTGTTCTCCGAGAATTCTGGTGCATTTTGGGCAGATGTCACGATAAATACAATAAATCAGAAGTGCGGTACAGAAAATATTGTCGTCTTCCTTGTTGGACACACGAAGGTCCTCAGTGACCTTTATTACACCCTGAGATCAAACCAACCTGTTTCCCCACATCCCTACATTGACCTTTAGTATGTGTGGCCGGCGATAAGCGCGAGACGCCGATTACGAGCAGCCGAGGAACGCCGTCGTCGACGCCGACGCCGCCGTCACAAATGGCGCCCAACGTGGGGCTCGATGCAACCGACGCCAGAAGGAATGACGACGACGCCTAGACGCCTCTGTAACCGACACGTACCTGAGGAGGTAGGAGCTCATCCTGTAGAAGACAGCAAGGGGACAGCAAGTGCTCACGGGGCACATAGGACCTAGAAGGAGCCGACGACGATTCGACGCTACACCGACGGCACTGACGTCGCAGGATACCAAACCGGCCTATGGACGCCTGAACCACCGCACAGCTATACCAGGGAGGACAGCGCAGCTCATCAGGTAGAAATAACGACTCAGGAAATACAAGTAAGATAGTTTAAATAGTTTATGCGAATAGGTTAATGTACTTAAGAAGTGGAAAGGTTATCGGGTTATTCAAAATGGAGGTATGCGATAGGTTAGAGGCAGGTAACGGCAGCACGGGATTAGAAAATAGCATGAGTTCAGGGGAGGATGAAATTGTGGCGCAGGGGCCCGAGAATAGAGAAACTGATGGGGGAGGTAACCAGAATAGTGAAATAGAAGGACCCATGGCATGACTAACTTTAGAGTAACTGGAAGTCAGGCTAGTGAGATAAATTTCGTAGCTATAATGGAGCAATTGCTACAGAAACAGAATGAGAAAATACAGGAAAGCATCCAAAATAATAATGAGCAAATGCAGGAGAGCATTCAAAAGAATAATGAGCAAATGCAGGAGAGCATAAAAGCAGAAATTCGAATTGTACAGGCTAGACAGGAAGAACTTAGATTGGGGCAAGAAAATATTAGAGGAGAAATAGATAGAATTAGAAACGAAGCTGCTGTTACTAGGGAAGAATTGAGCGCAGTAAGAGAAAGGGTGAATACTGAATTAGGAAACCTAGAACGAAGACAAAAGGATTGTGAAGCTCAGCTAACATCTGAGATGCGCGTAGTTCAAAACAATACAAAGGAAAAGCAGGAGGAGTTGGAAAACAGGGTACATGACGAATTGAAGTCCGTGCATGACGAGATAAGTAAGCAGAATAGGGACCACACGGAGGAGATTAATAATGTAAAAACTATCACATTGTCTATCAGCGCATCTCAGGTGCGTAGCGAGGCTAAATTAGAGGAATTATCAGAAAAGACTGATAAAGATATTAGAGAAACAAGGTTAGCCTTGGATAGGTTAGAAGTAGTAAACCCTAGAACTTTAAGTTTAAGCACGCAAGATAATGGTAGAAGCCAGTGTGAAGCGTCTGGAGGCCAGTCTCCCCACGCGGAAGCACCGGTTTCGACAAATGCAAATTTTGTAAATGTGCATGTTGGTCCAACTACTCCAGGTTCGGCAGTTGCGCAATATGCTACTTATGCAAATCATCTGATTAGTGAGTTAAGTTCCCCCATTTTTCACGAGGAGTCGGATGATAATCCTAGACAGTTCATACGGGAACTAGACGAATATTTTCACGTAAAACGAATCCCAAACCAGGTGAAAATGATTGTGGTCAGAAAGGGGTTAAAGGGGCGTGCTCTAAATTGGTTGAGGTTGACGCTTGGCGAAGACGCCGATTACGAGACCTTCAAGCGCGCATTTATGGCTAGGTATTGGGGAATAGCACAACAAAATAAAGTACGTTTAGAAATCAACAATGGAAGATATGACCCGCGGTCTGGAGTGAGTATGGTGGATTACTTTTTACAGTTGGCTCAGCGGAGTAAATTAATTGAACCACCGGTTTCTGAACACGAGTTAATAAGCTTAGTTAGCGGACACTTCCCTGAAAATATACGCAATCATTTGATAGTGGCGAAACCAACCACATTCGCGCAATTTATAGAACTGATCTCCGCTTTTGAGGGCAATATTCATTACCACGGGCGGAGATTTCAGGGATTTTCGCTAGGTAGAGATGTGTATGCATACGACGGGAACCGAAATTTTGAAGATAGACGTCATCAAGTAGGACGGGGGGGCAGGTAGCCCAAGATTTTTTGACCATTGGCGGGACCAGGTTCGGAATAGGTATCAAAATGACATGCCTAGATTTGAAGGAAATGAACGTTTTGGAATGAACAGGGAATTTAGGCATAGGCGGGAAGATAGAGATAACGCCAACCCACCTAGACGAAACGCGCAAGTCAATATTATGCGATGTGAGAGACCTGGTTCTGGAGG
Source organism: Tenodera sinensis (assembly GCA_030765045.1). Classification (NCBI taxonomy): domain Eukaryota; kingdom Metazoa; phylum Arthropoda; class Insecta; order Mantodea; family Mantidae; genus Tenodera; species Tenodera sinensis. The sequence continues at coordinate 199,233,212 of CM060962.1, read as the reverse complement.
CAGAGGATTACGGTTTAGAGAATATGGTCGAGACCGTAACTTCTCGGGACAATGGTTCCAAAGGGGCACCAGAAATGATAGGCAGAGTAACCATGAGGGGCGTGATTCACCTAATAGGGAAGGTCGAGAGGACCACTCGATAGAAATTCAGGGTGGCGGTCAGCGTCAGTTACAAGTATCCCCACAGGACGCGAACTATCAGGAACCCGGACCCTTGGGAAACCAAGCTTCGGCCTTTACGAGGTCCGAGTAAAGGTCTCTGAACCGTCGCAGGTACAAAGCATACCAGGGCCACTCACGTTTGCGGAGGAAAGACAGAATGATACCGATAAACATGAAGGAAACAGCGAAAATAAAAGGTTCGAAATTATAACAGAATCCCCTTTCGTGAAATTAATGGTAATGAACAGGGCTACGGAAGCCATGATTGACACGGGAGCTAACGCATCAGTTTGTAGCGAGAATTATTATAGTCATTTGCTGAATAATAAAGTTAGGGTCATGTCACTGCCGGTAAAGAATACATTTTGTAGTGTGGCCGTTGGAAGAAAGAAGGAACGAGTTAAATTCCAGGTCATGCTCGATATCAAAGTCGAGAACAAAAACTTTGAAGTAATATTCCTTGTTATTCCGCGTCTGGCGCATGAGTTAATTTTGGGGGCAGACATTTTAGATTCGTGGAACGCGATTGTAAATTTTGAAGCTAGAAGACTTACGATACATGTGGAGAATGGTGAGAAAATAGAGGTACCTTTTAGTAACGGAACGAACCCAGGACTTGTAGATCGGGCGCAGCCAGATTTACCATTGCAGGGTGAGCATTTTTTCATAGAAAAACTGAGGTTAGGTGAAAATTGTGTCATATCAGAGTTAAGAAGCGTCCCAGGAAATGAAAATGGTATCTATGAATACGGATATAAAGACGAAGAATTAGCGTACGAATCTGAGAATAAAGAAATGGCCCGTAAAGAAAACGAAGCGAATGCCGATAATTGGTGGGTCAATGAGACCGGGGCGACCATAACAGAGGCAAATGACACATTTACAACCTCAAGCTGGCGAGAGGGCAGCCGAGGGGTTGACCAAAAAAATGTTGAGCTAGAACAGATTCTGCAACAATAGGCGGGGCGCGCTAATGTATTGTCAGAGGAACAGTCAAAGAGCCTACTGCAGGTACTTCTGAAAAACCGAGGAGTGTTTTCAGAGCAGCCAGGGTTGTGAAAAGTTTACACCCACGATTTGAAGGTTCAGGGTATTCATCCCTTCTCCCATAAATGTAGGAACATACCAATCGCAATTAGGAAACAAGTAGACGAAGTAATTGATAAAATGCACAAACGGGAAATTATAGAATTGAGCGATTCTCCATACTCAAATGCTCTATGTTGGGTGTATAGGAAACCGGACAAACTGCGCATGACCATTGACGCGAGGAAGTTAAATTCACATATAGTGCCCGACAAGTTCAGATCTGAAGGAATTGAAACGCTAATATCTCGAGTAGATAAAAGTAAATATTTTTCTAATGTCGACCTAGTGTCAAACCCCTGGACAAATACCATAAGTCATTATTAAAACCGTACGTTAAAAGCATAGTGGATCCGGGAGAGAACATCGCAAAACCTGTTGACGGTGGAACGTAACGTCAGTCGTCCTTATTTAAATTCCGAAATAATACTGAGATAGCCTTGAACTATACTATCGTACTACACGCATGCTCCGGATGGTTTCAGGTTAAGAAGTGAGTAGTTTGACAAGTAAACTTTTGAACTAAAATGTGGGGATGCCGATTAGTAGTAGGGGGTATCGCCCACAGTCGGACCTGGATGGTAGGAGTAACTGCAATGCACATTTCAAGCAGTGAGGCTATGTAACGAAGATCAATTGTAATAATATTAGATTGAGTAAACATGTAGTAAAACAAGTATTGTACAGATCATGGTAAAAGATACAAAGGTCAAAGACACGAGATAAAAGACAAAGTGAAAAAAAAAGAAATAGGAATAAAAGATCGTTGAAAAGTGAAAGTGATGTTTTTGTTTAGTGCAGAAGAAGTGAGTAAGTGTCGCTTAGCTTGCATGACTGCTGCTTGCGGAGGCTGTTAAAGACGGTAAGGACTAAAGTGGATAACAGAAACTCCAAAGCAGAATAATTAGAGGTGTATGCAATTGATTCATGTAAAATGTTAGTCTATAAGGTATATAATTGTATTCATTCTTATGTTTTTCTCTTAGGTTCAGCTTAGTAGGACTTTCCTTGCCATGTAAAATTCACGTTGTAAACTTGACATGTCAATGAAGGGGCATTTTGTGACGGGAACTTCTCCCGGAAACCATATGCTCGAAGAAAAACAGCCAGGATTCTCGGAGTGGGCGTTTCGGAAACATATTTGTCTCCTTTGGTCGTTAATTTTAACGAGGGTGGATGTTTTCGAAACTAAAAGGGCAGAAATCTGTGTGGTCCAGATGCGAAGGTAGGGAGCAGACCAGACCGAGTATTGTGAGGAACTTGAGCAGTGTGACTTAGAGGAGGCGGACGTGGAAAGATGCGTGATATGAAGATACCGCGAACATGCAGTGCGGAAATTAGTTACCTCGGGGATTAGAATTTCATCAGGGAAATACCGGTTACAAGGGACAAGAAATTATATACAACCTCGAAAATTGTTCTCCGAGAATTCTGGTGCATTTTGGGCAGATGTCACGATAAATACAATAAATCAGAAGTGCGGTACAGAAAATATTGTCGTCATCCTTGTTGGACACACGAAGGTCCTCAGTGACCTTTATTACACCCTGAGATCAAACCAACCTGTTTCCCCACATCCCTACATTGACCTTTAGTATGTGTGGCCGGCGATAAGCGCGAGACGCCGATTACGAGCAGCCGAGGAACGCCGACGCCGCCGCCACAGTGTCCACAATCAGACAGGCACAAAGACACACACACACACCTGTTTCTAAAATTCTGATGTGTTGCACTCTTGTGCCTTTCTCCACTCTTATACTAACCATTCTTACAAAATTCGTATTCTTCTGTCTTCTTCGTGTTAGTTGAGATAAACATATACAGAAATTATCTCTCTCTTTTTTTACACGTTCAACGGGAGTATGGTAATACAGTAGGCTTTGAGTGATAGTCAAATGTTTTAAATGTTTCAAAGTTCCGTTCTCTTAGCACGGTTCACATATAAAAAGGGAATGACGATGTTTTAAGTTCTCCAAAACTTACACCAATAATAAGGAATATCTCCCAAATGGTTCTCTCTAAGAAAACATTTACTGAAATCTAAACTGTGAACTTCAGTAAGATCTACATTTGGGGTAGAGTAGAATTTGCTCTACCTCTTAGGGTTTAACACTAATTCAAAGGTCATCCTGTGTAAATAGGACTACAGGGGCTATAGTCAGCAAATTCAAGACATTCATTCCATTTGTCGTAAAAATGTATTAAATATATGGCATTCAAATCAAAAGCCATAGAGCCATTTTTAAGAAAATGAGCATTTTTGAAAAGTGTTTCTTGGAAAGCGTTGTTTAAGGTGAAGCAATTTTCTCCACAATCTCCGTGTTGCAAACTTGAAAAACATTAAACCGAAATGCGAAATATCGTTTTTAGCAGACTTTTCCTTTTTGAGTTAGGCTCTGACAGATGCACACATACACAAACACACACACTGACCCTTTTATAAAAGTCTGATGTGTTGCTCTCACATGAATTCCCCTACTTTTGTACTAACCATTCTTACAAATCCGGGTTCTTCAATCTTCTTCAAGTTAGCGGAGACAAACCTTTGTAGTAATTATATTTCTCGTGTTCTTTCACCTGCAACGGGAATATGCTAGGCTTTGAGCGATAGTCAAATGTTTAATTAACAGATACAAAAAATGAATGGCGACATACCGTTTGACAGAAGTATAGGTGTTTTCAACACCTTGATCAAAAAGGAAAGAATACCTCTGAAATGATGCCCTCTACAAAAAAGATTATTGAGACAAAATGTATACTTTAGTAGGTTATAGACCTTGTGTAGAATACAGTTTGCTCTATCTCTTAGGGTTTTCCAGTTACGCAAACGTCATCCAGAGTAAATACTACCAGAGTGACTGCAGCCAGAAAATTAAAGATGCACATTTCATTTGTCACCTAAATACATAAAAAATATGGCATTTTAATCAAATTAGAAACTGAAATTTTCAAGAAAATGAACGTTTTCTAAAACATGTTCCATGGAAAGCGTGGTTTAGGGTGAAGCAATTGTCTTCAAAGGCTTCGTGTTGCACACTAGAAAGACTCTAAACTTAAATACCAACTTTGGTTTTTAACAGACAGAATGACAGGCACACACACACAGGCACACACACACACACACCCACCCACACACACACACACACACACACACACACACACACACACACACACATAGACGCACACACGGAACCTTTATAAAGTCTGATCAGTTGCACTCACATCAATCCCCATTCTTACAAAACAGCATTCTTCTATCTCCTCTGTGTTAGGTGAGATGAACATTTGTAGTAATTATATTTCTCGTATTCTTACACGTGCATTGGTAATATGGTAGGCTTTGAGCGATAGTCAAATGTTTAAAAGGTTTCGAAATTACGATCTCTTGGCAGGGTTAACATACAAAAAAATCTGATGTGTTGCACTCACATGACTTTCTCTACTCCTGTACTAACCATTCTTACAAACTCTTATTCCTATATCTTCTTCGTGTTAGTTAAAATAAACATTTGTACAAATTATCTCATTGCTTATTTCCTTGTAGGTGCAAGGGGAATATTGGAATACAGTAGGCTTTGTGCGATAGTCAAATCTTTTAAAGCTTTGAGATTCCGTTCTTTTTGTACACGTAACATAAAAAAATGAACAACGATGACCCATTTCACGAAAGTTCCAAGTTTTCCGAAACTCACACACCTAACAAGGTATATCTCCGAAATGGTTCACCCTACAAGAAAATTTATTGAGACATAAATTGTGTATTTTAGCAAGATCTACATTTTGTGTATAGTATAATTTGATCTATCTCTAACGGTTTACCAGGGGCTCTAATGACCTAGCTGTCGACGGGCCCTTAAACCCTAATCACTCACTCACTCTAACGGTTTACCAGTTATGCAAAAGTCGTCCAGAGTAAATACGACTACAGCGGCTATAGCCAGAAAATTCAACATATACATTTCATTTGTCATAAAAATATCTCATACATATGACATTTTAATCAAAATCGTTAAAGCCATTTTCAAGAAAATCAAAATTTTCGAAAAATTTTCCATGTAAAGGGTAGTTTAGGTTGGGGCTATTTTCTTCAAAATCTTCGTGTCGCATCCTTGAACGACATTAAACTTAAATACCAACTTTGGTTTTTAACCGACTTTTCGTTTTTGAGCAATGCTGTCCAAAGACTGACAGACTGACAGACTGACAGAGACACACAGACACACACACGGACCTTTTTCTAAAAATGCTTTTTTTTGGATTCAGGGGGCCTCAAAACATGTATTTCCGGTGAAATCTCGACTTCGAATTTTTGGGTGGAATACAATACTTCCCCTACTTACCAGTAGAGAAAGTAAAAAACTGAATGCCGATGTTTGATTTAATAGAAGTGTAAGTTCTCCGACACCCCGAGCAAAGCACAAGCAATATCTCCGAAATGGTTCACTCTATAAAAAAATGTATTCAGTTATAAATTTAGTATTTTAGCAAGATCTTGTGTGGAGTACAATTTGCTCTATCTCTTCGGGTTTTCCTATTATGCAAGTCATTCAGAGTAATTACCACTACAGGGGCTATAGCAAGAAAATTCAAGATCTACATTTCATTGTTCGTAAGATATCTCAGTTATGGCACTGTAATCAATTGATAGAGCCATTTTCAAGATAATAAATATTTTCGAAAAATGTTATATGGAAAGGGTAGTTTAAGGTGAAGGGATTTTCTTCACAATCTTCATGTGACATACTTGAAAGACATTAAACATAAATACCAACTTTGTTTTCTAACTGTCTTTACGTTTTTGAGTTATGCTGTCCACAGCCTGACAGACACACACATACACAGACACACACACGGACATTTTTCTAAAAATCTGTTTTGCTACACTCACATGACTTCCTGTGCTCTTGTACTAACTATTTTTAACAAATTCGTATTCTGCTATCCTCTTCGTGTTAGGTGAGATAAACATTTGCAGAAATTATCCTGCTCGTTTTCGTGCACCATCAACCGGAATATGGGAATAGTAGGCTTAGAGCGATAGTCAAATGTTTTAAATGTTACAGAGCTCGTTCTCTTTTCACGGTTTACATATAAAAAACATGAATGGCGATCTGTCCTTTCAGTTTCCAACACCTCGAACAAATAACAAGGAATATGTCCGAAATGGTTCACTCTACAAATAAATCTACTCAGATATAAATTGTGTGCTTCAGCAAGATTTACATTTTGTGTAGAGTAACATTTGCTCTATCTCTCAGGGTTTACCAGTTATGCAAAAGTCGTCCAGTGTAAATACGACTACGGTGGCTATACCCAGAAAATACAAGATTTACATTTCATTTGTTATTAAAATATGTCAAGGATATGGCATTTTAATCCAAATCGATGGAGCCATTTTCAAGAAAATAAGCATCTTGAATAAATGTTCCATGGCAATGGTAGTTTAAAGCATAGGTAATTGTCTCAAAGATCTTTATTTCGTATACTTGAAGGACATTAAACATAAATACCAACTTTGGTCTTTAAGGGACTTTTTGATTTTGCGTTACGCAGTTCACAGGCGCACACACAGACACACACACGGACCGTTTTTTAAAAGTATGTGTTGCAGTCACATGACCTTCTCTACTCTTGTACTAACCATTCTTACAATCTCGCGTTCTTCTGTCCATTTGACAAAATTATAAGTTGTACTAAATTTCACAAATAACTGGGAATATTTCCGAAATGGTTCAGTCTACAAAAAAGTTTATTCAGACATAAATTTTGTGTTCTAGCAAGGTTTTCTGTAGAGTAATATTTCGTCTATGTATTACGTTTTACCAGTTTACCAGAATAAATAGGACTTCATGGGCTATATCCAGAAAATTCAAGATATACACTTGATTTGTCATAAAAATATTTCCAACATATGGTATTTTAATCAAAATCCCTATAGCCATTTTGAAGAAAATCAGAGTGTTCCAAAAACTTGTCATGTAAAGGGTAGTTTAGGTTGAGCTATATTCTTTAAAGTCTTTGTATAGCATGCTTGAAAGACATTAAAGTCACACGCGCTCACACACACACACACACACACACACACACACACACACACACACACACACACACACACACACACACACACACACACATACCCCACCACCCCACTCATACAAAGACACACATACACACACACACACACACACACAGACACATACCCCACCACCCCACTCATACAAAGACACACATACACACACACACACACACACACACACACACACATAGACCTGTTTCGAAAAACCTGAAGTGTTGCACTCTTGTGCCTTTTTCTACTCTTATACTAAATATTCTTACAAATTCGTATTCTTCTATCTTCTTCGTGTTAGCTGAGATAAACAATTGCTCCTCTTCTTGCACGTGCAACCGATATATGGGAATATAGTAGGCTTTGAGCGATAATCAAATGTTTTAAATGCTTCTACGCTCCGTTCCGTTTGCAGGCTTCACATATAAAAAATGAATGGCGATGTCTCATTTGACAGAAGTGTAAGTTCTCTAAAACCACACACAAAAAACAAGCAATATTTCCGAAATGGTTCTCTCGACAGAAAATTTTACTCCGACATAAATTGTGTATTTTAGCAATATCTACATTGTCTGCAGAGTAATATTTTCTCCATCTCTTAGGGTTTAGCAGTTATGTAAAAGTCATCCCGAGCAAATACCACTACAGGGAACATAGCAAAGAAATTCATGATGTTACATTTCATTTGTAATAGAAATATCTGAAAGTATGGCATTATAATAAAAACCGCTAGATCCATTTTCAGGAAAATAAACATTTTCGAAAAATGGCTCATGGGAAGCGTAGTTTAAGGTGAAGAAATTTTCTTCACAATCTTCGTGTCGCTTACTTGAAAGACGTTAAGCTTAAATACCAAGTTTGTTTTCTAACCGACTTTTCGTTTTTAAGTTATGCTGTCCACAGACTAACAGGCATACATATATACAGAGTCACACACGGAACTTACTCTAAAAATATATTTTGCACATTCACATTACTTCTCTACTTTTGTACTAAACTTTCTAACAAATTCTTATTCATCTATCTTCTTTGTGTAAGCTGTCTATATATGCTGTATTATGGACAATCTATCAGGTGTGGTGAATGGTTAGAGGAATATCCCAATTCTGAGGTTGGTCTTTGTTGAGAAGATTAACTGTGCGCTAGTTTGGAGTGTGCAATTCTAAGCCGAGTGATGTTAACTTGATCTCTTCTTGGAGATGCAGAAAAGGCTTTGTACAGCCTGAGCAAGCTTCATGGAGTTTACTGCTAACTGATGACCATATCTGTATGTACATGTGTTTAGTACCATTGATGACGTCTTGGTGTGCAGAAGCGATTGAGGCATCACTGACGGGATGTTTAGCTGCCTCTTTTGCAGCTTCATCTGCTGTTTCATTACCTGTTATGACAATGTGAGAGGAAGTCCATGCAAAAGATACCTTTTTCATCGGGTTTCATGGATCAGTGCGTGGTTTGACTCGGAGTTTTCTATGGCAAGTAGTAACTTAAGTAAAGTAAAGGCAAGCCTCACTTTTACCTTTACTCGCAGTTGCTTCATATATTTCGCAACATCAAACTCAGTAGTCGTTTTCACAGGTTAAGTATGGTTTTAGATGATTACACCAAATTAAAGTGCAGAGTAATAACTTCATTCGTGTAGCGTTCCCACTGTCACTTGTTTCTCCCTTGCTCGTTTTCCTGTACGAGCAACGGGAATATGGAAATATAATAGGCTTTGAGCGATAGTCAAATGTTTTAATTGTTTCAAAACTCCTTTCTCTTTGCCCGGCTCACATATCAAAAACTGAATGGCGATGTGTCCTTTGACAGAAGTGTAAGTTCTCCAACACCTCGAGCAAAGCACAAGGAATATCTCCGAAATGGCTCACTCTACTAAAAAGTTTATTCAGACATAAATTGTGTATTTTAGCAAGATCTATACCTTGTGTAGAGTACAATTTGCTCTATCTCTTAGGGTTTTCCACTCATGCAAGTCATCCAGAGTAAATATAACTACAGGGGCTTTAGGCAGAAAATTCTGGATATACGCTTTATTTGAAATTCAAATATGTAAAAAATATGGCATCTTAACCAAACTCGATACAGCATTTTTCAAGAAAATGAACATTTTGGAAAAAATGTTCCATGCAAAGCGTGGTTTACGGTGATGCAATTTTCTTCAAAATCTTCGTGTTCCATACTTGAAAGCAAATTAAACTTAAATGCCAACATAGGTTTTTAACCAACTTATCGGTTTTGAGTTACGCTGTCCACAGACTGACACACACAGACACACACACATACACACACACACACACGCATGTGGTATTCGTGGTGGACGAAGCGGCGTCAGAGCGGGTTTTCTCCGGGTTCTCCAGTTTCCCCCGCCATCTCATGACACCGGTGCTCCATCTTCATCCCATATATCATCAGTGACACCGCCTGCGGTGCCGTAGTAGTAAAAGCGGGCGTTAAACACTACAACAACAACAACACACACACATACAGACCTGCTTCTAAAGGTCTGATATCCTCCACTCTTGTGCCTTTCTTTACTCTTGTACTAACCGTTCTTACAAATTCATATCCTTCTATCTTCTTCGTGTTAGTTGAGATAAACATATCCATAAATTATCCTGTTCGTTATCTTCTACGTGCAACGGGAATATGGCAATATAGTAGGGTTTGAGCGATAGTCAAATGTTTTAAATGTTTCAAAGCTCCTTGCAGTGTTCACACATAAAAAAATTGACTGGCGATGTTTCATTCGACAGAAGTGTTAGTTCTCTAAACCTTACACCATAAACAAGCTATAACATTTCCTCTATCTTCTAGGGTTTAGGTACCAGTTATGCACAAGAAATCAGGTGTAAATACAACGTGAGGGGCTATAGCAAGACAATTCGAGATATACACTTCGTTTGTGATAAAAATATCTCAAACATATGGCATTTTAATGAAAATCGATAGACTCATTTTCAAGATAATAATCATTTCTGGAAAAATGTTCCATTTAAGATATACGCCACACATATAAAATATGAATGCTGATGTCTCATTTGACATGAGTGTAAGTTCTCCAAAACTTACACAAATAACAAGGAATATCTCCCACATGGTTCACTCTACAAAAAAATTTACTAAGACATAAATTGTGTATTTTAGTGAGATCCACATTTGTGTAGAGTAACATTTGCCTTATTTCTTACAGTTTACCAGTTATCCACAAGTCATACACTGTAAATACCGCTACAAAATTCAAGATATAGAGTTCATTTGTCATAAAAACGTCTCGCATTCTAATTAAAAGCGATGGAGCCATTTTCAAGAATATAAGAATTATCGAAGAATGCTCTGTGGAAAGCGTAGTTTAAGGTGAAGCAATTTACTTCACAATCTTCTTGTTGCACACTTAAAGGACATTAAACTTAAATACCAACTTTGGTCTTTATACAACTTTTCGGTTTTGTGTTATGCTGTCCACAGACTAATAAGCAGATACACACACACGCACACACACACTCACACACACAAACAGACATGTTTCTTAAAGTATGATGTGTTGCACTCATGTGCCTTTCCCTACTCCTGTACTAACCATTCTTATAAATTCGAACTCTATCATCCTCGTGTTAGTTGAGATAGACATTTGCAGAAAATATCTTGCTCGTTTTCTTGCACTTGAAACGGGTATATGGGAATATAGTAGGGTTTGAGAGATAGTCAAATGTTTTAATTACTGCACAGTTCCGTTCTCTTTGTACGGTTCACATATAAGAAAATGAATGGCGATCTTTCATTTGACATGAGTGTATGTTCTCCAAAACCTGCGCAAATAATAAGGAATATCTCCGAAATGGCTCCCATACAAAAACATTTTTGTTCCGACATAAATTGTGTATTTTAGCAAAATCTACATTGCAGTAAAATTTGCTCTATATTTTGAGGTTTACGTGTTATGCAAAAGTCATCCAGAGTAAATAAAACTACAGGAACTATAGCAAGAAAATTCAGCATATACATTTCATTTTTCATTAAAATATCTCAAAGATGTGACAATCCAATCAAAATCAATAGAGCGGGTTTCAAGAAAACAAGCATTTTGGAAAAATGTTCCATGGAAAGCGCAGTTTAAGGTGAAGTAATTTTCTTCAGAATCTTCGTGTCGCCTTCTTGAAAGACATTATACCTAAATACCAATTTTGGTTTTTAATCGAATTTTCGTTTTTGAGTAACGCTGTCCACAGACTGACAGAAACACACAGAATGACCCACACACGCACCTTTTTCTAAAAGTCTGACGTGTCGTACTATCATGACTTACTCTACTCATGTATTGATCATTTATATAAACTCGTATTCTTCTGTCTTTTTGCTGTTAGTCAAGATACACATGTACAGAAATTATCCTGCTCGCTTTCTTGTACGTGCAAGGGAATATGGTATTACAGGAGGCTTTGGGCGATAGTCTATTGTTTAAAATGTTTCAAAGTTCCGTTCTCTTTGCACTGTTGACATATAAAAAAAAAAAAAAAAAAAAAAAAAAAAAATGAATGGCGATGTTTCATTTGACAGGAAGTGTAAGCTCTCCAACACTTATACAAACAACAACGATTATCTGTGGAATGGTTCACCCTACAAAAAAGAGACGTTAATTGTGTATTTTAGCAAGATCTACACTTAGTGTACAGTACAATTTGCTCTATCTCTTAGGGTTTACAAGTTATGCAATATTTATTCCGAGTAAATACAACTACAGGGGCTATAGCAAGAAAATTAAAGATATGTATTTCATTTGTCATAAATATATCTCAAAGGTAATCAAAATTGATAAAGGCATTCTCAAGAAAATAAACATTTTCGAAAAATGTTCCATGAAAAGCGTGGTCTAAGGTTTACAGTTTTCTTCAAAATCTCCATATTGCGTATTTGAAAGACATTCAATTTAAATGCCAACTTTGGTTTTTAACATACTTTTCGTTTTTGAGTCACGCTGTCCACAGATGGACAGACGCACAGACACAGACACACACATACGGACTTTTTTTCTAAAAATCTGTTTATTTAGACTCACATGGCTTCCTCCACGTCTGTACTGACCAATCTAACAAATTCGTATTCTTCTATCCTCGTCGTGTTAGTTGACATAAACATTTGCGGAAATTATCTAGCTTGTTTTCTTACACGTGCAACGGGAGTATGGGAATATAGTGGGATTTTTACGATAGTCAAATGTTTTAAATCCTTCAAAGTTCCATTCTCTTTGCAGGGTTCACAGACAAAAAATGAAACGCGATGTTTTATTTGACAGAAGTGTAAGTTCTCCAAAACCTCACACAAAAAACAAGCAATATGTCTGAAATAGTTCACAATTAAAGAAAAATTCCTTAGACATAAACTGTATTTTAGCAAGATCTACATTGTCTGTAGAGTAAAATGTGTTCTATCTCTTAGGGTTTACCAGTTATGCAAAAGTGTTCCCGAGTAAATACAACTACAGGGAGCACTAGAAAGAAATTCAAGACATCATGCCTAACTTACCAACTTTTTTTCTAACCGACTTTTCGTTTTTGAGTTATGCTGTCCACAGACTGAAAGACACACTGATACATAGACACAGACACATAGAAATGATTCTAAAAGCCTGAAGTGTTGCACCCTTGTGCCTTTCTCTACTATTGTACTAAATATTCTTGCAAATTTGTATTCTTCTATCTTCTTCGTGTTAGTTGAGATAAACTTTGCAGGAATTATCTTGCAGGTGCAACGGAAATATGGAAATATAGTAGGTTTTGAGCGATAGTCAAATGTTTGAAATGTTTCAAAATTCCGTTCTGTTTGCACGGTTAACATATATAAAAATGAATGGCGACGTATACTTTGAGAAACGTTTAGGTTTTTTCAACACCTCGATTAAAAAACAAGGAATATGTCTGAAATGGTTCACTCTACAAGAAGAGTTTATTGAGACATAAACTGTATATCTTATCAGGATCTACAAATTATGTAGAATACAATTTTCGATATCTCTTAGGGTTTTCCAGTTATGTCAAGCTCATCTGGAGTAAATACAACTAGAGTGACTACAGCTAGAAAATTAAAGATATACATTTCATTTGTCAGCTAAATATATAAAAAATATTGCATTTTAATCAATTTCGATATAGGCATTTTCAATAAAATAAACGTTTTCTAAACAATCTTCCATGCAAAGCGTGGTTTAAGGTGAAGCAATTTTGTTCAAAATCTTCGTGTTGCATATTTCAAAGACATTAAACTTAAATATCTGACACAGACACACACATACACGCGCAAGCTCACAACCCCCCCCCCCCCCTCACAACCCCCCCTCACAAACACACACACTGGCCTCTTTCTGAAAGCCTGAAGTGTTGCACTCTTGTGCCTTTTTGTACTCTTATACTAAATATTCTCACAAATTAGTATTCTTCTATCTTCTTCGTGTTTGTTAAGATTGCAGAATTCTCCTGTTCGTTTTCTGGCACGTGTGACCGGAATATAGGAATACAGTAGGCTTTTTTTATTGTTCCACTTATATCCCGCCTGTAACTGCAGAGGTCATATCGGCGTCCTAGACTATTGGTTTTTACTCACTTAACAGTGGGGTTTATGCATTGAATTCACACTTTCATTCATAGTTGCAGACTCCAGACTCAGGAAAGGATTAGGAGTAATCCTGGCTGGAGAAAAATTCCTACCCCCCTGTTGGGAATCGAACCCGGGACCCCTAGCACAGCAGGCAGGTGCTCTACCAAACGCGCCACTGGGCCAGACATAGAAGGCTTTGTTGTAAATGTTTCAAAGTTCCGTTTTCTTTGCACAGTTCACGTATAAAAATGAATGGCGATGTTTCATTTGACAGAAGTGTAAGTTCTCCAACACTTACACAAATAACAAGGAATATCTCTGAAACGGTTCCCCATCCTTTTTGTATAATAATTTACACACATATAAATTGTGTATTTTATCAAGATCTACATTTTGGGTAGAGTAGCATTTGCTCTAACTCTTAAGGTTTAACTGTTGTGCAAAAGTATTCCAGTGTAAATACGACTACAGGGACTATAGCAACAAAATACACGACACACATTACATCTATCATGAAAATATCTCAAGGATATGGCACTGAAATCAAAGTCAATATATCCATTTTCAAGAAAATAAAGATTTACGAAAAATATTCCATTGAAAGCGTGGTTTAAGGTGAACCAATTTACTTCACAATCTTCGTGTGACCTTCTTGAAAGACATTATACCTGAATACCAATTTTGTTTTTAATCGAATTTTCGTTTTTGAATATCGCTGCCCACAGACTGACAGAAACACACATAGAAAGACCCACACACGCACCTTTTTCTAAAAGTCTGACGTGTCGTACTATCATGACTTACTCTACTCATGTATTCACCTTTTATATTAACTCGTGTTCTTCTGTCCTCTTCAGGTTAGTTCTGATAAACATGCACAGAAACTATCCTGCTCGCTTTCTTGCACGTGCAAGGGAATATAGCATTACAGTAGGCTTTGGGCGATAGTCTACTGTTTTAAATAATTCAAAGTTCCGTTCTCTTTACACCATTGACATCAGAAAAATGAATGGCGACGTTTCATTTGACAGAAGTGTAAGTTCTCCAACACTTACACAAATAACAACGAATATCTCCGATATGGTTCACTCTACAAAAACATTTGTTAACACATAAATTGTGTATTTAGGCAAGATCTTCATTGTTTAAGGAGTAAAATTTTTCCGTTGGAAAAAAAGTTGGTAATTAAGTTTACCACTGAAACTACACCTTGCATGGAAAATATTTCGTAAAAGTTGTTTTCTCCAAAGTAGTTCTTAACCATTTTGATTAATATGCCGCGTGTTTAAAGTATTTTTATAACAAATTAAGTGATTATTCTGAATATTCTTGATATAGCCCAAGTAGTTGTGTTGCTCTGGATGAGTTTGTATAACTGGTAAACCGTAGGAGATAGACCACGTCATACCATACGAAAAAGTAGAACTTGAGGCAACACACAATTTAAGTCGAAATAATTTGTTTTAGAGTGAGCCGTTTAGAAAATACTCCGTGCTATTTGTGTGAGCTTGGCAATACTTACGCTTTTCTAAAATGGAAGGGCTTAATTAACTTTGATACGTCCTTTTTCCCATATGTCCCTTGTACCCACTAGCTAATATAGAATAAAATAGTTTCTGCAAATATTTATCTTCAGAAACATGTAGAAAATACAGGAATAAGTGTATGTGAGAATACTTAATACGAGAGTGGAAAAGTCGTGTGAGGCATCACATCCGATGTTTGCTTTCCCTACTACGTATAGTAAGTATAGGAGGTGTTCTATTCCATCTCGAAGATCGACGTCAAGATTTACTGCAAATACTTTTTAATGTCTCCTGAATCAAAAAATCTGTTCCACTCACTTGACATTCTCTCCTCTTATACTAACCATTGCTACAAACTCTCATTCCTATATCTTCTTCGTGTTACTT
>CM060962.1:198929893-199214893 GCA_030765045.1 Tenodera sinensis | reverse complement strand
GAGGAGGAGGAGGAAGAGGAGGAGGAAGAGGAGGAGGAAGAGGAGGAGGAGGAGGAAGAGGCGGAGGAGGAAGAGGAGGAGGAAGAGGAGGAGGAAGAGGAGGAGGAAGAGGAGGAGGAAGAGGAGGAAGAGGAGGAGGATGAGGAGGAGGAAGAGGAGGAGGAAGAGGAGGAGGAAGAGGAGGAGGAAGAAGAGGAGGAAGAGGAGGAGGAAGAGGAGGAGGAAGAGGAGGAGGAAGAGGAGGAGGAAGAAGAGGAGGAAGAGGAAGAAGAAGAAGAAGAAGGAAATATTCGCTCCAGTATTCTTCTGCTGTAGAGTTACTGAAACATACAATGTCAGTATTGCGCAATAGCCACCATTGTGTATCTACTTGTTGGATTTCTTATGCTTTCACCCTATTGGGGAACGGAAGTAGCAATTGGTGCAATTGACGGACTCCTTGAACTTCAGCTGTTCTAACACTGTCAACATTGTAACAAGAGGATCACCTAATGAAAAATCTTATGTGTTGCACTCACATGACTTTCTCTACTCTTGTACTAACCATTCTTACAAACACTTGTTCCTAAATCTCCTTCGTGTTAGTTAAAATAAACACTTTTACAAATTATCTTATTGCTTATTTCCTTGTAGGTGGAATGGGAATGTTAGAATACAGTAGGCTTGGTGCGATTTTCAAGTGTTTTAAAGCTTTGAGATTCTGTTGTCTTTGCACACTTATCATATAAAAAAATAAACAACGATGACACATTTCACGAAAGTTCTAAGTTTTCCGAAACTCACACACATAAAAAGGAATATCTCCGAAATGGTTCACCCTACAGGAAAATTTATTGAGACATAAATTGTGTATTTTAGCACCGTCTACATTTTTTGTACAGTATTATTTGGTCTACCTCTAACGTTTTACAGCTATGCAAAAGTCGTCCAGAGTACATACGACTACAGGCGCTATAGCCAGAAAATTCAAGATATACATTTCATTTGTCATAAAAATATCTCAAACATAATATGATATTTTAATCTAGGGGTAGTAAGGGGTAGTGATGCGCCTCCTATAGCCTCTCCTACCCAATTCCCATCCTCATCCTGCCCTTGGTGCACCCTGCTTTTAACAGATGAGGCTCTGGGGACCGAATCACAGCGGTATAACTGTTTCATCTAAAATGGAGGAAATGTCATTTACATATGTGCTGGCCTATCACAGCACAACAGCGTCCCTCACAGGCACGTGAGGGGAAGGTCGGTGGATCTAAATACCACCTATTTAGTCCTCCCGGCTAGGCCCGATGGACCCGTTGACCAACGATAGGTGTGGTCCCCCTTGCAAAATGGGGGTTTAAGTCGGGTGATGTAACTGCCACATTGTAAAACTGGTGCCCGTTAAGAAAACAGTTATATGAAAGCCACATACATGAATATGAGTCCTAAAGATAAACATTCCGGAGTTAAAACTGTCCCCCAATCGGATCTCCGGGTGGCGACATCTTTAGGGAAATGTCATCACAAAGCTACTATCCAAATCCAAAAAACAATGGAAGAACAAGATAAATCAGAAATAGTTAAAATTGAAGTATGGAAAAGTAACTACCACTATAAAATTTAGAGTATCTACAATCCTCCAGACAATACACTAGATCTAAATTCTATTCCCATAGAACCCAAAAGTATTTTAACAGGTGATTTTAATGCACACTCCCCTAGGTGGGGCTACAGAGATATAAATTCAGCAGGAAGAGCCATAGAAGACCATTTAAACTCATCAACAATGGAATTAATATTTAATCCAAATGATCCACCCACTTACCTTCATTATAATGGTTCAGGTACAAATCCTGATCTTCTGATGGTGTCATCTGACATAATTGACAATACAAAAAGAGAAATAATAGAAGACCCAGGTTCAGGCCACAGAATCACCATAAACTCCATAAGAGGTCTAATAAATAAAAGTAACAAACCAAAAATTAAAACTTCTTGGAATTTTAAAAAAGCAGATTGGTCCAGTTTCCAAAATGAGATTGAAGGGAAGTGTAATATACTGTTAGAATCAGAGTTCAAGTCAACAGATGAAATGAATAAAAAAATTTGTGAAATATGATTGATAGCAGCCAAAACACATATCCCCAAAGGAAAGTTAAAGAAATATAGCTACTTTTGGTCTCCATTTTTATCTAATCACTGGAGCAGTTAAATCCACACCTATTGATGCCATGCTTGCCTTAACACGGACCCCATTAATAACAACAAAAATAGAAGAACAAGCATTGCTCCAACACGAGAAAATGTTACGACTGCCAAACTCTAAATGGACAGAAGAGAACCTCCCCCCTTCAATCCTTAAAACTCATAGTAGTTTCCTAGAAAAGGTAACACAGATTAAATCCAAATTGAACATTCCTAACACCAGAGAAAATCTACTTATAAGAGAAAATCCATTGGAATTATTGCAACCTACCTTCAATTTGGAATTAATAGAGGAAATAAGTAAATCAGACACACCAAAAGAAATACAAAAACTTCTAGCTCTGGAAACAATCAATACTAGGTATCCCACAGAAGAATGGCTGCACATATATACTGATGGATCCTCCAAGGAAAACCTTACTGGAGCTGGAGTTACGCGTTAGTAGGTAGGTTAGGACAGAGCTGGCGCACTTTTTTATGGGCAAGATGGCCGCCATGCGTAATCTAAGCATTAATACGTAAGGTGGCAGGGGAAGCAGGACGTTGTAGGTGTTTGAATGAATCTCTAGGGATAACTTTTAAAGCCTATAGCAGTGTATGTATGTTTATGAGCGTTCATGGTAGCTGAGTATGTCGTCCACTATATTGCTGTATGTCTCCTAATGCAAGAGCTTTCTATCTTGATTGAATATATTACCCCAATATAATGTTACCTCGCCCCACATAGCCATGCTAACCTAACCTAACCTAACCTAACCTAACCTAACCTATCCTAATCTAACCTAACCTAAGCCTCATACTTCTACTCTTCTAACCTATCTTAACCTAACCTAAGCTCCATACTTCTACATGGCTAACCTAACCTAACCTAACCTATCCTAATCTAACCTAACCTAAGCCTCATACTTCTACTCTTCTAACCTATCTTAACCTAACCTAAGCACCATACTTCTACATGGCTAACCTAACCTAACCCAGCTCCCACTATTTACTCCCGTCTTTGATAATTTAACCTAAGCCCCATACTTCTACTCGTCTAACCTATCCTAACCTAACCTAACCTATCCTAATCTAACATGGTCTAGCCTAACCTAAGATAGATCCTCTTATTATTATTTATTCTATTCTACTAACATGATACGTTTCTAGACATTCATTCTATCCTCTTATCATCTATCCTATTCCCTCCTCTGCTTATCTATTCTATCCTGTCATACGCTACCCTGATCTCCCTCTAGGAATTTCATAAACATTTTGATACTATTTTGAGTCCTCTGATAGATCTTTTTAAGCACTTTTAGCATATTCTTGATGCTTTTACAACATATTTAAGAATTTTTCAGACAATTTTCAGAATTATTCAGTCATTTTCATACATTTTTAAGACGTTTCGCCCCATTTTGCTACAATTTTGCACCCTCTGTTAGATCTTTTAGACGCTTTTAGTATATTCAGGGCGCTTTTACAACATATTTAACAACTTTTCAGACAATTTTCAGAGTTATTCAGTAATTTTCATACATTTTTAAGACGTTTCACCCCATTTTGCTACAATTTTGCATCCTCTGTTAGATCTTTTAGACGCTTTTAGTATATTCAGGGCGCTTTTACAACATATTTAACAACTTTTCAGACAATTTTCAGAGTTATTCAGTCATTTTCATACATTTTTAAGACGTTTCGCTCCATTTTACTGCAATTTTGCACCCTCTGTTATATCTTTTAGACGCTTTTAGTATATTCAGGGCGCTTTTACAACATATTTAACAACTTTTCAGACAATTTTCAGAGTTATTCAGTCATTTTCATACATTTTTAAGACGTTTCACCCGATTTTGTTACAATTTTGCATCCCTCTGTTAGATCTTTTAGACGCTTTTGGTATATTCAGGACGCTTTTACAACATATTTAACAACTTTTCAAGCAATTTCGAGGATTATTTAGAAGTCATATTATATATTTTCAGCGTGTATTGAGACCCGTTTAGACTCGTTGATAGATATTTCAGCCTGTTTCCAGATATTCTGAAGACTTTTACGTCCAGTTTAAACATTTTTCAGAGTATTTTAGACGAATTTGACATTATTTAAGGCAATCCGACAGTTATTCTGGACGACCCTGTCCATTATTGTTTGCTTTAAGCACTTTGAAGGGTAATGGAAGATAATTTTCACGATATTAGGAATACTGAACCCTCTATTTCAAGGCTGTTAGACGTATCTCTACCAGTTAAATATCGTTTCAGCCATTTTAGAGACATTTTAAGCACTATAGGGATATTTTAGACTTTGTCACCAACATTTTGATTGGTTTTCAGAATCCTTTGAAACACTTTTATAGGCGTTAGACGCTTTTAATGGTATTTTTCGAGCACTAATTAAGACATTTCAGCTCCTTCACAGATATTTTGAGGATTTTTCAGGGCATCTTAAACTCGTGAGAAGCATTTTTTTCGCCAGTTTGAAGATGTTTTAAGGCACTGAAGCAGGTATTTTTGAAGTTGCTAGGGGTATTTTACTAAGCTTTCTTCAGTAATCGCTTTGTTTTATAGTAGTTGAAGAGCAGTCTAACCTATTCAGTCATTTATTGCATTTCATCATCATTATCAATTATTCTATCTTATAGTCCATCTAACCTATCCTAACCTAGCCTGACCTAATGAGGAAATATGAATGTTAAGGCAAGCAATGAAATAAAACAAGAATAATCGCAATGAGATAATTTTATTTAATTTATAAGGATACATACACTAGCATTAACATTTAGAAAACAAGTATACACTGCTGAAAGACGATAGCGCCCTCCTCAGTTCTTCTTATTATTCACATTATCATTCTTCTCTCTGGGTTAGATGAGCCATTGGCGCGCGAAGTTCATAGTTCAACAATCTTCATTTTTTTCTACAGACAAGCTTTAAGTATCCATGTCTAGGCACTATTCTCGACACTGTAATGTCCATACGCATACGTCGATATTCCATCCTCTTCAATCACTCTCTTGTCATCGTGAGGTGATAAGGCTATTTTATTAGCTTCAACCGTAGAAATATTATGATGTCGGGATAGGATTAAATTCATAGGAGTTCTAACAATTTTCAAAGTTTTAAGGCACTCTACATAGCTATTGAAGTTGATGTATTGCTTAATGGCGCTACGTTTTATACCTTTAACTTTTTTTATCACAGAACCATCAATATCGATAGCATACATTTTGGGCCTAAGACCAACGAACCGATGAATGATTTTTCCACAGGCTTCATCTTTAAACTTTCCCAACACTTTTTTGTTTTGTGTAGAATAGCATATATGGTTAGCAGGGTAATCAGATGTATCCAGATGTTCAAGCATGTGTAATTTATCCTGGTATATATCAGCTGTAGTCACTCGATGGACGAAAGAATCTGTATCTGTATACAACAGTTTAAGATTTTCAGCTCCATAATATGGAAGTAACACATCGTATTGATACGAATACATTAGCGTCTTGGAGATGTCTAGTACACTCATACCAATGTATATAGGCTTGTTGAACACTATTTTACGAGAAGCCATATGTACAGCAGCAAGATTAGGTCCATATATGGTTCGATCAATGAATGTAGGTTTGGCTATGAGTTTTTCTAACGTTTTGCTGTTTGTCACAAGCCGTATATCCATGCGATTACGAATATTTTCCATAGTTTTTCCAAACATAGCATTATTGAATAGTTTATAAAGGTCCTTCTCAAAATCATTTCTAGCTTGTTGTCGCAGACGGTTATTAAACTCGACGTAAGGTTTTAGCCAACACGACTGACGAAACTGAAGTGCTCGATGAATCTTTGTTAACAGTAGACCGTGACTAAGAGCTTGTTTCAAGGACATGTAATGTACCACATACTTCTTTCGGGATCCAAGATGGGCAATTAGTTTCTTTGAAGAGGATTCCCCCGGTTTCATACTCTCAGGCAGGAAGGGCAAATCATTATGAAGATCGTGGAGCTCGACAGGATATTCGACATCGACTTCTAAGATGTATCCAAGGGGGTCATCTTCCTTCAATAATTCCAGGTCTATGTCTTCAGGAGAAACCCATTTAAACCCTCCATAAGGAAGGGCCTTACACATTCCCCATCCATATTGGTTGTTTGCATCTTCGTATGTAATAAACTGGGAAGGTTTACGAGAGTCATACTGTTCCATATATATGTTGTTAGCCTCCGCATACCGGTGAGAAACCTGACATAACCCTCCTCTTATACCAGATTCAACCATGAGTAGCTGATCGTAATCAAGAAGCAATTCCAACTCAATTCCAGTATACAGCAGCATAGCATCCCATGTAAGTCCTGGAGAAGTAAAATAATGCGCAGGATCCACTTTGTGTGTTTTCAGAGTTTGGTCTCTGAGCGTTTCAAAGACATCCGCTAGGAGAAGAACATCAGAGGTTAAGTAAATATCACTGTATTCACCTAAGTTTTCCACATTAAACTGCTTCCATACATTTCTAGCATGCTCATAGTCATCGTCGGTAATTTCTTCTTCATTTAATTTATTGTAGAATGCTTCTCTTGGAGGCAGCTGAGTCTCATTCAAAACATCCCATGAAGTAAGGTAATCGTAGGGGAACACTCCCTTACGAGTCATCAAGCCAATCTTCTCTTCTCCAAAGTACTTCTCTGTTTCGGGATGCGTCGTGAGGTTTTTCACTAACTTGTCCAAGCTTGTACTCAGGAAACGGAAGGTATCCACAAACCTGAGTTTAATATCTCCAACATATTTTGAGAATGAGATATAGCTTTCTTCAGAGTTTGGTATTACCTCCACTCTTTCGCTTGTGCAACCTAACTCCTTAACAATGAAATGAGAGTCATACCCACTCAGGTTATGCATGAAGACAGGTATATAATTAGGTATTTTACAAGCCAGGTTACATTTATTATGTAAAGATGCTCTATACATCCCGGAAACATGATCGTGATCGCGAACCTTCCAATTATCTTCTGTAAATTCATGCCCGCACAGGTAGCATATTGTAGAAGCATCGAACGATTCTTGTTCTTCAGCTGTAAGTTTCAGAGGCTTAGCAGATTTATATAAGTCACCTATTTTCTTCGCAAGGGAAGTTAGATACCCTATGAACTTCTCAGCAGCATCATGACCTCGATACACGTAGGGATGTGTAGGAAGATCGGTTTCTACTTTGTCAACGCTGGATGATGGTTTGACGTAAACAGCAAAGCTCATTGGAGAATGACTTTGATAGGGAGTTGTATAGGACGTTTCAGGATTAGAAGCGCAGGTATGGTAAGGAGTGAGAATGCTCTCAAAATCAGCATAGATGACATATGGCAGTTTCAGCATTCTTTCCACGTTTTTGAATCTGACGATAGAGTTTTCCTTTGTAGGCATAACGCATCTAGCAATAGCATGTTGCATGCACATTTCTCTATGCTCCTCCAATTTTTTCATTCCGCTTAGTCCATATCGGTCATCAAAATGGCTGAAGCAACGTTTACACGTATATATTTTTCCATCATGTTTAGTTTTCTGCTGACGAATAAGTCTCTCAAAATCCTTTATATACACATAGTGATGTCTGGCAGTAGCATCACTTAACAGAAGGAGATCGCGATGATCATCTAATTCTTCATCAATCACCTTTATCGGAAACACTTTATGTTTTTCATCCAGTCCAAACACATTTATGGACATATTGTTAAGCTTTTCAAATTTAGAGATTTCACCCAAGCTCGTAGGAAATGAAACGCATGAGAAATCGTATTTTTCTTGGAGATCCTTATACTTGCTAACACGCTGAGGATCCTTTCGAATGAACTTTGCAAGAACAGCGTACATAAAGCATTTCTCGTCACTATAATTTTGAGGGTTTATACAGGCTTTTCTAGCTTCCACAGATGCAGGTAGAGGAATATAGCTGCTCCCTCGAAGGGCATTGTACTTGTTAATTCGGAGTCGAACGCCATCAACACTCAGAAGAGCCCAATTACTGCCTTTCAACTTCCTTTCCTCCATTTCAACACGAAGTTTCTCGAATTTTTTTTCCAAGATGGCATCCAAGTCGCTATCTAAAAACACAGGTTGGTTACGTGTTTTAAATGTTCTGTCACATGTCTCTCCATGAACATTCACAAATTGACAGTCGACCATGATGTTAATTTTCACACTTTTATGTATCGACAGTTCTTTCTTTATAGCTTGAATTATACGATGTTTTGACTCCTGTAGGTAAGTTTTCATATCCTTGAAGGTGTCACAACGTATATAATATGATTTGAGTCGTCCTTCAAATGATGTTTCATACTCGATCATATCACACTCATCAGTCATTGTCAATAGATGATGCTTGCTAGGTTCAAACTTGATTTTCTTGCGAGATACAGTTTTTTCACATCTTTCTTCATGTACGTCTCTTCTATGCTCAGTATTGCAAACATCACCACAATGTTTACACCTGTAGACTCGACCGCATACCAACTCATGCCTCTTCTTATGGTAGTTGCGTAGAAAACGCTTATCACATTTGCTACAGCTATAGTCTGGCATAGCATTCAGAACCGATTCCATCACTCCACCATTCCACATCTTTATAATATGTAGTGCAACACTTGTAAATTATACAAATCAATAAATGCTTATAGCAGTTTCCACTGACTCGCCTTAATAAATTGTCAAAGCTATTGAACGGTAATCTCGCTAAGAGAAGCTGATCTGCTCGACTCGAAGGTTAATTACTGAATAACTATGTAAGCTCAAGCAAACCCTACTTATTCCACTAGCACGTACCTTATAAATTACTACGCGATTCAAGATTAAGTTTGTATTTTTAAAATATATATCATTAAACTACGTGAGTCAAGGATCAACTTGTTTCATTTTTATTTGCCAGTTCAACGTTAACATGCATTTCCGCTCATTTTTAAAGTTTAAGCAAGGTAAATTATATTTCAACCACTGTATTTATAGAAATAAATGTTTATAATTTTAATACTTTCATGCCGAACACACACACACACACACATGCGCGCGCGCGCGTGCGCGCAAAATTAAGACGTGAAACGGCTGTTATGTATCTTTAAGTAACATTTCTTTTATCGATATCGGATGACAGTAATGGAACCATCTAAACAATATTTAATCGCTTAAAAAAACCAAATTTCTGCTATATTTCATCAACTCTTCCTATTTTTATGACTTTTACTCGTCTTTTACGCACTTTGAAACGAATCCAACAGAAAAATTAAGACGCGAAACGGCGGTTATGCATCTTTAAGTAACATTACTTTTATCAATATCAGATGACTCACGATAATTCAGGATCACGATTGCAGCGCCTCATAGCGGCTTCAATCAGTACTAAAACGCACATTCGACAGATTTTATACTCTTTATGACGGTAAATTATATATTAGCCCTCAAATTATCATTGTTTTTATGGTTTTGCACCGTTTTTACGTACTTTGCAACGAATCCGACAGAAACATTAAGACGCGAAACGGCGGTTATGTATCTTTAAGTAACATTTCTTTTATCGATATCGGATGACAGTAATGGAACCATCTAAACATTATTTAAACGCTTAAAGAAACAAATACCCCGTATTTTTATAATTCTTTCTCCATTTTTATTCACTTTAAGACGAATCAAGCGCCAAATTAAAACATGAAAAGATGATTATGTTTCTAAGTACCATCATTTCAACAACAAAGACATTAATTTTAACTATCACCACGAAATAAACCTATTTGCACGCGTCTTAACACGCTAACATACTATATGTTACAATCTCTCAACTGAATCTCTTTTTAAACGTGTCCCAACAGGTAAAATCGTCACCATGTCATTAGTTGAGAAACCCTAGCCTCACACAAAGGCGTCGACATTATAACCATGTCATCAGCAAGCTTGAAAGCCCTCAGAGCAATCATATACGACATAAATACTCCACAATGCTTTTAGGCATCTTAAGCATATTTTCTCCTTCTCCTTCTCCTTCTCCTTCTCCTTCTTCTTCTTCTTCTTCTTCTTCTTCTTCTTCTGCTTCATATATTCTCATTCTCCTTCATGCTAACAGGGAATATACGCGAACTGAAGGTTATTAGCTGAAATATAAAATAAAATCTCTTCTTCTTGTTCTGGTTCTTCTTCTTCTTCTTCTTGTTCTGGTTCTTCTTCTTCTGCTTCTTCTTATTATTATTATTATATTCTCATTCTCCTTCGTGCTATCAAGAAATATACGCGTAATTTTGACGTTATTACCTTAAATATTAAATAAAATAACAGCATTCTCCGTCAATTATATCTAAACCGACTTTTTCCGTGTTATGCAAGATTTAAGCTTCTAGAATCAACACAAGCAATGTTTCTCTCAATAACAGCATTTTTTATAATTTATTTTGTAAGTATTCTCCGTCAATTATATCTAAACCGACTTTTTCCGTGTTATGCAAGATTTAAGCTTCTAGAATCAACACAAGCAATGTTTCTCTCAATAACAGCATTTTTTTATAATTGATTTTGTAAGTAATAGCACCAATTTAAACTTTATTACAGATCTCTAAGACCCTAGTTTGCAAAGTATTTAAATGAACCCTTAGAGATTCGAACTAGACCCCACAGTACAAAAGCTACCATTTTTTATCAATAATTCAAGAGCAGATATTTAGCTGAAGTGTTTAACTTTTTATTTCATCACGCTAACTTTATTGATTCGCGAATAAATCGACTTTGAAGTAATTGCCCCGTCCCGGTAATCGAACTATGAGTCGTAGGGATAAAATTGTCTAGTATATCATTTTATATGCCAAGTTACCCTAATTTGTCTTTGCATTACTATTCCAAGTGTAAAAATAGCGATATAGAGCAAATTTCAATAATTCTCCACAAGATAGGGATCGAACCTACGATACGTTAACTCTAGCATGTTATAAAATAATCGTCCTTAACAAGTATTATCATATAAAGTTTATTTCAGTCTTCCAACACAAGCGGTTCTCGAAATAATTAAATTTACCAAATCATGATTGGAACCCAAGACTCCAGGATCCCGAGCATACCACAGAGGAAAGCTTATAACAATACCAATTTAATAAAATTTATTCGAAGATTTTATCACTAATAGTTTAGGAGTTATTCCAATAATAATTCATAATTTGCACGGGGATCGAACGCTAGGCCACCGACAATCTTCAAAATTAGACCAAGGATGCGTCGTTTTATTATAAGATAATTACCGTTTACCACATTTCGATATCTCATTTAGTTTAGGAGAAATCAGGCATCAATGAGTAGGGTATAAATGGGGTTTTCAAATCACTCAAAGGGATGCCGCTAATTGGTTAATTGGTTAACAATGGGCGCTAATTGGATTACACGTGTTTTCACACTCCATTGTCTTTGTCGGTGAAAAGCCGACAATGGGTCGACCCTCATCATCTGTCAGATTACCATCGATAAGGGTTGACAAGGGTTGACAGGTTAATTACCAATTACCGTCATTGTCATCCAATTAGTGGCGGCTCCTTTGAGTGGTTTTAAAATGTTGTGCTGCTGTGACGTCACACCCTGCACAATATTTTCAAATCACTCAAAGGGATGCCGCTAATTGTTTTTAAAACGCCATATATACCCTACTCATTGATGCCTGATTTCTCCTAAACTAAATGAGATATCGAAATGTGGTAAACGGTAATTATCTTATAATAAAACGACGCATCCTTGGTCTAATTTTGAAGATTGTCGGTGGCCTAGCGTTCGATCCCCGTGCAAATTATGAATTATTATTGGAATAACTCCTAAACTATTAGTGATAAAATCTTCGAATAAATTTTATTAAATTGGTATTGTTATAAGCTTTCCTCTGTGGTATGCTCGGGATCCTGGAGTCTTGGGTTCCAATCATGATTTGGTAAATTTAATTATTTCGAGAACCGCTTGTGTTGGAAGACTGAAATAAACTTTATATGATAATACTTGTTAAGGACGATTATTTTATAACATGCTAGAGTTAACGTATCGTAGGTTCGATCCCTATCTTGTGGAGAATTATTGAAATTTGCTCTATATTGCTATTTTTACACTTGGAATAGTAATGCAAAGACAAATTAGGGTAACTTGGCATATAAAATGATATACTAGACAATTTTATCCCTACGACTCATAGTTCGATTACCGGGACGGGGCAATTACTTCAAAGTCGATTTATTCGCGAATCAATAAAGTTAGCGTGATGAAATAAAAAGTTAAACACTTCAGCTAAATATCTGCTCTTGAATTATTGATAAAAAATGGTAGCTTTTGTACTGTGGGGTCTAGTTCGAATCTCTAAGGGTTCATTTAAATACTTTGCAAACTAGGGTCTTAGAGATCTGTAATAAAGTTTAAATTGGTGTTATTACTTACAAAATCAATTATAAAAAAATGCTGTTATTGAGAGAAACATTGCTGGTGTTGATTCTAGAAGCTTAAATCTTGCATAACACGGAAAAAGTCGGTCTAGATATAATTGACGGAGAATACTTACAAAATAAATTATAAAAAATGCTGTTATTGAGAGAAACATTGCTTGTGTTGATTCTAGAAGCTTAAATCTTGCATAACACGGAAAAAGTCGGTTTAGATATAATTGACGGAGAATGCTGTTATTTTATTTAATATTTAAGGTAATAACGTCAAAATTACGCGTATATTTCTTGATAGCACGAAGGAGAATGAGAATATAATAATAATAATAAGAAGAAGCAGAAGAAGAAGAACCAGAACAAGAAGAAGAAGAAGAACCAGAACAAGAAGAAGAGATTTTATTTTATATTTCAGCTAATAACCTTCAGTTCGCGTATATTCCCTGTTAGCATGAAGGAGAATGAGAATATATGAAGCAGAAGAAGAAGAAGAAGAAGAAGAAGAAGATAGAAGGAGAAGGAGAAGGAGAAGGAGAAAATATGCTTAAGATGCCTAAAAGCATTGTGGAGTATTTATGTCGTATATGATTGCTCTGAGGGCTTTCAAGCTTGCTGATGACATGGTTATAATGTCGACGCCTTTGTGTGAGGCTAGGGTTTCTCAACTAATGACATGGTGACGATTTTACCTGTTGGGACACGTTTAAAAAGAGATTTAGTTGAGAGATTGTAACATATAGTATGTTAGCGTATTAAGACGCGTGCAAATAGGTTTATTTCGTGGTGATAGTTAAAATTAATGTCTTTGTTGTTGAAATGATGGTACTTAGAAACATAATCATCTTTTCATGTTTTAATTTGGCGCTTGATTCGTCTTAAAGTGAATAAAAATGGAGAAAGAATTATAAAAATACGGGGTATTTGTTTCTTTAAGCGTTTAAATAATGTTTAGATGGTTCCATTACTGTCATCCGATATCGATAAAAGAAATGTTACTTAAAGAAACATAACCGCCGTTTCGCGTCTTAATGTTTCTGTCGAATTCGTTGCAAAGTACGTAAAAACGGTGGAAAACCATAAAAACAATGATAATTTGAGGGCTAATATATAATTTACCGTCATAAAGAGTATAAAATCTGTCGAATGTGCGTTTTAGTACTGATTGAAGCCGCTATGAGGCGCTGCAATCGTGATCCTGAATTATCGTGAGTCATCTGATATTGATAAAAGTAATGTTACTTAAAGATGCATAACCGCCGTTTCGCGTCTTAATTTTTCTGTTGGATTCGTTTCAAAGTGCGTAAAAGACGAGTAAAAGTCATAAAAATAGGAAGAGTTGATGAAATATAGCAGAAATTTGGTTTTTTTAAGCGATTAAATATTGTTTAGATGGTTCCATTACTGTCATCCGATATCGATAAAAGAAATGTTACTTAAAGATACATAACAGCCGTTTCACGTCTTAATTTTGCGCGCACGCGCGCGCGCGCGCATGTGTGTGTGTGTGTGTGTGTGTGTGTGTGTGTGTGTTCGGCATGAAAGTATTAAAATTATAAACATTTATTTCTATAAATACAGTGGTTGAAATATAATTTACCTTGCTTAAACTTTAAAAATGAGCGGAAATGCATGTTAACGTTGAACTGGCAAATAAAAATGAAACAAGTTGATCCTTGACTCACGTAGTTTAATGATATATATTTTAAAAATACAAACTTAATCTTGAATCGCGTAGTAATTTATAAGGTACGTGCTAGTGGAATAAGTAGTGTTTGCTTGAGCTTACATAGTTATTCAGTAATTAACCTTCGAGTCGAGCAGATCAGCTTCTCTTAGCGAGATTACCGTTCAATAGCTTTGACAATTTATTAAGGCGAGTCAGTGGAAACTGCTATAAGCATTTATTGATTTGTATAATTTACAAGTGTTGCACTACATATTATAAAGATGTGGAATGGTGGAGTGATGGAATCGGTTCTGAATGCTATGCCAGACTATAGCTGTAGCAAATGTGATAAGCGTTTTCTACGCAACTACCATAAGAAGAGGCATGAGTTGGTATGCGGTCGAGTCTACAGGTGTAAACATTGTGGTGATGTTTGCAATACTGAGCATAGAAGAGACGTACATGAAGAAAGATGTGAAAAAACTGTATCTCGCAAGAAAATCAAGTTTGAACCTAGCAAGCATCATCTATTGACAATGACTGATGAGTGTGATATGATCGAGTATGAAACATCATTTGAAGGACGACTCAAATCATATTATATACGTTGTGACACCTTCAAGGATATGAAAACTTACCTACAGGAGTCAAAACATCGTATAATTCAAGCTATAAAGAAAGAACTGTCGATACATAAAAGTGTGAAAATTAACATCATGGTCGACTGTCAATTTGTGAATGTTCATGGAGAGACATGTGACAGAACATTTAAAACACGTAACCAACCTGTGTTTTTAGATAGCGACTTGGATGCCATCTTGGAAAAAAAATTCGAGAAACTTCGTGTTGAAATGGAGGAAAGTAAGTTGAAAGGCAGTAATTGGGCTCTTCTGAGTGTTGATGGCGTTCGACTCCGAATTAACAAGTACAATGCCCTTCGAGGGAGCAGCTATATTCCTCTACCTGCATCTGTGGAAGCTAGAAAAGCCTGTATAAACCCTCAAAATTATAGTGACGAGAAATGCTTTATGTACGCTGTTCTTGCAAAGTTCATTCGAAAGGATCCTCAGCGTGTTAGCAAGTATAAGGATCTCCAAGAAAAATACGATTTCTCA
This sequence comes from Tenodera sinensis, assembly GCA_030765045.1. NCBI lineage: Eukaryota > Metazoa > Arthropoda > Insecta > Mantodea > Mantidae > Tenodera > Tenodera sinensis. The sequence goes on along the minus strand of CM060962.1, from coordinate 199,199,525 downwards.
TGCGTCTCATTTCCTACGAGCTTGGGTGAAATCTCTAAATTTGAAAAGCTTAACAATATGTCCATAAATGTGTTTGGACTGGATGAAAAACATAAAGTGTTTCCGATAAAGGTGATTGATGAAGAATTAGATGATCATCGCGATCTCCTTCTGTTAAGTGATGCTACTGCCAGACATCACTATGTGTATATAAAGGATTTTGAGAGACTTATTCGTCAGCAGAAAACTAAACATGATGGAAAAATATATACGTGTAAACGTTGCTTCAGCCATTTTGATGACCGATATGGACTAAGCGGAATGAAAAAATTGGAGGAGCATAGAGAAATGTGCATGCAACATGCTATTGCTAGATGCGTTATGCCTACAAAGGAAAACTCTATCGTCAGATTCAAAAACGTGGAAAGAATGCTGAAACTGCCATATGTCATCTATGCTGATTTTGAGAGCATTCTCACTCCTTACCATACCTGCGCTTCTAATCCTGAAACGTCCTATACAACTCCCTATCAAAGTCATTCTCCAATGAGCTTTGCTGTTTACGTCAAACCATCATCCAGCGTTGACAAAGTAGAAACCGATCTTCCTACACATCCCTACGTGTATCGAGGTCATGATGCTGCTGAGAAGTTCATAGGGTATCTAACTTCCCTTGCGAAGAAAATAGGTGACTTATATAAATCTGCTAAGCCTCTGAAACTTACAGCTGAAGAACAAGAATCGTTCGATGCTTCTACAATATGCTACCTGTGCGGGCATGAATTTACAGAAGATAATTGGAAGGTTCGCGATCACGATCATGTTTCCGGGATGTATAGAGCATCTTTACATAATAAATGTAACCTGGCTTGTAAAATACCTAATTATATACCTGTCTTCATGCATAACCTGAGTGGGTATGACTCTCATTTCATTGTTAAGGAGTTAGGTTGCACAAGCGAAAGAGTGGAGGTAATACCAAACTCTGAAGAAAGCTATATCTCATTCTCAAAATATGTTGGAGATATTAAACTCAGGTTTGTGGATACCTTCCGTTTCCTGAGTACAAGCTTGGACAAGTTAGTGAAAAACCTCACGACGCATCCCGAAACAGAGAAGTACTTTGGAGAAGAGAAGATTGGCTTGATGACTCGTAAGGGAGTGTTCCCCTACGATTACCTTACTTCATGGGATGTTTTGAATGAGACTCAGCTGCCTCCAAGAGAAGCATTCTACAATAAATTAAATGAAGAAGAAATTACCGACGATGACTATGAGCATGCTAGAAATGTATGGAAGCAGTTTAATGTGGAAAACTTAGGTGAATACAGTGATATTTACTTAACCTCTGATGTTCTTCTCCTAGCGGATGTCTTTGAAACGTTCAGAGACCAAACTCTGAAAACACACAAAGTGGATCCTGCGCATTATTTTACTTCTCCAGGACTTACATGGGATGCTATGCTGCTGTATACTGGAATCGAGTTGGAATTGCTTCTTGATTACGATCAGCTACTCATGGTTGAATCTGGTATAAGAGGAGGGTTATGTCAGGTTTCTCACCGGTATGCGGAGGCTAACAACATATATATGGAACAGTATGACTCTCGTAAACCTTCCCAGTTTATTACATACGAAGATGCAAACAACCAATATGGATGGGGAATGTGTAAGGCCCTTCCTTATGGAGGGTTTAAATGGGTTTCTCCTGAAGACATAGACCTGGAATTATTGAAGGAAGATGACCCCCTTGGATACATCTTAGAAGTCGATGTCGAATATCCTGTCGAGCTCCACGATCTTCATAATGATTTGCCCTTCCTGCCTGAGAGTATGAAACCGGGGGAATCCTCTTCAAAGAAACTAATTGCCCATCTTGGATCCCGAAAGAAGTATGTGGTACATTACATGTCCTTGAAACAAGCTCTTAGTCACGGTCTACTATTAACAAAGATTCATCGAGCACTTCAGTTTCGTCAGTCGTGTTGGCTAAAACCTTACGTCGAGTTTAATAACCGTCTGCGACAACAAGCTAGAAATGATTTTGAGAAGGACCTTTATAAACTATTCAATTCTGCTATGTTTGGAAAAACTATGGAAAATATTCGTAATCGCATGGATATACGGCTTGTGACAAACAGCAAAACGTTAGAAAAACTCATAGCCAAACCTACATTCATTGATCGAACCATATATGGACCTAATCTTGCTGCTGTACATATGGCTTCTCGTAAAATAGTGTTCAACAAGCCTATATACATTGGTATGAGTGTACTAGACATCTCCAAGACGCTAATGTATTCGTATCAATACGATGTGTTACTTCCATATTATGGAGCTGAAAATCTTAAACTGTTGTATACAGATACAGATTCTTTCGTCCATCGAGTGACTACAGCTGATATATACCAGGATAAATTACACATGCTTGAACATCTGGATACATCTGATTACCCTGCTAACCATATATGCTATTCTACACAAAACAAAAAAGTGTTGGGAAAGTTTAAAGATGAAGCCTGTGGAAAAATCATTCATCGGTTCGTTGGTCTTAGGCCCAAAATGTATGCTATCGATATTGATGGTTCTGTGATAAAAAAAGTTAAAGGTATAAAACGTAGCGCCATTAAGCAATACATCAACTTCAATAGCTATGTAGAGTGCCTTAAAACTTTGAAAATTGTTAGAACTCCTATGAATTTAATCCTATCCCGACATCATAATATTTCTACGGTTGAAGCTAATAAAATAGCCTTATCACCTCACGATGACAAGAGAGTGATTGAAGAGGATGGAATATCGACGTATGCGTATGGACATTACAGTGTCGAGAATAGTGCCTAGACATGGATACTTAAAGCTTGTCTGTAGAAAAAAATGAAGATTGTTGAACTTTGAACTTCGCGCGCCAATGGCTCATCTAACCCAGAGAGAAGAATGATAATGTGAATAATAAGAAGAACTGAGGAGGGCGCTATCGTCTTTCAGCAGTGTATACTTGTTTTCTAAATGTTAATGCTAGTGTATGTATCCTTATAAATTAAATAAAATTATCTCATTGCGATTATTCTTGTTTTATTTCATTGCTTGCCTTAACATTCATATTTCCTCATTAGGTCAGGCTAGGTTAGGATAGGTTAGATGGACTATAAGATAGAATAATTGATAATGATGATGAAATGCAATAAATGACTGAATAGGTTAGACTGCTCTTCAACTACTATAAAACAAAGCGATTACTGAAGAAAGCTTAGTAAAATACCCCTAGCAACTTCAAAAATACCTGCTTCAGTGCCTTAAAACATCTTCAAACTGGCGAAAAAAATGCTTCTCACGAGTTTAAGATGCCCTGAAAAATCCTCAAAATATCTGTGAAGGAGCTGAAATGTCTTAATTAGTGCTCGAAAAATACCATTAAAAGCGTCTAACGCCTATAAAAGTGTTTCAAAGGATTCTGAAAACCAATCAAAATGTTGGTGACAAAGTCTAAAATATCCCTATAGTGCTTAAAATGTCTCTAAAATGGCTGAAACGATATTTAACTGGTAGAGATACGTCTAACAGCCTTGAAATAGAGGGTTCAGTATTCCTAATATCGTGAAAATTATCTTCCATTACCCTTCAAAGTGCTTAAAGCAAACAATAATGGACAGGGTCGTCCAGAATAACTGTCGGATTGCCTTAAATAATGTCAAATTCGTCTAAAATACTCTGAAAAATGTTTAAACTGGACGTAAAAGTCTTCAGAATATCTGGAAACAGGCTGAAATATCTATCAACGAGTCTAAACGGGTCTCAATACACGCTGAAAATATATAATATGACTTCTAAATAATCCTCGAAATTGCTTGAAAAGTTGTTAAATATGTTGTAAAAGCGTCCTGAATATACCAAAAGCGTCTAAAAGATCTAACAGAGGGATGCAAAATTGTAACAAAATCGGGTGAAACGTCTTAAAAATGTATGAAAATGACTGAATAACTCTGAAAATTGTCTGAAAAGTTGTTAAATATGTTGTAAAAGCGCCCTGAATATACTAAAAGCGTCTAAAAGATATAACAGAGGGTGCAAAATTGCAGTAAAATGGAGCGAAACGTCTTAAAAATGTATGAAAATGACTGAATAACTCTGAAAATTGTCTGAAAAGTTGTTAAATATGTTGTAAAAGCGCCCTGAATATACTAAAAGCGTCTAAAAGATCTAACAGAGGATGCAAAATTGTAGCAAAATGGGGTGAAACGTCTTAAAAATGTATGAAAATTACTGAATAACTCTGAAAATTGTCTGAAAAGTTGTTAAATATGTTGTAAAAGCGCCCTGAATATACTAAAAGCGTCTAAAAGATCTAACAGAGGGTGCAAAATTGTAGCAAAATGGGGCGAAACGTCTTAAAAATGTATGAAAATGACTGAATAATTCTGAAAATTGTCTGAAAAATTCTTAAATATGTTGTAAAAGCATCAAGAATATGCTAAAAGTGCTTAAAAAGATCTATCAGAGGACTCAAAATAGTATCAAAATGTTTATGAAATTCCTAGAGGGAGATCAGGGTAGCGTATGACAGGATAGAATAGATAAGCAGAGGAGGGAATAGGATAGATGATAAGAGGATAGAATGAATGTCTAGAAACGTATCATGTTAGTAGAATAGAATAAATAATAATAAGAGGATCTATCTTAGGTTAGGCTAGACCATGTTAGATTAGGATAGGTTAGGTTAGGTTAGGATAGGTTAGACGAGTAGAAGTATGGGGCTTAGGTTAAATTATCAAAGACGGGAGTAAATAGTGGGAGCTGGGTTAGGTTAGGTTAGCCATGTAGAAGTATGGTGCTTAGGTTAGGTTAAGATAGGTTAGAAGAGTAGAAGTATGAGGCTTAGGTTAGGTTAGATTAGGATAGGTTAGGTTAGGTTAGGTTAGCCATGTAGAAGTATGGAGCTTAGGTTAGGTTAAGATAGGTTAGAAGAGTAGAAGTATGAGGCTTAGGTTAGGTTAGATTAGGATAGGTTAGGTTAGGTTAGGTTAGGTTAGGTTAGGTTAGCATGGCTATGTGGGGCGAGGTAACATTATATTGGGGTAATATATTCAATCAAGATAGAAAGCTCTTGCATTAGGAGACATACAGCAATATAGTGGACGACATACTCAGCTACCATGAACGCTCATAAACATACATACACTGCTATAGGCTTTAAAAGTTATCCCTAGAGATTCATTCAAACACCTACAACGTCCTGCTTCCCCTGCCACCTTACGTATTAATGCTTAGATTACGCATGGCGGCCATCTTGCCCATAAAAAAGTGCGCCAGCTCTGTCCTAACCTACCTACTATATGAGGCTTAGGTTAGGTTAGATTAGGATAGGTTAGGTTAGGTTAGGTTAGGTTAGGTTAGGTTAGGTTAGGTTAGGTTAGCATGGCTATGTGGGGCGAGGTAACATTATATTGGGGTAATATATTCAATCAAGATAGAAAGCTCTTGCATTAGGAGACATACAGCAATATAGTGGACGACATACTCAGCTACCATGAACGCTCATAAACATACATACACTGCTATAGGCTTTAAAAGTTATCCCTAGAGATTCATTCAAACACCTACAACGTCCTGCTTCCCCTGCCACCTTACGTATTAATGCTTAGATTACGCATGGCGGCCATCTTGCCCATAAAAAATGCGCCAGCTCTGTCCTAACCTACCTACTCGCGTTCACACTTTTCCTTATATCATTCTGTTGGCAGAGACACAACAAATTATGATGGAGAAATAGAGGCTATATACATTGCTCTCCGACAATTATTAAATCTTCCCTTAAATAAATTTAACAAGGCAGTCATTCTTTCGGATTCTAAAGCTGCAATTCAGGGAATATGTTCAAATACTACAAAGAAGTCAACAAAAATTAGAGAATGCTACAAAATGTTAACACAACTCCAAAAGTTAATAAGACTGTTCATCTCCAATGGATTCCAGCACACTGTGGAGTCATGGGGAATGAAGCTGCAGACTCACTTGCAAAGAAAGGCACAACAATAAATCAAAAGTCTAAATTCAATTTCTCATATTCCTCAATAAAACGCTTGATTATTAAAAAAATTTCACATTCATACCTACAAGAAATAGAAACAAATGCCAAAGATAAAAAATGGATTACACTACTTTCCAACCCAGATATAATCCCCCAGAGACCACGGAAAACAGCGGTTGCAGCCTTCCGACTAATGACAAATCACGACTGCTTGGCAAGTCATCTCTACAGAATAGGTATTTCAGCCTCACCAATATGTGTCCTGTGTAACGATCCAGCAGAAATGAATGAAGACCACTTGAAGACCTGTGAAGCATTAAGATCAGAAGAAACTACAGTTCAAAGGTATTGGAAAGCACGAATGCTATTGGCTTCTTTGCCAGATGCAAGGCACTAGAAAACAACAACAACAACAACAACATTTTAATCAAAATGGTTAGAGCCATTTTCAAGAAAATCAAAATTTCGAAAAATGTTAAATGTAAAGGGTAGTTTAGAGTGGGGCAATTTTCTTTGAAATCTTCGTGTCGCATACTTGAAAGACATTAAACATTAACACTAACTTTGGTTTTTAACCGACCTTTCGTTTTTGAGTTCTGCTGTCCACAGACTGACAGACACACACACACACACACACACACACACACACACACACACACACACACACACACACACACACACACACACACACACGGATCCCAAAACATATATTTCCTGTGAAATCTCGCCATCGAATTTTTGGGTGGAATACAATACTTCCCCTACTTACCAGTAGAGAAAGTAAAAACGACTTAGTATGTTGTGAACTGCCTCAGCGTAAAAATCAACACAGCGTAATTTGAAAACGTGTACACATTTGTCGGGCAGGGATGATTTTGTCAGAGATATTAGATCTTTGGCACCAAACTACATGTTTTCCACAGGAAGAAATACGTTTGGATCATTGTATTCAACTTTATCTATTTCAGTGGAATTCAGATGTTAAAGTTTAATGAAGCAGTCAAGAATACTTCGCAATGCAGAAAAAATAGATGTGGTATACTGTTTATGTATACAGGTGATTATATAAATATTTTGTTTTTATAAATGAGGGAAATGCCTCGCCTGAAAATATTTATATATCGGAAGTGCGAATTATGTGATGTTAAGGAAACTAGTGTTTAAGAATAGAAAAAGAAGCGGGAGATTTTGATGTGCGTTCAGTTTTTAGCAGTAGAACAGTAGATTTGCACAAAAGCAGATCAGCTGCAAAATCAGTACATTTGATAACCATGCCATCAGGGACACAGGCACAAAAAATCGCCTTTTGGTCGATGTGACAAATTCCTCCCTGCAAGTTGTCATTGAGTCATGTGCGAAGTACCCGTAAGTAGTTAAAAGGCCGGCTGACTTAGTAAGGAATTGACTGACTGTGTTCCCCTTTCTCTCTATCGCTCTCTTATTTTCTCCATATAGTTCTTTCTCTCTTTCTGTGACACGCGCGCGCGCGCGCGCACACACACACACACACACACACACACACACACACACACACACACACACACACACAGGACCTGTTTCTAAAAGTCTGACGTGTTACATTCAGGTGACTTCCTCTACCCTCTGTCGTTTATTAGGGTTATACAATAATTGCAAAACAGCTGAGTATCTACAGCTCCAAATGGGCAAGGTACTGAACAATTTTAGTCATTAACAACAGATATGTTGCAAACGGCTTATGGCACAAAAAGACACATTTGAAAGAGGAATTTCTGTTCTGAAGAGATCTACAACCTTTTTATTGTATTTCCATTTGAGAAAAGTATTGCAAAGTCACACACTTAATACGGAGGTCCACATTTTGGTATAGTACGATTTGGTCTATCTCTTAGTGTTTGCCAGCTATGCAAAAGCCACCAAGAGTAATGAGGACTACATAAGCTATAGCCAGAAAATTTGAAATATATATTTCATGTCCCATAAAAATCAAAATATCTTAAACATTTTAATCAAAATCATTAGATCCAATCAAAATTTTAGAAGCACTTTTTATGCAACGCGTGGTTTAGGATGGTGAAATTTTCTTTAAAACATTCGCGTCCAATCCTTGGGGGATATTAAACTTAAAACCACTTTGATGTTTAAACGACGTTTCGTTCATGAGTTACGCTGTTCACAGACACACACACACGCACACACACATACAGACACACGCACACACAGACACACGCACACACAGACACACACAGACACACACACACGCACACGCACACACACATACAGACACACACACAGACACACACACATACATACACACACAGACACACACACAGACACACACAGACACACGCACACACACAGACACACACAGACACACACAGAGACACACACACAGACACACTCACACAGACACACACACAGACACACACACACACAGACACACACACACACAGACACACACACAGACACACTCATAGACACACACAGACACACGCACAGACACACACACAGACACACTCATAGACACATACAGACACACACACAGACACACACATACAGACACACACACAGACACACACACAGACACACACAGACACACACAGAGACACACACACAGACACACACAGACACACACAGACACACACAGAGACACACACACAGACACACTCACACAGACACACACACAGACACACACACACACAGACACACACACAGACACATTCATAGACACACACAGACACACACACAGACACACACACAGACACACACAGAGACACACACACAGACACACTCACACAGACACACACACAGACACACACACACAGACACACACACAGACACATTCATAGACACACACAGACACACACACACAGACACACACACAGACACACACACACATACACACACACACACACACACACACACACACACACACACACACACACACACTGGCGCGCCAACCTTTTTCTAAAACACTGATGTGTTGCACTGACACAACTTTCTCTTGTCTTGTACAAACTATTCTTACAAACTCGTGTTCCTGTATCTTCTTTATATCAATCAAGATAATCAATTGTACAATTTACCTTAGTGTTAATTTTCCTGTAGGTAGAAGTTGAGTATAGGAATACAGTAGGCTCTGAGCGATATTCAAATGTTTTAAACCTGTTTGCAATCTCAAAAATTTGAATGCATTGCAATATTTCATCTGTTTTATTGCTAAGTAGGAGAAAGCAGTAAAAATGCTTTGGTTTTCGTATTCCAAGGTCTTGAAAAGCTGTGTTTTGAAATAAATTGGGTATGGAAACATGGCGGAAGCAACGATGCAAAATATTTAAAAAAAGCACGACAAATATATTTAAAACATCTGATGCATTGCACTTACATTACTTCCCTATCCTTGCACTGACTACTCACACACGACCTTTTTCCTTTATCTTCTTTATATTAGTCGAGATAAACATTTACCGAAACTGAATTGTCGTGTAGGTGCAAGGGGAATATGGGAATACAGTAGCTTATGAGCAACGATGTTCCATGTGAGAAAAGTACAGCAAAACTCACACAACTTGCCAGAAGTTCACATTTCTGGTTACAGTAACATTCGGTCTAACCTCTTTAATTTAATATAAGTTACCAGGCTGACATGTTTACAGAATGGAGGAACATCGAATACCAAAGAGGGTTATGGAAGGGAAGAGACCAGTTGGAAGACCTACTAACAACAGATGGTTAGACGCCGTGAACTCTGATTCAAGAGTTTTTCTCGCTACTGCAGCACGGAAAAGACTAGCTTTGGACAGAGAAAAATGGAGCAAAAGGATAGGAGGCTAAGGTCCTACATTGGGCTGTAACGCCATCGTAGACGAAGATGAAGATTCGGTCTATCTACAGTTATGCAAAAGCCAGTTATGCAAAAGCCACTAAGAATAAGCAGAACTACGTAAGCTGTAGCCAGAAAATTTAAAATATACATTTCAGTTGCCATAAAATTAAACATATCATAAGCGTTCTAATCAGTTTCATTAGAGCCATTTTTGAGGAATCCAAAGTTTTCGATACTGTTCAGTGACTGATATTTGAATTGCGGTCGAAAGGTTGGCTAGCCTTTTTTGATGGTTGCCAAGAGAGGTAACTATGTACTATGTAAACAACGTTGTAGAATAAATGATCAAAAAGGATACAGTCTATTTTATTACCATGACGGTAACATTTGGTCCTCCGGGCCGGATATTGCTATAGATTGCCAGCAAACCGTATAGTAATTGAAAATATTGATACGCACTTGTAATGTACATAATGGAAACCATCTTATCTTCTTCACGCCAGCATCAAGAGGGAAATCGAAGCGGCCGGAGTAACTACTAATGCAACATCAGCACCAGGCAAGAGTGATTGTATAAAAGGTTAGCCATTACCTAGTTACTAGCTATTTAGCCTACCTTGACTGGCTTTCTGTATTAGTAACATTGACTCATTGCATTATATCTTCTATAATTAGTTCCATACCATTCCTTTGCTCACTTTTCATTGCTGTCCTTCACTCGATATTTTATTATAACAGTTTGGTGGAACAAACTGGATCATATTTATTGCTGTGCGACTAATATTATGGAAGAGCAAACTAAGAAGCTATTAATTACAAAGCGAGCCGTGGCGAAAGCAAGTCTTACTCGCCTTGCCAAATTTGTTAATGAATTTCAAACTGGCTCAGAAATTTATTCAATTGAGGTAAGAGTCAAGGAATTGCCTAAAATTAGGGATAAATTTGAAGAGGCACAATCTCAATTAGAATTGTTTGAAAATGTTGAGAGTCATTCTGCTGACAGAGAAAGTTTTGAATTGATGTACTTTAGCTTAGAAGCAACGATGGCTAAATTATTAGCTCAAAGTGCAGATGGAAATAGATAGATAGATACTTTATTTCACTGCTTAGAGCATGGCCCGGTGGCAGCGCTGTCAATATAATATACAATTCTTTACAATATGATATACAATTCTTTACAATATAATATACAACTCCTTACAATATAATATACAATTCCTTACAACATATATACAATCCTTTCATGCACTATGGTAACTATACAGGATTTCTTTTTAACCTCTCTTTGAAATTATTTACATTTGGAGGCAAAGTCTCCAGTAACTCTGCAGTCAAATTGTTCCAGTCATTAATTGTTCTATTGGTAAAGGAAAATTTACCTATATCAGTTTTCTGATCCCTATTTCTTATTTTTTTAGAGTGATCATTCCTTCCCCTATATGATGGTGTCAACAACCGCTTTGTTATATCTTTCCATGCAGGTTCCCCCTTATATGCTCTAAAAATTGCACATAGCCTTGCCCGTTTTCTACGTTTCTCCAATGATTCCCAGGAGGTAGCAGTGCCTGTAGGGTTTTCAAATCGCTTTCCTCTATCAACAAATTTAGCTGCTCGTTTTTGAACTCTCTCGAGTGCTTGTTTTTGACCAACCCGATATGGATCCCAGCATGCTGCGCTATATTCTAATATTGGTCGGACTAAGGATGTATAAGCTAAATTTCGCGATTTCCCATTGCTGCGTTTTAATATTCTCATTACAAAGTGCAATGCTTTGCAGGCTTTTCCAGTGACCGAGTTTACATGTTCCCCCCATTCCAATCTTTCATTTATTATTACACCTAGATATCTAGTGCTACTTACCCTGGGTATTCTCTTGTTATCTAATTTATACATCACATTTTCTTCTGTTCTTGTCCTTGAAAATATAATTGTTTTACATTTACTTGGATTTATCTCCATTTGATTGGATTGCGCCCAGAGTTGAATTTTGTTTAAATCTTCTTGTAAGTTATTAACGTCACCTTCGGTCTTGATATTTCTATAGATTATACAATCATCCGCAAATAGCCGAATTTGTGATGTTATCCCTTTCCATAAATCATTTACATATGCTAAGAAAAGCAACGGCCCGATCACGCTACCCTGGGGGACACCTGAGGTTACTTCGGTAGGGGACGATAGTCTATTTCCCACCCGCACTCTTTGGGTTCGTCCGCTCAAGAATTCCCGAATCCAAATAATCACTCTGTTGTCTATTTGCATATTGCAAAGTTTTTCTATAAGTGGCCCATGAGGTACAAGGTCAAACGCTTTAGTAAAGTCAATAACTATTGCATGCACTTTACCGCCTGCATCGAGTGCATCAGCTACATCCTGACAAATAGCTACTAGTTGGCTCTCACAAGAGTGTCCATTCCGAAACCCATGTTGTCCTTCAAAGAGCCAGTGTGAATTATCCCATTCTTGTCTTAAGTATTGCCCTATAAGATGCTCGACTTGTTTACTTACTACTGATGTCAAGCTAACTGGCCTATAATTTGTCGCTGTGGTTCGATCCCCTGTTTTATAAATAGGAACGACTATAGCCTGCTTCCAATCCTGCGGTATACTTCCGTTATTTACCGTTATTTCGAATAGCCTCAGCATATATGGCACGATTGCCTCCCCTCCAATTTTAAGAAAGTCACCCGAAATGCCGTCCGGACCGACTGATTTATATTTCCCTAATTTAAATAATCTTTTTCGAATGTCGCTTGGTTTCACGATCATAGGGGGCCCCTCCGTTCTTTTAATACTGGCATTGCTCTTTACTTGGAACACTGAAGCGAATTGCCGATTAAATACTTCCGCTTTTAACAAAGAGTCGGTAACTTGTACATTTCCATTTTTTATTCCCGGAATCTCCTCCTTATTACCCCTGCGCCTTCTCACGAATTTAAAAAACTGCTGCCAGTTATTTCTGTTAGACGAGAGAATATTTTTTAAAAAATTTTCTTCAGCGGTAATCTTCTCTAATAAAAGTTAGCAACAGTTCTGTTAGCCCTCCCTTGTCACATACAAGGAGCGCTATGAAGGCAATAAAACTGCCAACTCTTAAAATACCTTCATTCAATGGTGATATAACCAACTTTAAGCATTTTATTGATACCTTTGAGAGCCTAGTTGTTAACAATGAAACTTTATATGATATTCAGAGGTTTCACTACCTTCTCTCTTCACTAACAGGAGAAGCACATAATTTAATAGCTAACATTCCTGTCACAAGTTGTAATTTCAAGGTTGCATTGGAAACTATTAGCAATCGTTATGACAATTTGAGACTTATTACCTCAGCTCATCTTGCACGTTTGTTGAGTTTACCCGCTGCTCACAAATCATCTGCAAAGGAACTTAGGGCCTTAATAAATCAAACCATGAGTAATTTAAATGCAATCAAGGCGTTAAACATAGAAATTCCATTGGAAGAATTGATAGTATCTCAACTAGTGCTAGATAAGTTGGATGTAACTATAAAGAAAGAATTTGAAGACACATTAGACTCAAATAACTTTTCTGCATTTAAGGTTCTTATTGCATTTCTAGAAAGAAAATGTAAATCGCTAGAAATAATCAATCTAAAATGGAATACAACTTGCTCAAGCATGTCAAATGTTAACACACAGAAAGTTGTAAATCGCAAAAACAACTCCAGTTTTCAACAGGCTTATGCTGTTATAGCCTTAAACTGTGCATATTGTAATTCTTCACATGCCTTATCAAAATGTAAGGCATTTGTTCAGGCTCCTGTATTAGAACGCAGAGCTTTTGTTAAGGATGCCAACCTGTGTTTTAACTGCTTACGATCTGGTCATACAGTCAGAAATTGTAAATCATCGAATTGTCGCACCTGTGGTAAAAGGCACCACACTTTAGTACATTTTGATGCTTCCAAACAGCAATACAGTTTCAGTAACAATGAAGGTTATTCAAGTCATGATCCCTTGCACACAGATAATGGTGTAAATAGCTACTGTGCATTGAAACTTGAACCTCGTAAACACATTTTGTTGTCTACAGCATTGATTAAGGTTAAAAATCACAAGGGTATTTGGCAGACGTGTAGAGCTTTGCTAGATACCGGTTCTCAGTCATGTTTCATATCAGAGGTTAAGACTTAAACGACATCATGATCCTAAACCTGTTCAAGGAATTGGCAATACAGTTTCAGAAACCAAACATGGAATTTGCAACAAAATTGGATCATTTGTAACTGACTTTGTTATGTCAGTAGATTGCTTAATTTTACCCAAGGTGACAGAAAATCTGCCTGCAGAGAAAATTGACTGCAGTAATTGGAAATTACCTAGGAATATTTCATTTGCTGATCCTAAACTTCATGAGCCTGGAAATATAGATATTCTGTTGGGAGCAGAAGTCTGTTCATACATTCAGCGCCAAGGTAAATTACATCGTGATAATAATCATCCTGTTTTAATGGAAACAGAGTTTGGTTGGGTACTTGCAGGAAAATATTCAGACTATGGAAGATCCTGTAATATTCCACGGCGGCCGGTAGTATCATGTTTCGCTAAGACTGAAGTCAGTATACAGCACCAATTGCAGAAATTCTGGGAGATTGAGGAATTGAATCACACTCCAAAAACAATGGATGATAAAGCATGCGAGGCTCATTTCACTCAGAATACAACAAGAGATTCGTCAGGAGGATTTGTGGTTCGACTTCCATTTAAAGAAGATCCTAAGAAGTTAGATGAGTCTAAGATGATGGCCGCAAGAAGATTACATCAGTTAGAAAGAAAACTAATCAAAAACCAAACATTGAAGGAAGATTATGTGCATTTTTTACAAGAATATGAAGCACTGGGTCACATGCAAGTGGCAAGACCCACTACAAGACTTTGTTATTATATGCCTCATCATGCAGTACTTAAGACAGACAGCTCAACTACGAAGACAAGAGTAGTTTTTGACTGTTCTGCAGCTTCCAAGAATGGAATTTCAGTGAATTATTTATTGTATGTTGGTCCTACTATTCAACAGGACATTTGTTCTATCATCCTAAGATTTAGGACACATGAAGTAGCATTTACTGCTGATGTTGCCAAAATGTATAGACAAATTTGGTTACATCCAGATGATCAAGTATATCAAAGAATACTGTGGAGAAGCGACCCTACAGCTCCAGTACAAGAGTATCAGCTGAAGACTGTAACGTATGGTATGGCTTGTTCTCCATTTCTAGCTATTCGTTGCCTGCAGCAATTGGCTCATGATGAAGCACATAAGGTTCCAAAGGCTGCTGCAATTGCATTGAATGATTTTTATGTTGATGATTGTATTTCAGGATGCGCAACCTTACCTGAGGCACAAAAACTTCAGAAGGAATTAGTAGCCATGTTATCAAAGGGTGAATTTTTGTTGCGTAAGTGGTCCAGCAATTATTCTGAGTTTTTAACTAACATTACACCAGACCAAAGAGAAACTAGTTTACCATTACAGCTTGACAAAAATGGAGTGAAAATACTTGGACTACTATGGCATTCTACTGAGGACAAGTTTCAGATTGCAAGAAGTCTTAAAATGAACTGCTACGCTCAAGCATTTACAAAAAGAGTAGTATTGTCAATAGTTTCTGGTATATTTGATCCCTTATGCCTCATAAGCCCTATTGTTATTATATGCAAGATGTTTCTACAGAGGTTATGGCAAGAGAAATTAATGTGGGACCAACCCATATCAGAAGAATTGGCTACAGATTGGAAGAAGCTCCACAACCAACTTCATTTGATTGATAACATTCGCATAGATCGCAAAGTAGTTGGTTATGATTCTGTAGGCAATATAGACTTACATGGTTTTTGCGATGCTTCAGAAAAGGCATATGGCGGATGCATATATGTCCATTCATCAAATAAGAAAGGAGTTACATGTATAAAACTTCTTTGTGCCAAGTCTCGAGTTGCACCACTAAAGAAATTATCACTTCCACGTTTAGAATTATGTGGTGCATTGCTTCTTGCTCGTCTATTGGAAAAAGTAAAAAAGGCACTGAACTTATCATTTAAGCACGTATACTTGTGGACAGATTCTACTGTGGTATTGTCATGGTTGTCAGCACCTTCAACACAATGGAAAACTTTTGTAGCTAATAGAGTTTCTGAGATTCAAGATATTTCTGAAAATGCAGTATGGAGACATGTTCCTTCACAACACAACCCAGCAGATTTGATATCAAAGGGTGTGTTTCCCGAGAATCCTATAAATGACAAATTATGGTGGGAAGGACCAACTTGGTTACATGAAGAACCAAAGGTGTGGCCTGTATTGGGTAGCATTTCAAACCCTCAGGAAGCTCCAGAGTTAAGATTCAAAACAACTTGTCATGTTGCAACTATTAGTGACGATGGAATAATCACACGATTCTCCAACCTATCCAGGTTGCAATACACTGTAGCATATGTATATGGATTTTGTAAGAATTGTGTTAAACCAAAGGCAGAAAGAATAACTGGATCTCTCACACTTACAGAGATTCAAGATTCATTGAGTAAATGCATTCAAATTGCACAGCAATCAGTATTTAGCGTAGAAGTGCAGCAACTAGCAATGAAACAGGCAGTTAATAATAACAGTCGCTTGAGATCTTTAAATCCTTTTCTCGACAGTAGAGGATTACTTAGAGTTGGTGGACGGTTAGAACACTCTAACCTAACGTATGATCAAAAGCATCCTCTAATTTTGCCACGTCATCATTTAACCAATCTGATTATACAGCATGAACACAAACAATTGTTGCATGCAGGTTGTCAACTTTTATTGGCTTCTCTTAGGGAAAGATATTGGATATTAAATGGCAGAAACACTGTTAGACATTTGATTCATAATTGCATAATATGTTATAAGCTAAAGGCAGAAACAGCAAAACAGTTAATGGGACAACTACCGCGTGCACGAGTGGAAGCAGCTAAACCATTCTTGAATTGTGGCATTGATTATGCAGGGCCATTTTACATAAAGTCTAGCACTCGCAGAACAACGACAAAGGTAAAGTGTTATGTGTCTTTATTTGTTTGTTTTACTACCAGAGCAGTGCACTTAGAAGTTGAGTAACTTGTTAACAGAAGCATTTATTGCAGCATTAAAGATATTTGTATCTCGACGTGACATATGCCAGAATATTTATTGTGACAATGGCACAAATTTTAAAGGTGCAAGAAGGGAGTTGAAAGAATTACAAGAGCTCCTTAACTCTCAGCAGACTAAGGAAGAAATACAGAGATTTGCAAATTATGAAGGTATAATTTGGCACTTCATACCACCTAGAGCACCACATTTTGGCGGCCTGTGGGAAGCAGGTGTAAAATCTTTTAAATACCACCTTAGACGTGTTATGGGCGCATCATGTCCTACTTATGAAGAATTCCATACCCTAACCTGTCAGATAG
The DNA here is from genome assembly GCA_030765045.1 of Tenodera sinensis. Lineage (NCBI taxonomy): Eukaryota > Metazoa > Arthropoda > Insecta > Mantodea > Mantidae > Tenodera > Tenodera sinensis. The sequence goes on along the minus strand of CM060962.1, from coordinate 199,182,268 downwards.
AAGCTTGTCTGAATTCCACACCCTTAGTTCCTCTCTCATCTGATCCTAATGATCTTAAAGTTCTGACTCCTGGTCATTTCTTAATTGGTACAGCTTTAACCAGTTTACCCCAGCCAGATCTCGGTAGTGCTAAACTTAGCTTGCTAACTAGGTGGGAGAAATTACAGCAACAACTTCAGGAATTCTGGTCCAGATGGTCACATGAATATTTGCATCATCTTAAGCAGCGATCTAAGTGGAACAGTACACATGCAAATGTCAAGCAGGGTGCAGTCGTCATAGTGAAAGAAGACAACCTTCCTTCGCTCTGCTGGAAGCTGGCAGTGGTTGAGGGACTACATCCAGGAGCAGATGGGTTAGTGCGAGTTGCAACAATTCGCACAGCAACTGGGGTATTTAAGAGACCTATTGTTAAACTGTGTCCTCTTCCTCAAGAGACAGACATAATTTAATACATGCACTGATATTGTTTTATCATTAATTCATTGTATTTTGTTCTTACAATTGTGTTGATGAAGAAATAAGACTTATTTCTTGGCGGCCGGTATGTTCAGTGACTGATATTTGAATTGCGGTCGAAAGGTTGGCTAGCCTGTTTTGATGGTTGCCAAGAGAGGTAACTATGTACTATGTAAACAACGTTGTAGAATAAATGATCAAAAAGGATACAGTCCATTTTATTACCATGACGGTAACAGATATATTTTCCATGTGAAGGGTAATTTTGGGCGGAGAAATGTGCTTGAAAATCTTCGTGTCGCACCCTTGGTATATACCAATCTTAAATGCCAATTTTGGTTTTTAACCGAGTTTTCGTTGTTGAGTTACTCTTTTCACACACAAATACACATACAGACACATGAAAACACACACACACACACACACACACACACACACACACACACACACACACACACACACACACACACCGGACTTTTTCTGAATTACTGGTGACTTACACTCACATGACTTTCTCTACTCCGCTACTAACTGTATTTACTAACTCGTGTTCCTATATTTTCTTCGTGTTAATCTAGATCAGCAATTGTAGAAATGATCTTATTGTTAATTTTCCTGTAGGTACAAAGGGAATATAGAAATACGGTAGGCTTTGAGCTATAGTGAAATCATTGAGAGCTGGTTCCTACACGAATGCTTAGAAATTCCGCCCTCTTTGCACGGTCAAGAGATAGAAAGTGTATAACGATATTTCATTTGAGAAAACTATTGAAAACATCATACAATTGACCAGGAGATCCTAATTTTTGGAACAGTAATATTTGCTCTATCACTTACGGTTTAGCAGTTACCCAAAAGTCAGCAATAGGAATGAAGATTACGTAACCTATTGCCAGAAATTTTAATATATACATTTCATTTGCCACAAGAATAAAAAATATATGAAACACTTTTAATCAAAATCGGTATACCCAGTTTTGAGGAAATCAAGATTTCTGAAACATTTTCCATATAAAGTGTAGTATAGGGTGCGGAACTATTATTCAAAATCTTCTTGTCGCATCCTTGCATTGGCCTTAAACATAAAAATATTCTATATACTTTAATCAAAATCGTTTGCGCCATTTTTTGAGGAGCGCCATACAGAGGGAGCAGAATGTGAAAGATTTAAAACAATAGACTATCACTCAAAGTCTACTTTATTATCATATGCTCCTTGTACCTGCAAGAAGATAACCTTAGGATAATTTCTGCAAATGTTTATCTCAACTAACACGAAGAAGCTACAGAAATTCGAGTTCATTAGAATGGTTAGTACAGGAGTACAGAAAGTAATGTGAGTGCAACCGATCAAATGTTTATTACTTTTTTTTACTACGTATATTGAACTAGAGGAGCTATTGTATTCCACTCAAAAATTCGATGTCGTGATTTCACCGGAAATGTTTTCAGGCCCCAGAGTAAAAAAAAAGATGGTATTTAAGTTTAATGTCTTTCTAGAATGCGATATGAAGATATTGAAAAATATTCTTCCAACCTAAATTACGCTTTATATAGGAAAAGTTTCGTAAACTTTGATTTTCTAGAAAATGGCTCTAACGCTTTTGATCAAAATGCCATACTTGTGAGATATTTTTATGGCAAACTCAGCAACAATTCATTACTTCTAATATTTATCTCAACTAACACGAAGAAGATATAGAAATAAAAGGCTATAAGAATAGTTAGTGCATGAGTAGAGAAAGACATGTGAGTGCAACACATCAGATTCTTTCCCATTGGTCCTAAATGTCCTTAAAATAACATGGTAACTATAGATATATGCATTAGAATTGAAAATAAAGGTACAAGTATAGGAATTAAATCAGTTACATCATGGCACTAACTGGATGGTATCCGAGCGACATGACTCCGTGGAAAGTTGTGAGCCTTGCATTTGGGAGGTGTCCGGTTCAATTCCCGCCGACTACCACTCACCCTTTTGGGTTTTCGCTTTTTCCCTCTGCGGTAGCGAGTACTGAAGTGGTTTTATTGTGCACGTATTTATAATTTCCATTTTTTCTCTTTCATTCCTTTGCCTCTCGTCTTTCGGGAGTGGTTTTAGGTTTCGTGGGGTATGGGCGTGTCAGAAAGATTGCCCGGATGCTTGCTCAAAGCAAAGTAAACCTCCCATGGGCATTCGAGAGCTGCCTAGTCGACGGATAAGCTCACCTCCCTCTCTAGCAAGGACTGTAACACTGGAAACAGATCACCTATTGTTTTAAAGCTAAAAATTAGGTTATTACTTTTTCTAATACGCAGCGTGCGTGTGTTCGTGTGTGTGTGTGTGTGTGTGTGTGTGTGTGTGTGTGTGTGTGTGTGTGTGTTTGTGTCTCCATCTCCATTCCATGTATCACGAGTGTCACCGCCTGCGGTGCCGTATGTAGTAAAAGTGGGCGTTAAACACCACAAAATAAATAACTTCGTGGGGTATAGCTGTGCCAGAAAGACAGTATGCTTGCTCAAAGGAAAGTTACTTATACTTTACTCAAACACAAGGTCGTTATTCTCTTTTACATTACAGAGGTTTGCAAGACTTGACTAGCGGTATGAGCCTACTATATTGCCATTTTCCCCTTGCACCTAAAAGCAAATTAGCAGCTAGACAATTTGTACAAATGCTCATCTCTATTAACATGAAGCACGTGGAGGTGTAAGAGCTTGTAACAATAGTTAGTACAAAGCCGAGAAGGTCATGTGAGTACATAGTATCAGATTCTTACTTTCTCTATTGCATACGTATAGTAAGTAGCGGGAGTATTGTATTCCACCCAAAAAGTTCGATGTCGACTTTACACTCCTGCGCGCGCGCGTCTGTGTGTGGGTGTAAGTGTGTGTGTGTGTGTGTGTGTGTGTGTGTGTGTGTGTGTGTGAGTGTTTGTGTGTGTGAGTGTGTGTGTGTGTGTGTGTCTGAGTGTTTGTGAGTGTGTGTGGGTGGGTGTCAATCTGTGGACAGCGTTAATCAAAGACGATTATCTTTTAAGAATGCGATACGAAGATTCTGGCAAAAACTACTCCACCCTAAGCCACTCTTTACATGGAAAATTTTTCGATATTTTTAACTTTTTCGAAATTGTCTCTTGCTATTGTAACCAAAATGCCATATGTTTGAGATAGTTTTCTGGCAAATGGAATGTATGTTTTGAATTTTCTGGCTATAGCCTACATAGAAAAAATTAAAACAATTTTGTTATTTAACTGTGCTATCAATTGATTGGGTCACATCAGCGTCGCAGGTATATCGGAATGTTGTTCCCCTGTTCTTTTATATGTCATGGAGCTGTCGTTTTTAAGCACACGTAATAACCATCGACCTGGGATGGATTTGAACTCGCGACCTTGGGATTAGTTGGCCAGCGTCTAACCACCTGAACCACCCACACAGACGCCGATGCAGACCACCTTACTCTGTATGGTTTATGTGTAACCAGTAAACCGTAAGAGATAGTGAAAATCTTATTTTGCAAAAACTGTGGATCTTGATCAACACACAAATGAGGTCTAAATACACCTTTTGTACAATGAACCATTTCGGAAGTATTCCTTGCTAACTGTGTGAGCTTTGGGTAACGTTTACTTCTGTCAAATGGAACATCGTCATTCATTTTTTTTCTATGTTAGCCGTGTACACAGAACGGAATTTGAAAGCTTTAAAACATTTTACTATAGTCGGGTAGTAACCAAAGTTGGTATGTAAGTTTAATGTCTTTCAATGATGCGACACGAAGAGTTTTGAAGAAAATTCCTCCCCCCTACACTACCCTTTACATGGAACATTTTACGAAATCACTGATTTTCTTGAAAATGGCTCTAGTGATTTTGATTTAAGTTCTCTATGTTTGAGACATTTTTATGGTAAATGGGTGTAGACCAAGCAGTCCTGTTTACTCTGGATGACGTTTATATTACTAGTAAGCCGTAACAGATAGAACAATTCTTACTATACAGTAACTGTACAGCTTGCTAAGACAAAAATGTATGTCCTGTGTAGAGTGAACCATTTTGGAGATATTTTTTGTTACTTGCGTGAGTGTTCGAGAACTTACACTTCTGTCGAAAGGAACATCGTTACTCATTTTACTTTGTCTACTGGCAAGCAGAGGAAGTACTGTACGCCAACCAAAAATTCGATCCCAAGATTTGAACGGGAATATGCTTTGAGACCCCTGAATAAAAACAAAGTATTTTTAGAAAAACGTCCGTGTGTGTGTTTGTGTGTCGGTCTGTCTCTCACTCTGTGGACAGCGTAACTCAAAAACGAAAACTCAGTTAAAAACCAAAGTTGGTATTTGAGTTTAATGTGTTTTAAGGATACGACACGAAGATAGTGAAGAAAATATCCCCACACTAAACTACCCTTTACATAGAAAACTTTCGAAAACTTTGATTTTCTTTAAAATGGTTCTAACACTTTTGATTAAAATGACATATGTTTAAGATGTTTTTAGAAGAATTGAAATGTGCATTTTGAATTTTCTGACTATAGCCTATGTGGTCCTGTTGACTCTGGATGACTTTTGAACAACTCGTAAACCGTAAGGGGTAGTCAAAATCTTACGCTGTAGATCTCACTAAAACACGGAATATATGTCTGAATATTTATTTTTTGTAGAGTGGACCATGTCGGAGATATTCCTTGTTACTTGAGTCAGTTGCGGAAAACTTGAAACGTTCGTGAAATGCATCATCGTTGTTCAGTTTTTATATGTTAAGCGCGTAAAGAGAACGGAATCTCAAAGTGTTAAAAGATCTGACTATGGCTCAAAGATTACTATATTCTAATATTCCCCTTGCACCTGCAAGGAAATAAGCAATAAGACAATTTCTGCGAATGTTTATCTCAACTGACACGAAGAAGACACAGGAATAATAGATTGCAAGAATGCTTAGTAGGAGAGTAGAGAAGGCCATGTGAGTGCAACACATCGGATTTTTTTTAACCGCTGCAAAGAGTACGGAAATTGAAAGCCTTAAAAGATTTGACTATCACTCAAAATCTCTTGTATTCCTGAATTCTCCTTGTACATACAAAATAAAAATAAGATAATTTTTGCAAACGTTTATCTCAGCCAACAGGAAGAAGATATTGGAATACGAGGTTGTAAGACTGGTTACTTTTAGTGTAGAGAAAAGCATGTGTATGCAAGGCTTCAGATTTTTTTATATTTCTCTACTACGTCTAGTAAAGTAGAAGCATTGTATTTCACCCAAAACTCGAATTCGAGATTTCACCGGAAATGTGTTTTGAGGTCCCCTGAATCCAAAAAAGAGCACTTTTAGAATGTACTCCAGTGTGTGTATGTGTGTATCTGTGTGTCTGTAGCCTGTGGATTGCATAATTAGAAAATCTGATGAGTTACACTCACATGACCTTCTCTAATCCTGCGCTATCCATTCTTAGAAAGTCTTATTCCTATATCATTTTCGTGTTACTTTAAACATTTATCTTACTGCTTATTTCCCTGTAGGTGCAAAGGGAATATGGAAATAGACTAGACTCTGAGAGATAGTCAAATCTTTTAAAGCTTTGCTATTCTCTTTGGGCCCTTAACATATAAAGAAATGAACAACGATGCTCCCTTTCACGAAAGTTTACGTTTTCCGAAACTGGCACATATTACAAGAAATATCTTAGAAATGGTTTTCTCTACAAAAACATTTATTGCAACATAAATCGCGTGTTTTAGAAGATCTGCATTTTTTTGTATAGTGAGATTTTGTCTATCTCTACCGTTTACGAGCTATTCAAATGTCATCCAGGTTAAGCAGGACTACATAACCTAAAGCCAGAAAATTCAAGATATACATTTCATTTGTCACAAAAATATCTTAAAGACATTCCATTGTAATCTAGATCGTTAGCACCACTTTCAAAAAGATCAAAGTTTTAGAAAAATTGCCCAGGTAATGGGTAGTTTAGTGTTGAGGCTATTTTCTTCAAAATCTTCCTGTCACATTCTTGGAAGACATTCAATTTAAATGCCAGCTTTGGTTTTAACCGATTTTACGTTTTTGAGTTACGCTGTCTACAGACTGGCAGACACACACAGGCGCGCGCGCGCGCGCGCACACACACACACACATACACACATGGACCTTTTCCTAATAATGGCTCTTTTTTTATTCAGAGTGTCTCAAAGGGTCTATTTCCGGTGAAATCTCGACATCCAATTCTTGGGTGGAATACAATACTTCCTCTACTTGCCACTAGAGAAAGTAAGACCGAAAATGCGATTAGAAACCAAAGTTTGTACCCATTTGAGTCTGATGTCTTTCAGGCATGTGACGTGAAGGTTTTTAATAAAAATGGTCCACCCTAAACTACTCTTTACATAAAATTTTTCAAAGGTTTAGATTTTTTGAAAACGGCTTTTACGATTTTGATTTGAATGCCTGAAGTCTGAGATAGTTTTTGGCAAACGAAATGTATATGTTGAATTTTTTACAAGAGGTGAACATCGCTAAGTCATTAATTTATGGCATTCGCTCAACTTCCTCGAGAAATTTTGGGACTACAGTCTCCAAGCGCTTGGTTAACATATAGCGAACCCGTTAAGAAGGAACTTTAGAGAAATGATGTACCATTAGCAAGTGCCTTACGTACTGGGATATGTGTATCAAAGAAATGGTTACAACCAGTGTTCAGTACCAGTATAGTCAAGTAGAGCAGTAGACAAGATCCCGATATTCATACCTGCACTTCGTGAATATAGTCTTTATACGTATACCTACGATAACGTCTGTACCTTTTCATTCGGTCGGTCTCTGGTTCATACCCATAGGTGACCAGTTTGACCGATGTTTCAAAGTTTTATCTCGATTACATAAGATAAATGCTGAATTATATATTCAATATCATGATCCAAAGTTGCACCTTAAGTGTGAAAGTGTATAAAACTAAATAAACGCTAGAAACGACTGCTCTTCCATCGATCCTTGGACAATGAAATCATGTAGAACAGTGCCATCTGTCGGGTAGTTGAGAAGCAGTGGACAGGCGAGGAAGCAAGGTGCTAATGCATACAGATGACACAGACCCGACCTTTCCTTTTTACAACAAACGCACATCGCAAGGTTTCCAAACAGATCCTGGTGACGTTCTGTTCATGTGAAATACAGTTGCTTTTAGAGGCATACACCGTAACTTAGCAATTCAGATACTGGAAGTAGATTATTTCTAGCTGAGTTTTCGATCGTTATGTTGATATCTTCTTATGTATAAAAAAAGCCTAATATAGTAATGCCATAGTTTTACAAGACGTCATGGTGTAAAACTGGATGGAAAAGTTGCATTTCATTGAAAGATAAATTTAAGATCGTTTTTAGCTTTAATCTGTCTTCGATTTATACCAGCATTCTTCCCCACGCACGTGTGCATGTTTATACGTTGTTTGTAAAAGACTATCAGTTTTCCGGTAATGAGACAGGAGCAGTATGGCCTCCCTCACATTCTGCTTAGCGTTATCGTAACCAGAACAGTTGTGAACACCTCAGAGACCAGGAATTGAATTAAGAGACAGGATGAATGTTATCTATTGAAAGTCGGGTGAATCTCAAGCTTTTATAATAGTAATAGTAACAGTAATAATAATAATAATAATAATAATAATAATAATAATAATAATAATAATGATGATAACAATAATAATAATAATAATAATAATAATAATAATAATAATAATAATAATAATAATAATAATAATAATAATAATAATAATAATAATAATAATAATAATAATAATAATAATAATAATAATAATAATAATAATAATAATAATAATAATAATAATAATAATAATAAGAAGAAGAAGAAGAAGAAGAAGAAGAAGAAGAAGAAGAAGAAGATCAAGAACAAGAAGAAGAACAAGAAAATATTCGCTCCAGTATTCTTGTGCTGTAGAGTTACTGACACATACAATGGCAGTATTGCGAAAAGCCTCCATTGTGTATCTATTTGTTGGATTTCTTATGCTTTGACCGTATTTAGAAACGGAAGAAGCAAGTGGTGCAATTGACGAACTCCTTGGACTTCAGCTGGTTCCAAGACTGTCAACATTGTAAGAAGAGTATCACCTAATCAAAAACGACTTAGTATTGTCGCCCAGCGCATTATTGTCGGCGCTACCGCGAAGGAGTCGAAGGAAAGAGACAGAGAATGGCCGCATTGTTGGGCGCTTGCCGAAAGAGAGAAAGTGATAGAGGCTTCTAGAACTGTCTGCTTTGTATTTCACCGCAAAATAACTCAGCTTTCCCGAAGTTTCCAGAATAGTGCTTGGGAGATATAAATAGCGGTAAAGTGTGAGAAGGGACAGTTCTTTGTGTTACTAATTCGGAGCCGTGCTGTTGGAGAATCGGAAAAGACTTTCTTGCTGTTGCAACGAGTGTACAAGTTACTGTTTACGGAAATAAAAGTGTTTCTTTATCTCGACTACATCTGTCTACTTTACTTTTCAACACAACCAAAAGTCACACTGGTGTCAGAAGTGGGATTCGTTGAATTGCTTCTAGTTTCATTACATCGTCAGAAGTTGCAACGTTAGAATCAAGATGGAGGGAGATTCGGAAACCAGGATGATGGTAATGATGAAAGAATTATTCGCCGAAATGAAAATGGAAATGGGTGAAATGAAGACGGCAAACGACAACCTCGCTGCCAAAATGAAGACGGCAAACGACAACCTCGCTGCCAAAATGAAGACGGCAAACGACAACCTCGCTGCCGAGCTGAAAGACATGAAGACGGCAAACGACAACCTCACTGCCAAAATGGAAACGTCAAACCACAACCTCGCTGCCAAAATGGAAACGTCAAACAACAACCTCGCTGCCGAGCTGAAAGAGATGAAGACGGAGCTATCGGCGAAAATTGACGAGCAACTGGCTGGCGTGAGGAAGGATGTGAAAGAGCTCGGTGGAAAGATGGATGACCTCGGCCAACGCGTTGACGCCCTGGAGAATGTCGGGGAACGGCTTAGCGTTCTCGAAGACAGGGTCGACGGTAGCGCCAAGGAGCTAAATGCAATGGTGGAAGGGATGCTTAGTGAAAAGCTGAAGAACTACAAGGCCGAGGCTCCAGCACGCGACACAACATCGACGCGCGTCAAACCACCGAAGTACGATGGCACGTCAACGTTTGAGGTCTTCCGCCGTCAATTCGACACAGTGGCCAAGCACAACAAATGGTCGCCAGAAGAAGAGGCCGCGCAGCTGATAGCCAGCCTCCAGGGACGAACCGCAGAGGTCCTGAACGCAGTTCAGACAGCGGCGGCGCCCAAGGACATCTGGGAGGCCCTGGAGAACCGATTCGGAAACCACTGCTTAGCCGCAGCCTACCGCAGCCAACTGAAATCTAGGATGCAACTGCCAGTGGAGACGCTGCAGGAGTTCACCCTGGCAATCGAACAGCTGGCCAGCAAAGCCTTGGTGGACCTCCCCTCCGAATTCGTATCCCGAGAAGCCGCCTATACCTTCGTCGACGGGGTACGCGATGCCGAGATACGTCAACGCCTGATGCTCGGCGACTACAAGACCATCCACGAGGCACTAACGGCCGCATTAAGGATGGAAGCGGCCAAAGTGACGGCTACCCCGACCTCGAAGACAAGGAGTGTCCGCTACGATGAAGACCGCAGACCAGTCCAGGGACGCCGACGAAGACCAGGTGGCGTGTGTTGGGAGTGTGGCCAGCCGGGACACCTGATGAGAGACTGCCGGCACCAAGAAGAGCAGCCGGAAAACGAGTAATGACCGGCGTGGCGAGGGCACGTCGGCGCCGTCACCATCATCCCCTCGAGTGACACTGCGCGCCGTCAGCCGACGGATGGATGACAGCCTCATTGCGGACGGTTGGGTGAGAGGGAAGCCGTGCCGCGTGCTTGTTGACACTGGAGCAGCCGTGACTGTCGTCAGACCTGACGTAGCCAGGGGCTTGCCGTCGAGAAAACCGAGCCGACCGTACCAACTAGTGACGGCATCGGGTGACACCTTGCCTGTGGAGAGGGAGGCCCTGCTGCAGTTGACATTGGGGCGAAGTGTCGCGTTTGTGGGTGTTCGTCGCGGAGGTGGCTGAGGAGGTGGTACTGGGACTGGATGCCCTCAGGAGCCACGAGGCGACGGTCGACATCGGCAAGAAGGTTCTGCGGCTTAAGGGAGAGGAAGTAATGCTCCGGCACCCCGAAGAACGCCTTGGAATCTGCAGGGTCATTCTCAGGGAAGACGTAGTTGCCCCCGCGAGAAGCGAGATGGTAGTGACGGCGCGACTGGAAGGCCAGCGCAAGAAGAACATGCTGCTGGACCGGAAGACGCATGTGCACGGGCTCTGTGTAGCCGGGACATTGTTGCCGTGCCGAGAGGAGGTGCCGGTGAGACTGCTCAACCCAACAGACACCGATCACGACGTCCAGGCCGGGACGGAGTTGGGGACGTGTGAGTCCGTGGTCAGCGTAACACCAATAGACAAGACCCAGGAGCCGGTGCCGACGCAACACCTGGGGCCCCGACTGGAAGAATTACTGGAGAGGGCGGCCGACCACCTGACCGCTGAACAGAGAGAGAAGGTCCAACTACTGCTGAGACGATATCAGCGCGTCTTCAGCCAAGGCAGCAGTGATTACGGCCGAACGGACCGAGTGCTTCACCACATCGACACCGGAGACGCCCGGCCTATTCGGCAACCACCTAGACGCGTTCCGTTGGCTAAACAAGCGGCGGTACGAGACATGCTGGAGGACATGAGAACCAAGGGAGTGATCGAAGAGTCTGACAGTCCTTGGTGTTCCCCTGTAGTTCTGGTGAAGAAGAAGAATGGCGAGCTACGCTTCTGCGTGAATTACAGGAAGCTGAACGCTGTCACCAGGAAGGACTGCTTCCCCTTACCCCGGATTGACGACACCCTGGACACACTTGCTGGTGCGCAGTGGTTCTCAACCCTGGACTTGAAATCGGGTTACTGGCAGGTGGCTCTAGACCCGAGAGACAAGGAGAAGACCGCATTCTCGACAGGCCAAGGGCTTTGGCAGTTCACAGTTATGCCCTTTGGTCTCTGCAACGCACCAGCTACCTTCCAACGCCTCATGGAGTCAGTAATGAGAGGATTGACTTATGACGCCTGCCTGTTATACCTGGACGACATCATCATCGTCGGCAAGACATTCGAAGACCATCTTGACAAACTGAGCAAGGTGCTGCAGAGACTGCAGGCGACCGGCTTGAAGCTGAACGCCAAGAAGTGCCAGCTCTTCCGCAGGGAAGTCAACTACTTGGGCCACATAGTCTCACCTACCGGAGTGGCCACGGATCCGGAGAAGACACAGGCCGTGAGAGATTGGCCTCGCCCAAAGGATAGGCGAGAACTGCGCAGTTTCCTTGGATTGTGCAGTTATTACCGCCGCTTCATAAAGGGTTTCTCCAGCATCGCCAAACCCCTCACTCGCTTGACGGAAGAACATCGACCTTATGTGTGGACGGAGGACGCCGAAGGCGCTTTCCGGCAGCTCAAGAGGACGCTCTGCAGTGCTCCTATTTTGGGATTCCCACAACCAGGCGACGCCTTCATTGTGGACACCGACGCCAGCGACCATTGCATTGGAGGCGTCCTATCCCAAGTCCAGAACGGCCACGAGCGGGTAATAGCCTACTACAGCAAGACGTTGTCCAAGGCAGAGAAGAACTACTGTGACGAGAGCTACTGGCGGTAGTGAAGACCTTGGAGCACTTCCACAAGTACCTGTACGGTCAGCCATTCCACCTGAGGACAGACCACTCCGCCCTAACCTGGCTACTTAGCTTTAGAAACCTGGAGGGCCAGACAGCCCGTTGGGTCCAAAGGTTGCAGGAGTACGACTTCACCTCCGAACATCGCAGAGGGAAGAGCCACGGCAACGCAGACGCCATGTCCCGAAGACCCTGCCCAGAAGAGAGCGGCCAATGCGCAAGAGTGGAAGAGAAGGAGCGTACCGCAGCTGTCAGAGTAGTCACGGCAGTGCCTGCGGACGGATGGGATAGCGCGGGCCTGAGGAGGGAGCAGCTGGCGGACGCCGACTTGGGGCCACTCTTGAGAGAAGTGCAGGCAGGGACGAGACCAACCTGGGAGGACATCGCACCCAGAAGTGCTACATACAAGTCGTACTGGGCCCAATGGGACTCGTTGAAGACCAAAGAGGGCGTGCTGTTCCGGGTATGGGAATCACCTGATGGGAAGACCCAGAAAGAGCAGTTGGTACTTCCCCGAAGTACGGTCCCGGAAGTCTTGGAGGAAGTGCACGCCGGTACCTCGGGTGGACACCTAGGAGCAAACCGGACGATCGACAAACTCCGACAGCGCTACTACTGGCTGAGGCTCCGAGCAGACGCTGAGAACTGGTGCCGTCAATGTCACGTGTGCGCGGCGAGTCGCGGCCCCCAGACTAGGAGCCGGGGTTGCATGCAGCAGTACAACGTCGGAGCGCCCTTCGAACGCATCGCCGTCGACATAGCTGGACCATTCCCAGTGTCCGATCGAGGCAACAAGTACCTGATGGTAGCTGTGGACTACTTCACCAAGTGGCCGGAGGTGCATGCCATCCCGAACCAAGAGGCGAAGACAATTACAGACTGCCTCGTGGAACAGCTGTTTTGCCGTTTTGGGGTCCCGTTAGAGCTTCACAGCGACCAGGGCAATAATTTTGAGTCGCACCTAATGAAGGAGGCATTGGAAAGACTTGGGGTGAACAAGACCCGCACAACAACCCTACATCCACAGTCGGACGGCATGGTCGAGAGATACATCAAGACCCTAGAGGAGCACCTGAGGAAGGTCGTGGCCAGCCATCAGAGAGACTGGGACCTCAAGGTACCACTGTTCTTGCTGGCCTACCGTTCGTCGACACACGACACTACCGGGATGACACCAGCAAGCCTAATGTTCGGCCAAGAGCTACGCCTCCCTTGTGACCTGGCTTTTGGGAGCCCCCCGGAAGCGAAACGGCCGGCAACCGAGTATGTGGAGAGTCTAGTAGACCATCTCCACGACATGCACGAGATGGCTCGTCAGAACATCCAGATGGCGAGCGACCGCATGAAGACTCGGTACGACAGGCAAGTCAACAGCCGAGGATTCCAGCAAGGTGACATGGTCTGGTTGTACCGCCCTACCCGGACCAAGGGACGCTGCCCAAAACTTCAACAACCGTGGCAAGGACCGTACCGAGTGGTAAAGAGGATTAACGACGTAGTCTACCGCATCCAGAAGGTGCCCCGAGGGAAGATGTTAATGGTACACCTGGATCGTCTGGCCCGTTACGATGGTGCTGTTCGGGACGACCAGCCTTGAGGAGGGAGCAGTGTCGCCCAGCGCATTATTGTCGGCGCTACCGCAAAGGAGTCGAAGGAAAGAGACAGAGAATGGCCGCATTGTTGGGCGCTTGCCGAAAGAGAGAAAGTGATAGAGGCTTCTAGAACTGTCTGCTTTGTATTTCACCGCAAAATAACTCAGCTTTCCCGAAGTTTCCAGAATAGTGCTTGGGAGATATAAATAGCGGTAAAGTGTGAGAAGGGACAGTTCTTTGTGTTACGAATTCGGAGCCGTGCTGTTGGAGAATCGGAAAAGACTTTCTTGCTGTTGCAACTAGTGTACAAGTTACTGTTTACGGAAATAAAAGTGTTTCTTTATCTCGACTACATCTGTCTACTTTACTTTTCAACACAACCAAAAGTCACAGTATGTTGTGAACTGCCTCAGCGTAAAAGTCAACACAGCGTAATTTGAAAACGTGTACACATTTGTCGGGCAGGGATGATTTTGTCAGAGATATTACATCTTTGGCACCAAACTACATGTTTTCCACAGGAAGAAATACTTTTGGATCCCTGTATTCAACTTTATCTATTTCAGTGGAATTCAAATGTTCAAGTTTAATGAAGCAGTCAAGGATACTTCGCAATGCAGAAAAAATAGATGTGGTATACTGTTTATGTATACAGGTGATTATATAAATATTTTGTTTTTATAAATGAGGGAAATGCCTCGCCTGAAAATATTTATATATCGGAAGTGCGAATTATGTGATGTTAAGGAAACTAGTGTTTAAGAATAGGAAAAAAAGAAGCGGGAGATTTTGATGTGCGTTCAGTTTTTAGCAGTAGATCAGTAAATTTGCACAAAAGCAGATCAGCTGCAAAATCAGTACATTTGATAACCCTGCCATCAGGGACACAGGCACAAAAAATCGCCTTTTGGTCGATGTGACAAATTCCTCCCTGCAAGTTGTCATTGAGTCATGTGCGAAGTACCCGTAAGTAGTTAAAAGGCCGGCTGACTTAGTAAGGAATTGACTGACTGTGTTCCCCTTTCTCTCTATCGCTCTCTTATTTTCTCCATATAGTTCTTTCTCTCTTTCTGTGACACACACGCGCGCGTGCGCGCACGCACACACACACACACACACACACACACACACACACACACACACACACACACACACACACACACAAGACCTGTTTCTAAAAGTCTGACGTGTTACATTCAGGTGACTTCCTCTACCCTCAGTCGTTTATTAGGGTTATACAATAATTGCAAAACAGCTGAGTATCTACAGCTCCAAAAGGGCAAGGTACTGGACAATTTTAGTCATTAACAACAGATATGTTGCAAACGGCTTATGGCACAAAAAGACACATTTGAAAGAAAAATTGCTGTTCTGAAGAGATCTACAATCTTTGTATTGTATTTCCATTTGAGAAAAGTATTGCAAAAGTCACACACTTAATGCGGAGGTCCACATTTTGGTATAGTACGATTTGGTCTATCTCTTAGTGTTTGCCAGCTATGCAAAAGCCACCAAGAGTAATCAGGACTACATAAGCTATAGCCAGAAAATTTGAAATATATATTTCATTTCCCATAAAAATCAAAATATCTTAAACATTTTAATCAAAATCATTAGATCCAATCAAAATTTTAGAAACACTTCTTATGCAGCGCGTGGTTTAGGATGGTGAAATTTTCTTTAAAACATTCGCGTCGAATCCTTGGGGGATATTAAACTTAAAACCACTTTGATGTTTAAACGACTTTTCGTTCATGAGTTACGCTGTTCACAGACACACAGACACACACAGACACACACAGACACACACACAGACACACACACAGACATACACACAGACACACACAGACACACACAGACACAGACACACACACAGACAGACACAGACACACACAGACACACACACAGACACACACAGACACACACAGACACACACAGACACACACAGACACAGACACACACACAGTCAGACACAGACACACACAGACACACACAGACACACACAGACACACACATACAGACACACACAGACACACACAGACACACACAGACACACACAGACACACACAGACACACACATACAGACACACACACAGACACACACAGACACACACACAGACACACACAGACACAGACACACACAGGCACACACATACGGACACACACACAGACACACACACAGACACACACAGACACACACACAGACACACACAGACACACACACAGACACAGACACAGACACACACAGACACACACAGACACACACAGACACACACACAGACACAGACACACACACAGACACACACAGACACACACACAGACACACACATACAGACACACACAGACACACACAGACACACACACAGACACACACACAGACACACACAGACACACACAGACACACACAGACACACACAGACACAGGCACACACATACAGACACACACAGACACACACAGACACACACAGACACACACAGACACACACAGACACACACACAGACACAGACACACACAGACACACACAGACACAGACACAGACACACACAGGCACACACATACAGACACACACAGACATACACAGACACACACAGACACACACAGACACACACAGACACACACACAGACACAGACACACACAGACACACACAGACACACACACAGACACACACAGACACACACAGACACACACAGACACACACAGACACACACACACACAGGCACACACATACAGACACACACAGACACACACAGACACACACAGACACACACACAGACACACACAGACACACACAGACACACACAGACACAGACACACACACAGACACACACAGACACACACACAGACACACACACAGACACACACACAGACACAGGCACACACATACAGACACACACACAGACACACACAGACACACACAGACACAGACACACACACAGACACACACAGACACACACACAGACACACACAGACACACACACAGACACACACAGACACAGACACAGACACACACAGACACACACACAGACACACACACACATACACAGACACACACACACACACACACTCGCACGCAAACCTTTATCCAAAACACTGATGTGTTGCACTGACACAACTTTCTCTTGTCTTGTACAAACTATTCTTACAAACTCGTGTTCCTGTATCTTCTTTATGTCAATCAAGATAATCAATTGTACAATTTACCTTAGTGTTAATTTTCCTTCTTCTTTTTATTTTACGACGCTCTTGAATACAAATACTTATTCATTTAGCGTCCTCCAATGTTTATACTAAATGACTAATTGTCAATTTAGCATCCTTTAATATTTTTAAATGAGTTGCTTTTTGGAGTACTATACTTTTTAGAGTTTAATTTTAGATTTCCTAATATGTTTAATAATTTTGTGGAATACTAATTTTGGATTATAATTTAATAAATTTGTTATTTTAATAGGTCCCAGTATGCCCAAATTATAAATAGAACTCAAAAATTCACTAATTTCATTTTTATATAAGTTGCAACCTAATAATATATGTTCTAAATTTCCATATTCACCACAACTGCAGTAGGGTTCATCTTAAATAAAAATGCAGGGGTTAGTGCAATATGAAGCTTCATTTTGATTATGTTGCACAGGTCTTGTCTAGGATAGTATATCTGTTTGAACCAAGGATTATATTGTTTGTTGCTAATCCAATGGTCTTCAGGATGTTCCTTTAACCATTGTGAAGTTGTTTTACTTTTCATATGATGCAAGATATCTTTAGGTGGTAATTGTACATTTATTTTTTCTTCTATCTTTCTTGCTTGTTTGGCCAATATGTCTGCTTTCATATTACCTTCTATGTTTTTGTGACCGGGAACCCATACAAACTTAATTTGACAATTTTCTTGATAGGCATAATACACTTTTAATTTTATTTCTATCTCAATTAAATTCTGATTACATGCAAGTCCAAAATTTTTTAATTTATTCAAAACACTTAGGGATTCCGATAAAATTATGCTCATTTTTATCTTATTTGTAGTGATATAATTTATTGCAGTTCTAATAGCAATAAGTTCAGCCGAATATATTGTAAATTCATCACTCATTTTAACTGTAATATGGTCTTTGGATTTGTTTAAATACACTGCTGCACCAACATCACCTTCTCTATTTTTGGATCCATCAGTGAAAAAATATTCCCATGTGTTAACCGGATAAGTATCTGTAAATTCTCTGTATAATTGTACCGGATTGTGTACATTTTTTATGAAAGTATTGGTATCAACATCTAACTGAAAATGAAGTATATTCCAGTGAACACAGTATGTAGGATGTCTAGGAGTACCGTTATTCTTTACCATGTTTCTGTATAGAATCCATATGTACACGATGTTGAAATTTTCCTTGAAGTAATTTAAAATGTTACTATTATTGAATGCATACAATTGATCCAGAGACTCCACAAGCTTATCTTCCAAGCAGTAGCCCAACTTAACCACAAATTTACAAGTTAGATGTAATTGTTTTAATCTAAACGGAATGATCCCAAATTCTTTAAATGTAAGAGTTCTTGAGCGTGTTCCAGAAATGCCCAGACATTGTTTATTATTTTATACAATGATGAGTTCAAAAAATCTTCGCTTTTACGTGATATTCTGCCGAATAGTATAGCTCCATACTCCAATGTAGAATTTATCAAATTGTTATATAATATTCGTAGAGTATAAGGATGAGCTCCCCATTTCTTTCCATAAATATATTTGAAAATATAGGAGATATTGTTTAATTTTCTTACTATCTGATTTATATGAAGATTCCAGCATAATTTATTATCTAAAACCATTCCCAGAAACGTTATATTGGAGGTAGAAGCAATTTCTTGATTACCCACTCTAAGTGTTTTATTGAATTTTTTCCTTCCTTTTCTAAAAATTATCCATTGACTTTTTTCAGAATTTATGAGAATTCCTTTATTCTCCAAATTTCCGATAATATTGTTGATGTTCTCACCAAACTTCGCGATAGTATTGACCATCATTTGTAGCTTACAAGAAGTATATAATAACAAATCATCTGCAAATGCAAGTCCCTGTATTTCCGCGTTAAAGAATTTTTCTAACATTAGTGTGTATAAAATATATAAGATAGGACTCAATGATGATCCTTGGGGTAAACCCAAGCTTGTTGTTCTTGTTTCTGAGCAGTGAAATCTAGGATGTAATGCGATCTCTCTGTCAATCATCAAATTTATAATACATCTTATCATTTTAATAGGAAGTTTAATTTCTTTTAATGTTTCCATTAATACATTTAATTGAACGGAGTCATAGGCTCTGCTATTGTCAAGTTTGAGTGCTAATAAACAATTTTTCTTCAGGAAGCTTGAGTGAATTTCTGTAATTAAAATGGCTAAACTGTTTGTTGTGTTAAAGTGTTTTCTAAAACCATACTGAAACTTAGGCCATAAACCATACCTTTCCAAATAAAAAGTAATTCTGTTAGCCAATATCTTTTCAAAAATCTTCCTTAGTACGCTGGATAGTGCTATTGGACGGTAGCTACTAGGTAAACTTGTATCCTTAGATGGTTTCTTAATAGGGACAATATAGAATTGTTTCCAGTATCCGGGAATTTTACCACTGTTAAAAACATAATTGAATCCCCTGTTCAATGTTCTTAAAGTATTCTCTGATAGATTGTGCATCATCTGGTAACTTACTTCATCTGAACCCGGAGTGTTGTTCTTATGCCTTAGAAGAACATGTAGTATCTCACTAAGTTCGATTTCTTTAACTAAATCCATATTTCCCACAATACTAGTTGTATCTTCCTTTATTTCATGTAAATCTTGTTGAAAATTAGAGTATACAAAGTCCGGGGCATTGGTTTTTAGGAAACTATACTGTAAATCAAAATAATCTTCAATTTGAGTATAACTGGATCCATTATTTTTTGAGAAGGATCTGATATCTCTCCAAATTTGATTAATCTTTTTAGATTGTAGAGATAGAGAATTACAAAATGTATTCCATTTATTTCTTTTTGCCGAATTTAATATTTTCTTTGTAATTGCAGTTTCTTTTTTCATAATTAGATAGTTCTCTAGATTCCTATTTTTCCAAAAAAATTTTAATGACATCTTTCCTCTTTTTTGCTGCTAGTTGACAATCACTGTTCCACCAAATGGGTTTTATGTAAATCTTAGATTTGCTTTTATAATAGGCTGGATGAAAACAGTTCAAATAATTTTGTAATTGTGTATAAAATATATTAATCACATTGTCTTCCTCCAAACTATCACTACTCAAGCCTGAATCAAAGAATTTACTCAAATTTATCCAGTCAATGTTTTTATTTCTTGTTTTGATATTTTTAATATTTATATTGGAGCTAGTATCTCCCATATTCATAATTATAGGGAAATGGTCACTTCCTAAGTTATCTTTATATACTTCCCAATAAATTTTGGATTCTAAATTTGTTGATGCAAATGATAAATCCGGAGACGTATCCGCTTGATTATAAGCTCCCATTCTGGTGGGAGTACCATCATTTAAGATAAATAAATTTTCTGCTGCCAATTTTTTGACAAAAGGAATATTCATGAAATTAAAATTGCCATCCTTCCTTGAACAAGTATAGTTAAAATCCCCACCAATAATAATTTCTTCTTGAGTACTGCAGTAAAAGATTCTTTTCCAGAAAGTATCACTTATAATAGAATTTGGAACTTTATATATATATTGTATATTCTGATTGAACCAAACTGAATCATAATTCCTTGTACTGTATCGTCTAAATTTCCAATAATTTCAAAATTGGATAATATATTATCTTTGTATCCAACTAAAACTCCTTCACCAGTTTTCATCCTGTCCGATCTAATAATTTTGTAATTAGGGACTCGAAATTTATTTCCTGGTTTAAGCCATGTTTCGGTAATCATAAAAATGTCTATATTTTCTTTATGTATAAAATTGTTTAGTTAATTCTTTTTACTGTTTAAACTTCTAGCATTCCATGATATAATTTTACATTTTTTTATTTCCACTATCCTGAACTTGTTGCTTTGCGTCATTGTTGTAGTAAGTTAATAACGAAATGTCCTGAGATATTTTCTCCTGAGTAGGAATGATTACTTCACTCACTTCCATACTACAGTTATTTTCTAAAGCAAGAGTGATTGATTCCTGATTTGTATATTCGCTCTCCATTTTTTCATCGGAATTAGTTTCTTTATGGATAGATGGTATGTTCGAAATTAAATGCTGTGCTTGATTTCTGCCATTTGGGTTGATCAACACGTTGTTCAGGTTTGGGATTTTATTGGTACTTCCTACTTTGTTTACGGGACTAGGTTTCCTTTTTTTGACCGCTTTTTTAGTAAAAGACCCACTAGGTACTTCCCTAGATTTAATGGAAGAAACTTTATTTTCTTTATGAAAGTTGTTTAACTCTTTTGAGGCAATGACACATAGCGAATTGAGTTTCGGATTTTCTATTACCGCACTTTTCTGGCTTACTTTGTCGGCGTAGGTTGTATTACCTTTCAGTGTGTTAATAGCATCGTACCTTGAAACTCTCATTTCTCTCACTTTTTTAGAACTTCAGTTTCGAATAAATATTTAGGACATTCCTTTGAATTTGCTTTATGGTTCATGGAACAATTGATACATCTTTCTGTTTTTGCTTTACAATGCTTTTCAGCGTGTTGGTAGCTACATTTGTTACAACTAACTTCCTTTGTACAGGTTTTTAATGAATGGCCAAAAAGCAAACAATTTTTACACTGAAAGGGTTTCTCTTCAAATTCATTTACTTGACATGATATGCCATAAATACATATTCTATTGGGAAGCATTTGTGCTCTGAAAGTACATAAGACTGTTTCAGTGGGGAGCAGCTGAATATCGTCCCGATTCTTTCCAGGTACTTTTTTCACAAACCTGTGCACCTTAAGAATTTCATGATTTCTATCATTAGTTGTTTGTTCTAGGATTTCTGATTCAGATAACTCAACATCGATTCCTCTTGCAATTCCCTTGACTATGCAGTTGTAGTAAGGAATGAATGATTTCACATTATATTTACTATCGAAATCTGACTTTAAGAAGTTATTAGCTTCTTGGAAATGATTGAAGTATACTTCAATTCTATTTCTACTAATTGGTTTGATTTCTTTTGCTTTAAATCCATTTTCAAATATCATTTTACCATATTTCATAGGATGAATCCTGTTTACATTGCCTTGGTTACCATTGATAATAACAAAATATGGACCCGAATCTCTGTAATTATACAATATTTTCTCGCTTTTATTACTTATTACTCCTTTCTCATTCTTTTCTTCCATAATTCTTTCTACTGTATTCATGTCCTTAATTACACTTATTTCCATATTTATTAATTCATTTTTACTGAGATCTACATCGTGCGACATTTACCAACCCCCAAGGGTGGAATTTGGAAGTATTATTTGTCTATATATATAGACAATATATATATATATATATATAAATAAATAAATAAATAAATAAAGGTTTTTGCACTCTTGTTTGAACAAAATGATCTTAATTAACCCAAGATACGAATTATGCACTAACTACAACTAGCACCTCAAAGGATACTGTACAAATTAAAATCAAATGAGGAGGACGCTCAATTTCACTATACGCACACTTCAAAACAACCACCGAACGAGGTTAATTTTCCTGTAGGTAGAAGTTGAGTATAGGAATACAGTAGGCTCTGAGCGATATTCAAATGTTTTAAAACTATCTGCTATCTCAAAAATTTGAATGCATTGCAATAATTCCTCTGTTTTATTGCTAGGTAGGAGAAAGCAGTAAAACTGCTTTGGTTTTCGTATTCCAAGGGTTTGAAAAAGTGTGTTTTGAAATAAATTGGGTACGGAAACATGGCGGAAGCATCGGTGCAAAATATTTAAAAAAAAGCACGACAAATATATTTAAAACATCTGATGCATTGCACTTACATTACTTCCCTATCCTTGCACTGACTACTCACACACGACCTTTTTCCTTTATCTTCTTTATATTAGTCGAGATAAACATTTATCGAAACCGAATTGTCGTGTAGGTGCAAGGGGAATATGGGAATACAGTAGCTTATGAGCAACGATGTTCCATGTGAGAAAAGTACAGCAAAACTCACACAACTTGCCAGAAGTTCACATTTCTGGTTACAGTAACATTCGGTCTAACCTCTTTAATTTAATATAAGTTGCCAGGCTGACATATATACAGAATGGAGGAACATCGAATACCAAAGTGGGTTATGGAAGGGAAGAGACCAGTTGGAAGACCTACTAACAACAGATGGTTAGACGCCGTGAACTCTGATTCAAGAGTTTTTCTCGCTACTGCAGCACGGAAAAGACTAGCTTTGGACATAGAAGAATGGAGCAAAAGGATAGGAGGCTAAGGTCCTACATTGGGCTGTAACGCCATTGTAGACGAAGATGAAGATTCGGTCTATCTACAGTTATGCAAAAGCCAGTTATGCAAAAGCCACTAAGAATAAGCAGAACTACGTAAGCTGTAGCCAGAAAATTTAAAATATAGGGTAAAGGCGGGGCAAATGGACAGAGGGGCAAACGGACAGCTTCTAAGTAATTTTAGCGCATTTTTACTTCCGAGGTTGGTAACAGTATATGGTGTGATGCAGAGTGTTCATCTGGCTTCTGTTGATCAGCTGTATAAATATTTCCTGTGTAGACCTTCCAGAATTGTTGGAATCCAGCTTCAAAGCTCTGCAGGTAAAAATATACGTCTATAAATTTCTGAAACTGTAAGAAAATGCACTGAGTTTGCAAGGATTAGGCGGATTATGAGGGCTTCTAGAAACTTCTGCTACGTGTTACAGTCATCATAGGGAGTACCTTGGTATGTTGTTATGCTTACTGGAACCAAGGAGCTGCTGCTCTCTCTCAGGGAAGCTGTATATTAAGGGCGTGTAGAAGGGGGCAAACGGACAGCTTGCTGTGGGGGCATACGGACACGCTCTTATCGAAGCTTTCTGAGAGACAGATATAATTGTGATCCACATAAAAATGTTTTCCAAAGTATTCGCTAACTAAAATAGGTTGTTTATGATTTGTAGTTATTGTTCGGAACCGGCAAAGAACTTTAAATCGCTGTACATGGAGCAAAGAATGCATGTCAGGTGCTGTGAAAACTGTAAGAGAGAATGGAATGCCTTTGTGGAATAAACTTGGTAACATTTTTAACTGTGATGAAACAGGGCTGCAGCTGATTTAAAACAAAACAAAAAAAACAAAAAAAAAAAAATGTGATATCACAGCGCAGTAAGAAAGATGTAGTGAGCCAGGCAAGCTGTGAAAAGGGTGAAACCATTAGTGTGATGGCATGTGTCACAGCAAGGGGGCAATATGTGCCCCCCTTTATAGTAATGAAAGGTCAGCGATACAATGAGAATTTTGAGATTGGCATGCCTCCAGGATCTAAAATTTTTCTATCAGAAAGTGGCTACATGAAGTGGGAACAATTTGCACAATTTCTTTACCACTTTATTTCCGTGAAACCTAGTAGAACTGTGTCAGTGGATTCAGGAGCTGCAGAATTTATCCTTTCAATCCCAACAGTCTTCCAGACCATGTATTTTGTCCAAGACAAGTTTATTTACAGAATGAACAACATGAAAATGCAGAACCTGATATTGAAAATGAGATCCTTGAAGCTAAGAATCAGGCACCGTTGGACATTCTTCAAGATGCAATCCCAGAGAATGGGAACAATTGCGAAGTTCGCAGTTCACCAACACAAGCAGGCCTGACTCAAGTTTCTACACCCTCGACAAGCTCGACTAGATAAGTCATCATCCAATAACTACTCTAGAAATTAAAAGCAAACCAGGAACTAAAAGAAACTCGAGAAAGTCTGAAGTTATTACAAGCCCAGAATTTATAAATGATTTGAAAAAGATGAAGACTGTCTGTGCTAAAAAGGAAAAGGCGGTAGCAGCGAAAGCCCGGAACACTGGAGCTAAGAAGAATCTTGTCTATGAAGCAGAAGATATCTGGAAGAAATGCCGAAATTGCTACAAGGAAGGTGAGAATTGGGTTCGGTGCCTCAACTGGTGCAACCTGGTACCACGTTAAGTGTGTAGAGGCTGGAAATGATCCATATTTCATGTGCCACAATTGTATAAGTGATGACAGTGACTAAAATTGTTGGTGTCCGTTTGCCCCCAACAGAGTGTCCTTTTGCCCCTGTGGTTGGGGCAAACGGACATTGTAACATTCTTAAACTAATTAATATTTTTCTGTTCATGTATCTTATTCCAGACTATATAATTTTCAGTTTTGTCAAATGAAGGTTCAGTGCTTCTGTTAAAATAATATTTTTGACTCTACAGTAAATAGTATGACCTTCATTATGAAAAATGTGCTTAGCCTGTCCATTTGCCCCGCCTTTACCCTACATTTCAGTTGCCATAAAATTAAACATATCTTAAGCGTTCTAATCAATATCATTAGAGCAATTTTTGAGGAATCCAAAGTTTTCGATACATTTTCCATGTGAAGGGTAATTTTGGGCGGAGAAATGTGCTTGAAAATCTTAGCGTCGCACCCTTGGTATATACAAATCTAAATGCCCATTTTGGTTTTTAACCGAGTTTTCGTTGTTGAGTTACTCTTTTCACACACAAATACACATACAGACACATGAAAACACACACACACACACACACACACACACACACACACACACACACACACACACACACACACACACACACACACACACACCAGACTTTTTCGAATTACTGGTGACTTACACTCACATGACTTTCTCTACTCCGCTACTAACTGTATTTACTATCTCGTGCTCCTGTATTTTCTTCGTGTTAATCTAGATCACCAACTGTAGAAATGATCTTACTGTTAATTTTCCTGTAGGTACAAAGGGAATATAGAAATACGGTAGGCTGTGAGCTATAGTGAAATCATTGAGAGCTGGTCCCTATACAAATGCTTAAAAATTCCGCCTCCTTTGTACTGCCAAGGGACAGAAAGTGTATAACGACCTTCTATTCAAGAAAGCTATTGCAAAAATCGCACAATTAACCAGCAGATCCTAATTTTTTGGAACAGTAATAGTTCCTCTATCACTTACGGTTTAGCAGTTACCCAAAAACCAGCAAGAGGAATGAAGATTACATAACCTATAGCCAGAAATTTTAATGTATACATTTCATTTACCACAACAAAAAAGTGTGTGAAACATTTTAATCAAAATTGTTAGATACAGTTTTGAGGAAACTAAGTTTTTTTAAACATTTCCCATATAAAGTGTAGTATAGGGTGGGGAACTGTTCTTCAAAATCTATATCTGTTGGTATTAATTCACTGCTTTGTTCCACCAAACACAGGGCAACCCAGAAACAAACAGTTGTGTGTTAATGATAATGCTGTAATTCAATGTTTCCCTTTAAGGTTTGAATATGAATTTGTAGTCTCTAAAGTTCTGAATCTCTCATTTGCTGCTACTCTAATATACTAATAATACTAATATTATTATTGGTATATTAATATTAGTAATATTAATTAGTAATGATAAGTATATTAGTAATACTAATACTAATATTCTGAATCCCTCATTTGCTGCTACTCTGTTGCTAAAGGCTCAGAAAATGTTTCCAAATGTTACAAATTATTATTTATTTATTATTATTATTATTATTATTATTATTATTATTATTATTATTATTATTATTATTATTATTATTATTATTATTATTATTATTATTATTATTATTATTATTATTATTATTATTATTATTATTATTATTATTATTATTATTATTATTATTATTATTATTATTATTATTATTATTATTATTATTATTATTATTATTATTATTATTATTATTATTATTATTATTATTATTATTATTATTATTATTATTATTATTATTATTATTATTATTATTATTATTATTATTATTATTATTATTATTATTATTATTATTATTATTATTATTATTATTATTATTATTATTATTATTATTATTATTATTATTATTATTATTATTATTATTATTATTATTATTATTATTATTATTATTATTATTATTATTATTATTATTAGTATTATTATTATTATGAGATTCTTTACCACTTTCATTATACAATGACCAAAATTTATTTAATTTGTTTTCTTAAAGTGCTGGTAAAAATATGGAATACACTTGTACATTAGGTACAGAAAACATCTAATTATCTATGATTTGTAAAGGAAATGAAGACTTCCATACAGGAATTTCATAACTTTTTAAACAAGGTTTTCCATGAAGACCACACAGTTTGGTAAATCTGATATGAGCAACAATTATTTTAAACCAAAGCTTACTATGGAGGGTCCTATATTTCTCATTAATTCTGTTTTTCAGCTTTGCAAACAAAAGATCCTTCCTTTAAAAAAATCAATGTAAAACATATTAAAATACTCACGAAAGGTTCTTTCTAAACCAATATAATTCTAGTACTTTAAATACTTGCCAAGTTTTGTGATCCATTAGTCAATAATTTACCTAATAATCATAAGGAAATAAAATGCTTGATATGTAAAGTATATGTGCCACACCAAATTTTAGGTGTCAGTAATATTCAAGTTACCATGTATTATGCATTTTATGCTATGAACATATTATGGCACAATAAGCATATTAATAAAAATCTTAACCCCAACTATGAATATTGCCTTTTTTAAGGAATTATTTTGTTTTCCTCAACTTTTCAGTCTCCAGCAAAAAACCTGAACTAAGAGTATTCCTTACAACAAAAGGTAAAAATCCTGTTTTCTGAAACAAAGAAAGTACTTAAAGCTGAAGCTTTAAATCCTAGATTCTCTCTCTCTCTCTCTCTCTCTCTCTCTCTCTCTCTCTCTCTCTCTCTCTATCTCTCTCATAATTCATACCATACCATGACTTTGCAAGCAAATGACAATATTTAGGATGTTTTCTTGATAGCTGGCATAATATCTTCAAAGCTGATGAAATAGTGTAAGCCTCTATTGCTATGTATCTAAATATATGAAACTCCTATAATATAAAACTTTATTTATTTGCTGTGAATAAAAATTCACACCATTGCTCAGATTTTAAAAAAATTTTACATGTCACATAAGGTAAAGAAGAAAAACTTGTATAATGAGATTCCAGCATGCAACACTCTTCTCATTGTGTACGCTTTTTTTACTTTCCCTACTACATACTTAACTTAGTACCACAAAGTATTGTAATTCACTAGAAATACACATTTTCAGGCCCTCAGAACCTGACAATGCATTTTTAGAAAAAGGCCTGTGTGACTGTGAACAGTGTAACTAAAAAAATCGTATGTGTTGCACTCAAATGGCTTTCTCTACTCTTGCACTAACCATTCTTACAATCCCATATTCTTATATCTTCTACGTGTTAGTTGAGTTAAACACTTCCAGAAATTATCTTATTGCTTATTTCCTTGTTGGTACAAGGGGAATATGGAAATACAGCAGCCTTTGAGCGATAGTCCAATCTTCTAATGCTTTCAAATTCCGTTCTCTTTGCACGGTTAACATATAAAGCGATGTTCCATTTGACAGAAGTATAAGTTGTTCAAAAGTTACACAAATAACAAGGAATATCTCCGAAATGGTTCACTCTACAAAAAAAAAAAAAAAAAATATTTAGATATAAATTGTGTATTTTAGCAAGATCTACGTTGTTTGTATAGTAAGACTTTGTCTATCTCTTACTGTTTATGAGTTATTCAAAAGTCATCCAGAGTAAACAGGACTACATAGGCTATAGCCAGAAAATTCAAAATATACATTTCATTTTTCATCAAAATATCTTAAAGATATGTCATTTTAATCAAAACCGTTAGAGCCATTTTCAAGAATATCAAAATTTTCGAAAAATTTTCCATGTAAAGGTTAGCTTAGGGTGGGGTTATTTTCTTCAAAATCTTCGTGTCGCATCCTTGAAAGACATTAAACTTAAACACCAACTTTGGTTTTTAACCGACTTTCCGTTTATGAGTTATGCTATCCAGAGACTGACACACACACACACACACACACACACACACACACACACACACACACACACACACACACACACACACACACACACACAGACCTTTTTTTGAAAACACTTCCTTTTTGGATTCAGGGGGTCTCAAAACATATATTTCCGGTGAAATCTTGACATCAAATTTTTGGGTGGAATACAATACTTCCCCCGCTTACCAGTAGAGAAAGTAAAAAGTAAAATACTTGCTGAAATTCAGGACCTTCCAAGGAATGACATAAAGATATTTAATAAAATCCTCTACCCTAAATTACGTTTTACATTCACCCTTTATTAAAATTTTTTATTTCATCAAAATTGCTCTAATGATTTTGTTTAAAATACATATGTTTAAGCTATGTTCATGTGGGCAGAGGTGGGGCACGCAGCGGTCGGGCGGCAGGCCTTGACCCGGATGGGCTCTTATGGTATGGGTTACTTTGGTTTTATATATATTATATGCCATGTGATTTACTTTTCAGATATAGCGAGCCATCCACACATAGTGGCATATGCCATTAATTTTATTTGCACTTCGTTATTGATGGGTCGGACAGAGAAATTATTGGGCCACGGCAGCATAGCTGTTCGAGATTACAAGCAAAATAAGTAAGGTAAAAATGGTTCCGGTTCCGTATGGTTAACGTTTATAAAGTTCAGTACGCCGGATGGTTATTAAAAGTTGAGAAAGAATTAGGTTAGCAGCTTACCTTGCTATACTTGTTAATTACGCACATATCTTGTCATTGTGCAATATGTGCATTACAGCTCGTGAGTGCTCCATTGGTCATGCGGGAATTTAAGTAGTAAAATGCGAACTAAGTAGCATGTTGCAATGCCAGTATTCAAACTTGTACACTTTGTCCAGAACGTCCTGACACTCGACATGCGCGACAGAGGAGAAATTAAGGAGAAGTGACTGGAGTGGTGGGGAACAAGCGAGTGATATCACAACTCACGCAGTCACATACACAAGCGGTGTATGTTTACGTATTATAAACAATTATTGTGAAGTTATCACAGTGAGAGCGAGCGATGCACTGATCCCCACCTCTCCTATTAAGCAAGTTAGCACGCCTCTTCTATTGCTCATCTGTACTTCAGGAGTGGGGGAGTGTTACGACAATCTGGACAAACTGTAAATCCAGATATGCAAGTAATAACAGTAATAGTGTAGTTCGGTTCCCAGGCAGTGCAAAACATTTTCTAATGCAAAAGTACCGATAATTATACATTACAATTAATGTAATTCACTTCTATATTTCATGTCTCACAGTAATTGCTTGATTTTAGACATTTCATCTATCACTATAATGCTCCTTTATGAATTCGCATGGTGTATGAAACTAGAAGTTCTGGAAGCTTTTTTGAGAATTATTGTCTCTGTAATCTGGTAGTATAGACATTTGTTTCAAAGGAGAAAACCGTTAAATGTGTTCTGAGGCTGTGAAATTCCAAAGTGGTTGCAATCTTTAATGCCTGCTTTCAGCATTTAAATAGTTTTTTTCACGATACAAAAACCTTCCCCTTGGAGCAATAGTAATCACAATTGTAGGATATTATGAGAAATGTATATTTTAAATATTTGTATACTGGCTTTTGTGCAAAGTAATGGGCACATAATGTTTTGGTGAATACCTTTATTTGGAAAATACAAAACTTTCAAGCAGTTTGCGGAACAATTAAGAGAACCCTCAGGAATAAAGCAAGGAAAGGAACCCAAATAAGATTTTACAAAGTGATGGCAATCCCAATATTAAACTATGGAAGTGAGGCATGGATAATAAGGGAAAAGGAGAAGAGTAAAATACAAGCTGCTGAAATGAGATTCCTACGATCAATCAAAGGATGCACAAGAGAAGATCACATTAGGAATGAAATTATTAGAGAAGAATTGGAAGTACAACCGGTACTAGAAGAAATCCAAAGATATAGAAGCAAATGGGTCGAACACCTTAATCGCATGCCAAGAGAAAGAATACCAAAACAAGCCTTAAATTATAGACCAAGAGGACGAAGATCAATAGGACGCCCCCTAAAGAGATGGCTCCAGGAAATGTGAGACCGGAACAGGCTTAAGCCTAACCCGTGAAGGAAGAAGAAGAAGAAGAAGAAGACCTTTATTTGGCTGGAGATTATCAAGTGCTTGCTCTAACTGCTTTCTCATTTCTTCACATCACTCGTTATCTCATTGACAATGGACGCAAACGTTCCTCTCCGTCGAAGACGTCGCCTTTAAGACCTATAAGATCTCGTGTTTGGTGTCCGGACCAGCTCTAACAAGAGGTCCTAATCTACAGGGTGTGCGTGGGTTATGGTAGGAATGGAACCAAACGAAGAATCAACCAACATATCACTTTATTTGTAAATTTCCAGATTTGTAGAGAACTGCCGACGATATTTAAATAGAATGTAACTTTGTAACTTCAACTACAACGTTATAACACTTTAACTTTGTCACCCTTTAGCAACCACCGAATTATGTATACGTGCTAGCTTACGTACAACTCCCAAGTTGCACGTGCGTTATCTCGACTCGATTCAAGACGAGTGTCTTGCGTTGCATTTGTTTTTGCGCGAGCAACACGAAGGAAGCGATTTCCATTGGCTAACTTTAGAGCACGTCATGGTAAGATAGGAATCAGCCCGCTGAATCACTATGGCTTAGTACAAGCAACAATTGTAACCTTATCACTCATTTAAATCTGTCAGGGCTTCCATTCTTGAGACTTCAACATATTCAGCTTTATTACGTTTTCCCCTTAACTATTGACTAGAATCTCCTTTTGTTTCTTTCCATTATCAAATATATACATTGACATTATAATTTCGGTTTCACAATTCAGAGCTGCCAACACGAGTCTAAAAAACTCTGGCATCCTTACGAGATTGAGTTTCAAAATAGAGTATTTATGTAAATAAATTATATTATGTAGAAAAACTCATGAGACGGCATAGTAAGCTAAAGATTCGTGGTTTAAATCCCAGGCATAGCATTGATTCTTTTGTCCGACCTCATAATCTTCTATGTTCATATCATGTCTTGAAGATTGGGTTTCGTGAAATATGGGGGAAAAATAGTGTACCCTCTTGCTTATTTTCATAACTCGTGTTGATAAAATATATATTCCTAGCTACTTGTATCTCAATAACGATGAATGTTGTGAGTACTAATTTCAGTGCACATACAATGATAATGTTCAAGTTTGTTTAGTATGTATGTTTTCTAATATATTTTCTTTTTACTTAACACCTTATTAACCAAACACGAGCACAAAATTCTAGTCTGTTTAACTTCTGCGATTCTTTAAACTGTGTCTTAATGATAATCCTAAACTAGCACAGCTATGCAACTCCTGAATTTTCTATCTTAATGTCTTTCAGTTAGTTAATTGCCCATTAAAGGTTGGTTCACAACCACCAGTAACAGTAAACAGAGCGAGAAGGTTGAAACACATGCCTTAAAATGGGAGTGTTCATAAGGGAATAGGAAAAAAGTTTGGCCAAGTTTTAACTTCCTCGTTTTCGTTACCGGGTATGGCATGTTCTATTCAGATTGTGCATTCAGTCGCCATCTTGCTTCTTTGGTTTGTGATACCAAACATAGTAAATATTAAAAATAGGAGCAATGTTAACAGTGAAGTATTCTTGTATTTAACGTGTATTTTTTTTCTTTTTCTTTTTTTTTTTTTTTTTTTTTTTTTTTGGCTGAAGATGGAGACGAGGTAGGAAATATCTTTACAATGTTTAAACACTAAATTATGCTATTCAAAGACGCCGACCTTTGCCCAAACTCGGCATTTAACGGCCCCTTACACCAGCTGACAACAGGACCACAGCAACAGAGATGTGGTGGAGGAAGAAGTTGATTTCAGTCACCCAACGGCTGAGGATCTCGAAAACATTCGTTTTTTCAACATTTTATAACTGAAGATGGGTATAAATGAAGTGACTCAAAAAACTGTACTCAATACATGAAGAATACCTCACTGTTGATATTGCTTCTATTTTAATATTAACAATTTTAAATGATGTGAAACTGTTAAGGACATTTGTTCCATTGTTGATAATGAGCTAGTGAACGACAAAACAGGCGCAGACATATGTAGCAGCACAATATTGTATATAATGTACACAGAAGTCTCTTTGTAAGGTTGTATGTTTCTTACACAAATATGTCAAATACTGTTGTGCTGTCTGGACAGCAGAAGGAATAAATACGAGGTCAAACTTCCCATTTCCCTGTCAAATGCTACATCGTAATGTTTGGTTGCAAGTTCATACAAAAACTTTGAGGCAGTTAATTAAAGTAGAAAATATTTTATTGTGTGCCATGCAGAGTAATTATTACAAGCCTCAGAATTGGATATTAAATTAACTGTGATGGCATTAGGTATAACAGCAGTGGTATCAAAACGTCACAGTTCATGACGCAATACAGATACTACCCGCCAAGCATAAAGTGAAGGTACCCCTGCGCAGTGAGCGAGACAGCAGTGCGGTGTGATCGTCTCTACCTTACACATACTGCTTAATACACTATCTACCAAGAAGTAATTGGGCACCCATGGTTGTAGTTCATTTAGCATGTCATCAGTTGTGGCCTCCGTGTGTTGCAGTAGGCAGTGTGCAGTGTGCAGTGAGCAAGAGAACTAGATGAGAACGAGGTGAAGCGAGGTGCAGAACTATCAGACTTTGATATGGGCATAATTGTGGGCTGCCACCTCAGTGGGCTGTCTAGCACGGCAGTAGCCACTAATTTAAACAGGCCCAAATCAACAGTGGTATTCGTCCTACGAAACTGGAAGGTCGATGAACATTGTGACAATGGTGAACGTTCAGGGCAACCGAAAATTCTGACCAGCAGAGATCGCAGAACCCTAAATTGTAAAGAAAAGGGCACAGCCGATGGCTACTATCAGACAGGAATTTCAAGCAGCGACAAACGTGCCTGTTTCCATTGGAACATTGCTAAGATAACTCGGATATTCCGGAAGGGCAGCAGCACATAAGCCACATATTACGAAGACAATAAAGCTCAGACTGAAGTGGTGTTTGGATTATCACAACTGGACACTGGAGCAGTGGAAATCGGTTCTATAGAGTGACGAGTCTAGATTTACATTATTGCGATCTGATGGACATGTATGGGAGTGGCGGCTACCCGTGGAACGGCTTTTGCCAGAGTGTATAGTGCCTACCAGGAAATTTGGTGATGGTGGTGGAGTGATGGTATAGGGATGTTTCTCGCACTACGGTGTGGGACCACTGGTGGTTGTTCGTGGCACACTAAACTCAGAGGCGTACTGTACAATTCTGGATAACGAAATACTCCCTACACTGTGGGTTTTTTATGGAATGGACGCTTGTTACTTTCAGGATGACAATCCTAGGTGTCATGTTTCGGCGGTTATTCTGCAGTGGTATACAGACAATAATGTTCAACTGTTGGACTGACCTACACAGATTCCTGACCTCAATCCCATTGAACACCTTTGGGACGAATTGGACTGGCGAGTGAGGTCTGGGGAGATGCGTCCAACTTCCTGTGGCCAACTGACTGCCATTGTTGCACGAGGAATGGCGACACATCCCAGTGGAAGTCTTACACAAACTAGCGGAGAGCATATCTCACAGAATGGCTGCTGTTATAGCAGCAAGAGGTTCAACGAGGTTCAGAAGGGGCAAAAATAGCCACACAAACATTTCAGACCAGTCTTCACGACTTGAATGTGTTTAATTTAGAGAAAAACTGTTAATAGTTGTACGTAGAACCGTACATAGCTCCGGTTCTGGCAGCAAATGATCGGAGATGTGGATAATTAAAGGAGTCAATATGTTAGAATTCATCTAAAGCACCACATTCCTTAAGCCTACTTTTTGCAATATCGCAATATTTATGTATTCGAGAGTCAAAAACATTTCAGTGTGGCTTCAGACAAGGAAAATGATGAAATTTACTTTGTTCTTGTTGCACATTCCAAACGTTTATCATCATGGAAAATGATTTCACCGCATCAAACATGTCAACAATGCACTGATTCCGACCGTGAAGTCGGCAGTTCAGCTTGTTCAAATACACCTGTTATGAAAGCTAAATCGCTAACCCAGTCTTCGTCCTGCAACTCTCAATTTGGTCTCCCTGAAATAGCATGCATAACGGGTGGAAGGGAACTTATTACATTCCTTATAATATATGCTTCATATAAGCATTACAAGCAAAAACGTCGAATGGCATTTTGTTCCTTTATCAGTTGATTTCGAAAAAAATCTCATGTGTTGCACTCCCATAACCTTATCTACTCTTGTGCCAACCATTCTTACAAACTCTTATCCCTGTATCTTCTTCGTGTTACTTGAGATAAACATTTACAGAAATTATCTCATTGCTTATTTCCTTGTAGGTGCAAGGAGAATATTAGAGTACAGTAAGCTTTGAGCGATAGTCAAATCATTTTAGCTTTGAGAGCCCGTTCTCTTTGCACGTTTAATTTATAAACAATGAACAACGATGTTGCATTTCACGAAAGTTTAAGGTTTTCCGAAACTGACACAAATAACAAGCAATAACTCCGAAATGGTTCACTCTACAAAAAATGTATTCAGACATAAATTGTGTTTTAGTGAGATTGCCGTTTTTCTACAGTAAGATTTTGTCTATCTCCTACGGTTTACGAGGTATTCAAAAGCCATCCTGAGTAAACAGGACTACATAGGTTATAGCCAGAAAATTCAAAATATAAATTTCATTTGTCATAAAAAGATCTTAAAGGTGTCATTTTAATCAAAATCGCTAGAACCATTTTCAAGAAAATAAAATTTGCAAAACATTTTCCATGTAAAGGTGGTTTAGGGAGGGGCTATTTTCTTCGTGCCGCATCCTTGAAAGACATTAAACTTAAATACCAACTTTGGCTTTTAACCTACTCTTCGTTTTTGAGTTATGCTGCCCACAGACTGACAAACACACAAACACACGGACCTTTTTCTAAAAATGCTTTTTTTTTTTTTTTTTGACTCAGGGGGTCTCAAAACATATATTTCCCGTGAAATCTGGACTTCGAATTTTTGGGTGGAATACTTCCTACCGGTAGAGAAAGTAAAAATCTGATGTGTTGCACTCAAATGGCTTCGTCCAATGTTGTACTAACCATTCTTACAAACTCTTATTCCTGTATCTTCTTCGTCTTAGTTGAGGTAAACATTTACACAAATTATCTTATTTCTTGTAGGTGCAACAGGAATATAGGAATATAGTAGGCTTTGAGCGATAGTCAAATATTTTAAAGCTTTCAAATTCTGTTCTCTTTGCACTGTTAACGTATAAAAAATGAACGATGTTCTATTTGACAGAAGTACAAGTTCTCCAAAACTTACACAAATAACAAGGAATATCTCCGAAATGATTCACTCTACAAAAAATGTATTCAGACATAAGTTGTGTTTTAGCAAGATCTATATTTTTGTACAGTAAGATTTGGTCCATCTCTTACGCCTTAGCAGTTATGTAAAAGTCATCCAGAGTAAATAGGACTACATGGGCTATACCTAGAAAATTCAAGATATACATTTTAATTTGTCATAAAATATCTCAAGCACATAGCATTTTAATCAAAATCGTTAGAGCCATTTTCAAGAAAATCAAAATTTTCGAAAAATTGTCCATGTAAAGGGTAGTTTAGGGTGTAGCAATTTTCTGCAAAATCTTCGTGTCGCATGCTTGAAAGACATTAAATTTTAACCAACTTTTCAGAGATAGACACACATACATGGACCTTTTTCTAAAAATGCTTTTTTTTTTATTCAGGGGGCCTCAAAACATATATTTCCAGTGAAATCTCGACATCGAATTTTTGGGTGGAATACAATACTTCCTCCACTTGCCAGTAGAGAAAGTAATAAATGGTTTTTGTTCCAAATTGGATGCGTAATTCCACAAGAATGTACGAAGGTAATAGTTTATTACCTGTTGGATGCGTAGAATAACTTATTTCTTACATAGCTTCGGTAGTAATTATGGGACATCACACAGGTTTCGAAATAATCACTTAAAAGAACTGAAGGAATACACCCGGCTGCTTTTTCAGACGTGAAGTAACTCGACAACGTTGCGTTGAGGTTGACCAGCGAATCGAACCGGTTTCTGGATGTAAATAGGTCGGTCGCTTGCAGGGAGATGTAATGTTTTAGGAACTAATGATTCTGACTGGCCTACATTCGCACAGTAAACATGAAAGGACACGTCATGATATTTGTTTACGTTCACGAAACACCCACACTATCTGCAGTGTTGCCAGCTTGTTTTTCACAAAACTAAAATATCTCCGTAGGAAATGGTCAGAGACAAAAACGTATGATATAAAATGTGTTCCAAATAACGAGATCTAACACTGGTTTAAATTAATGTAATGACTTCTCTTTTATCCTATATATTGTATTAGCTAACTTGCTTTCTCTTGTTGACTTCTGACCGGGTGCAAAGTTCAGAGTCAGCTACGGTATATGGTTTATACGTAGCCAACCTCGCGTCTATTGAAGGAAATGTTTCATCTCTACTCGTAGTACTAGTACTAGTAGCTGGATTACTTCCTGACGCAGGTCTTGGCAGGACATGGGAGATTCAGATATTATGCCAAGAGGATGGGGAAAACTGAAGATGACTTATGTAGATATTGTACACAAGTGGATTCTGTAGAACACACCTATTGTAAACAATGGGACTTACAGAGAAATGAAGCCCAGCGGAAATTAGGGTTCCATAATAATCTGGGAGAAAAGATAATAGAAAATCGAGAAACATGGGCTATTGTAAAATCCCTATCTAACTCTATATTGCAAGTTAAAGAAGCCGAGGACAGACACATAATGACAGTTTAGAATGCTTAGACAACTGCCATTTCTGAAGTAATGCCACCAGCAGTCCAAGAATGGCATGTGACGGGGCAGGGTTTTTTAGTTGGTAAGAGTTCAACTCGCTAAGGTAGCGTCCATTAGGGATTTTTCCCTGCCCCCCCCCAAAAGAAAAGTAGCAGCAGCGGCGGCGGCGGCGGCGGCGGCGGCGGCGGCGGCGGCAGCGGCAGCAGCAGTGGTGGTGGTGGTAACAGCAATAATAATAAATAAATATAATGAATAATAATAATAAATAATAATAATAATAATAATAATAATAATAATAATAATAATAATAATTATTATTATAATAATAATTATTATTATTATTATTATTATTATTATTATTATTATTATTATTATTATTATTATTATTATTATTATTATTATTATTATTATTATTATTATTATTATTATTATTATTATTATTATTATTATTATTATTATTATTATTATTATTATTATTATTATTATAAAGATGTCCTTGTTGTTTGTTCGTTAAGGGTACAGGATTCAAAAGATATTCGTGTAGAGAAAGGTTCTAGTTTGCACCACGAATGAAAATAACTACTTGAGCCTTGTCGTTTATGTCTGTTGTCTCATTCAGTTCTAAAGAATAGTGTACAATCTCATCAACTTTGTTCTGAATATAGCTTTCAATTACTTCTGCAATTTTTAGCACTTTAGTCTTGACGGTGTTAGGAGACAAACGTGTGTTTTGAAAAATATCTGCTTGTCCTGAACAAGCAGATCATTTTAGTAATATCATATAAACAGGATTTTATAAACTCTCCATCTATAGAAGGATTCATTGATTTTCCAAGCTATATGATAGCTAGCAAGCAGCTACTTTTAAATCATAGTAGGAGTTTGTATATCGTCATATCTATCACATTTGCTAGAATGTGGTTCCTTTAACCCTTTCAGTACCGAATTATTTTGCTACTTATGCCATTCTTCCTCTAATTCGAAACCCGTTTAGATTAGGCGGTCTGG
The DNA here is from genome assembly GCA_030765045.1 of Tenodera sinensis. NCBI lineage: Eukaryota > Metazoa > Arthropoda > Insecta > Mantodea > Mantidae > Tenodera > Tenodera sinensis. The sequence continues at coordinate 199,143,496 of CM060962.1, read as the reverse complement.
AACACCTTCAGCCTGCTGGCTTGAATAGCCATGATCTTTAAGGCAACACGAAGTGCACTGGCCATGCACTCAAAGCCTGAGGTCGTGAGTTCGAGTCTGGGCAACCGCAGTCAAATGTGCCTGTGGTAAAGGACGGGGAGGACCCACATAAAATAATCGGTGTGATAGTACGCGTGGATGATGACAGGGTATCACTTAACTGCGGCTGCATGGATTTTGCTTCTGTTCTTATATAAAAAAACACTACAATGTAAATTGTAAAAAAATAATTTTCTACAATTCAGAACATCTCAAATACATAGGTTTAATTGGTGACGAACAATATAACAAGAATATAGCAGAAAAAAACCGTTAAAAGTATTACAAATAGGCAAAAAAGCCTATGTTTCTTATAATACACACCGGGACTGAAAGGCTTAAGTATGCAAAGCTGTTGCCCGCTCCTGCCCTAAAACGAAATCGCTGTAATAGTCAACTCCGTAGATTTATATACAACTATAGTTATATAGATAATCAAGTTATTACCTATAACTTAAATTTGATAGGAATTCACTAATATTCCCCATTAAACAAAGTATGAACTACTGTAATTTACATATCAAGTGAGCATTAAACTTAAATGATATTGTAGCATGATTTTTGTGACATTTCACATTATGTCGTTGCATATTACTGCTGTTGACAGCCGTTAATACTTTGGAACACAATAAACATCTCACATTCTCGTTGCGACTGCTGAAAAATACTTCTCCCATTGGGTCCTAAACGGACGTTTCCGTGGTTTTGAAAACACTTGTGTCAGTAGAACACGTACTATTCGGTAAACAGATTGAACTATTACCACTGATATCGCTGCCTAAACTAAGAGAGGGGGTTAAGCGAAGAGAGGGATGTTATGTCGTGGAAGTTGGGTCACAGTTCAGGCGCTGTCGCTATAATTTAGATGGAAGGGAAGTCATTACATTCCTTCTAACCTGCCATATCTACTTCGCGCCTTGCCTAGCGCTTATATCCTAGGTGATGACTTTAACTGTGTCCTTCGTCCAGCTGACTGTAATGGTTCCTATCGACCTACAATTGATTTCCAATCTCCGTATGGTGGATTACTGGCTGGTGAACCGACAAACTGTGGCCTACACCCATGTTTCCAGTCGCTCTGCTTCCCGATTGGATCGCTTCTATCTTCCCCAGGACCTTGGACAGCACATTCGCTCCGCTGAACACACTCCTTTTCTGACCATTTACCCCTTATTATCCACCTTGATCTCCGCCGATCTTTCTGCCGATTGGACGCTCATATTGGAAACTCAACACCACCTGTCTTCATTATGGGTCCATTGTAGCTGAACTATCGAATTTATGGATACAGTGGTCGACAAAGAAATCTCGCTACACCGACGTCGCGGATTGGTGGGGACAACTCTGTAACTCACAGAAGTGGGGCATCATTGATCTCATTAGGAAGAAACCTCTCTCCTCCTCGATTGCTGACTTCCGTCCCATTACTCTCCTCAATTACGATTATAAGCTACTGGCCCGTGTATTAACGAACAGACTTCGACCTATGCTTAGCAAGCTTATTCATCCTTCACAACATTGTGGTGTTCTGCGTGGCAACATTTTTGACGTTGTGTGCTCTTTACGTGACTCCATTGCATATTCCTCCTTGCAAGGACCTCCCGCTGCGTTACTGTCTTGGAACTTTAGATGCGCTTTTGAGAGTGTTCGTCATGATTATTTGTATGCCTGTTTGACTTGGACTGGCTTAAGTGATGCCTTTATCTCTTACATCCGATGTTTATATGCTGACATCTCGAGTTGTGTGCAAGTTAATGGGTTTCTGTCGCAAGAGTTTCCTATTGGGAGATCGGTCCGCCAAGGCTGCCCTGCGTCGATGATGATATTCATTCTTGCCTTAAATCCTTGCTTTGCCAGATTCACCACAAAATTACGGTCCTGTCTTTACGCCTGCACCATCTACGTGTACTTGCCTATGTTGATGACGTCACTGTAATCCTTACTGATGCTACCGAACTCCGCTCATTGTGGGATGTCTTGCACCGATTTAGCGTCATATCTGGCCTGGCAATCAATCAGGAGAAGTCTAAAGCTCTTATCATTGGGCCCTGGGCCTCACCCCCATCTTTGGCGCCGCTTCAGATAGTACCCAAAATCAAGATTTTTGGGCATTATCTTTACTATCTCCTTGAGTGAAATGCAGCATCTCAACTGGAAGCCCATTGTTGGCCGCATTAAACACACTGCGAAGGACATATATCGCCGTGATCTGTGCCTGTATCAACGTAGTTGGGTGGTGCACATGTACCTCCTCTCACAGTGTTGGTTTGTGGCTCAAGTTTTGCCCTTGCCGAAAATTTATTCCCGACAGATAACCTGTACGATCTATTGGTTCCTCTGTCTACCCTGCACTTATCTCCCTTTCAAAGAGGTACTGGACTGCTGAATGTGGGCTTCAAGTGTTTGGCACTATTTCTGTATCGAGGGAAAAAGATACAAGATCTGCACTCCACATTTCTGCCTCCTGGATGACTTCTTGGTCAGCTCATATGGATCTCCGAACTCCCGTGGATATTCGACAGATTCCTCCTTCAAGTATGTGACCTGCCGTCGATGCGTCTGGAACGTATTGCACCCGCTGACCGTAACTATCAACAACTCCGGAAGAATATCACTAGCCCTGTACTTCCTTACAGTGTTCGCTCCATTTGGTACCAGGCGGTCCACAACTTGATACCCACACGTCAACGGCTCACCAACATACATTTATGTGACTCTTCATTGTGCCTCTACTGTAATCAGTCGGATACTCTACTACATCGGATCTCCAGCTGCTCCATGGTATCCCCGATATATAGGCTTTCAGCGGGCTTCTTGCACAAGTTGGATTTCCACACCTGTCTCCGGAACGCTTTCTTCGTCCGGACTTCCGCTTCCCGTGTAAGCAGCACAAGAGCCTGATATGGATAATTGGCTTCAGTATCGCCTACAACATTTGGAATTTCCCTAGAGAGCTTGATGCCGAGCAATATTTGGACTTCTTGCGCAGAGCGCGATGGGAAATTTGCTTAGGGCGCCCCTTTCGACGGGCCTTTGGAGACTATCTCCAGATGCTTGATCTTTAAATGCTGCACTGCGTGCCTATCCCATCTATACCATCCAATATCTATTTATGGGGCAAATTTCCCATAACAATAAAGTTACCTACCTAAACAGTACCAAAAATGAGACCCCTAGCTCACAGCCCAGTTTCCCAATCCTCTCAACCATTATATATATAAATAAAAAAACTGGTACGTAAACAAGTGTTTTGGAAAAAAAAGTAAGGATAAAAAAAAATAAAAAAGTAAAGATGCCTTAATCGATGCATCAACTATTAAAAAAAAATCTGTTACATATGTATACAGAGTGGGAAAAAAGTCTGTACCCCCTAGTATTGAATGCAAATTTATTTATCTTAGCACATGTACTGCAAGTGGAATTATAAGCCCAGAACATTTATATAATTCAGGAGAAATGGAAATAGGTATTGATTAGTGCTTGTATTCATTATGTATACTTTAGATTCACTAATATTGTATTAATAGGTGTTATAAATGTTACATTTTGTTTTGTTAATTTCATTATGCCAAAAACTATTTGGTATGATAATATAAAAGCATAGCCAGCATTAATCGTCTGTATTAGTGAAGAGAAAAACATAAGAGAAACAATTGCTGCTAAACTTGGTATTGAACAGGGATCAGCAATCAATAATAAATCTTTTTCAATATAGTTGTGGTGTTAGCATTGTAGGAACAGGATACTTGTTTGTGCATAATCCATGGCAATTAATTGTTGTAAATACAAACGCATAAAGAATTCTGAAATAAAGAAATAAAAGGAATGAATAATCTGGGAGCGTTTGCGCGTAAAAGAGACAATGTGTAACTGATAAAGCCTGGATTTCTAAGCACAATAAAATAATAAAATAAGCAAGCAAATAAGCACCAAATTAAGCAAAAACAAATACACACAAATACGATAAATGGTTTCACAGAACTCGTACCTTATTGAAGGCTGTTACAGCAGACAAAGGTCATACTGAGATTTTCCTGTATAAACCTCCTGCATCTATCAGTGAAAAATGATTTTTATAGTGAAAATGTTCTTTTGACGTCGCATGAGAAAAGCACCACAGCTCTTCGGTGAATTCCTCTTCAATGTGTTTATTCACCAGAAACCTTTTTAGAAATTTGACATGTTTTGTAACTGGAATTTTTCTGTAGCACCTGACTGAGTTTATCAATCACAATTTTTGCAACCCTGTGTGTTTCTGACAACAATATTACTGAAATGTCCTTAATCAGAGAAAGTGAACATGCCAAGGAATTATTTTGAACTTCCAACTGCTTCAAAATTTCAAGTATTTTGGGGAGATGATTATGGACATACTGTAGCTTTTCTTGGATGCCATGTGTAGCAAAACATTCTTGCAGTGTGGCAATACTGAGTGCATCTGTCACATGCAGGCAGCTCAAAATACTTTTTAATTCACTGAACTGTTCTGCATAGTATGACAGCCTCTAAACCGCATTACCCACCAAGTTAATGGCTTAGGAGGCAAAGATAAATTTGGAAAGAGTTCACAGAATTTTTTAATTATAATTGGTGACCTTCTGAACATTTTCTTCACGCTAGAAACAAGAAGATCTAAGCTTCTGAAGTTTCAGTGACACGATGTAAACCATGAACTAATCTAGGATAAAGGACTTCTATTCCAGTTCCTGCTTTAGCAATATATGGAGCAGCATCACTGACAAATAGCAATACATTGTCATGCCGTATCCTCTTTGGCCACAACAAAGCTAACAAGTCGAATAATTTGGTGATAGTCGAATGATTTACTCGGTTGAGTATTAGTATATTAAGAAGAAATGATCTGCTACCTGCTTTCATAGCACTAACTACAGCACTACACATGTACTATCCCAATGCATCTGTAGCTTCATCAATAGAAATCTATATTTTCATGCTTCAGTGCACTCTGAATACTACCAATAACTTCTTGAAAACACTGTGGCATATGTTGTTGTACAATGTAGATTCATTCATCTGACACCCTTTTAGTTGTATATTTTTCTAAAAATACAGAAAGCTGCACATTATTCAATTTATACAACGGAATGTCAGAACCCTCTGATGCTCAACACAAGTCTTTGGAAAACGTATCACTAGAATTTGATTGTTCACCAACATTGCTTTTAATGAGTTGCTGGTTTAACTTATATTTATTCTTAAACCTATCCGTATACTGCATGGTATTAATCATTTCAATATCTCAGGTGATTACTGATTTATGGGTTGACTCTCTACCCAATCTCAGCAAGTTTTTTCTCCCTGCATTATTTCACAATGCCTGGCTATATCCCAGCATTTCTTTCTTTCGCATTTAGCAGAGATAATAGCGATTAACTGATAAATCCCAGATAACTGTGAAATATGCATGTTCAAATTTACAGTTTTGGATAAAATATGCTGTTTTAATTACAGATAAAATAAGTAAGGGAGAACGTTTTCCTGCAAAACAAGCATAAATAAGTACAAACAAAAGTAGTTAAAACTGCTCATCTAGGTGTCTCCTACCAAGTGTGACATTTCTGCTTATCCTTGAAAGTGTGGAAAAAGTTAGGCATTTTGCTTAGAAATCCGGGCTTTAGTAATCGACTTTCGTGGATATATGTTCACATAAGTGAAATAATAGTTTGCTTGGAGTTGCTTGAATGCAAATCCAAGCTTTAGATGAGAAATAATTTGAAAAACTTTGCCGCAAAGAAATTATCTGAATAGTTACGGACAATAGTTTCAAGAACTTAACAAAGAATTGATTTGTTAAAGAATTCATCTTAAACTCAAATAAAATAAATCTTTGAAGAAATCTGAACTTTATTTAAAGAAAAACATACTTGCCCATGCCATTTTTTAAAACTTGTTACCTGCTAAATAAGACCTTGAAACAAAGAACTCCTGGCTCAAACAGGCAAGCAGTAACATGTCTCTTTATAAACTGCTACAGTGCTTATGTACTAAAAGTCCAGTATATCTGTATTTTCCCCATCATACTGTAAACAGAGTTCCATGCTCTTGACACATTTGAGTATAGCCGGTGTTATAGTGTGAAACGCACTAACAGCATTGGACAGTTCTTTGTAGCATAATGACGTGTCGATACAGGTACTTCAACACTAGAATCACCAGAGGTAGTTGTATACTTAGAACAGCCAGTATGGTCATTTTAACCCCTGCTGATATACTATAGTTAATAAATCTCAGAGTTTATCACTAGCACCATTTTCAATGCAGGTTATTTACAACACTAAGTAACCTGCTTCAAAATACAACTTAACAGGAAATCTTTTAAAAATTAAATCTTTGTAGAATATTCAATTATTTTATTGGCATTTTCCTATATTTGTGTATTTCTACATTTCTTTTTATGGGCTTACACCAATCAAGGATTTTCAGTTGTTTGTCCAGAGCATTTCTAATTCTAAGTTATGGCTCTTACATCACTCTATAAAAGTAACAAAAATAAATAAGCGAATGTCTAAAAATCTGGAAAAATTAGTATAAAACATTGCTGTTTTCATGGAGAAATGGTTACATTTTACTTTCACCCTACCCTCATCTTTTAGATTTTACTTTGAAAATGTTTTTCTATGTGCTACTTTGTATGTGCATGGTCCACAAACTCTGTTTTTACATTTGTTATGATGTTCATTAGTTTTGTTCTGATATTCCTTCACTTGGCACTGTAGTCTTATCTTTCTTTGGTACTTTCACTTTCTTCCTCTATTTGCGTATCTCCTTCATTTCTGTTACTTCGCTGTTTTCTGGGCTCATTGCATAATTCTTTTGCAAGTTTCTACGACTTATCAAACTTGCTGTTATACCCTTGAAAACAGCCTAAGAACTGATAGCTATTAAATCAAGGATGTTTTGGAAAACATATTGGTCATGACAAGTGCCTGAATGCACAGATGCTATGAGCGGATGCCATGGACTCATTGCACTATCCTTAGTAGCAAGTCTAAGAGTTCAGCTTAGGCCCTTCACCGTCTTTCAATGTACATTCTACTGAGCAATTCCTCGTGAAATAAAACCTAATTCAACTACCCTCCACAGTGTTATTCCTTCCTTGCCTTGTAATTTTTAGCCTTATCAGGTAGAGAAGCCTTTTCTTGATATGCTTTCCTAATACGTTTCTGCATTGGTACATGATCAGATTCAGGAAGTACTGCTGCCTCTTTGGGATGTACTGTTTGTTATGGACAGCAATTAGAGTTACCATTCAAGTCAGGTTCAGCTTCTATAAAAGAATATAATATGTAAATTTCAAAATTTCTATCATTCATAATAGATAACACAATTTGAAACACAAACAATTATGCAAATAAATTTACCGTGAATCAGTTATATTCTAATTCGAAAGATAGTGAACATCTACAAACATCAGTTGTATAAGCATGTTTATAAACTTCAATCTAAAATGATGATGATGATGATGGTGATTGTAATGATACTAATGATAGTAATGATAGTAATAGTGATAGTAATAGTAATAATAGTAATACTAATAATGATAATGATAATAGTAATAATAATAACAGTAATAATAATAATAATAATAATAATAATAATAATAATAATAATAATAATAATAATAATAATAATAATAATAATAATAATAATAATAATAATAATAATAATAATAATAATAATAATAATAATAATAATAATAATAATAATAATAATAATAATAGTAATAATAGTAATAATAATAATAATAGTAATAATAAGAATAAGAATAGTAATAATAATAATAATAATAATAATAATAATAATAATAATAATAATAATAATAATAATAATAATAATAATAATAATAATAATAATAATAATAATAATAATAATAACAATAACAGTAATAATAGTAATAGTAGTAATAATACTACTACTAATAATAGTAATAATAGTAGTAATAATTGTAGTAGTAATAATAAGAGTAATATTAATATTAATAATAATAATAATAATAATAATAATAATAATAATAATAATAATAATAATAATAATAATAATAATAATAATAATAATAATAATAATAATAATAATAATAATAATAATAATAATAATAATAATAATAATAATAATAATAGTAATAGTAATAATAGTAATAGTAATAATAGTAGTCATAATAGTAGTAGTAATAATAATAATAATAATAATAATAATAATAATAATAATAATAATAATAATGATAATAATAATGATAATATTAATAATAATAATAATAATAATAATAATAATAATAATAATAATAATAATAATAATAATAATAATAATAATAATAATAATAATAATAATAATAATAATAATAATAATAATAATAATAATAATAATAATAATAATAATAATAATAATAATAATAATAATAATAATAATAATAATAATAATAATAATAATAATAATAATAATAATAATAATAATAATAATTTCCCTAGGGCGTCTTCCCCTTATTCAGAGGTTACCCTCATCGCCCGGCCGCTGCGTCCTCCAGCCGCAGCCAAGGCCACGGAGTAGTGCAGGTTGGGGGTGGTGGGGGTCAGCACGCCGACTCCCCTGACCGTAAGGTGACTACTTTGACCTTTTAGGGACGCTACCTTTCTATCAGGATAGCTCCTCAATTGGTCCCCCAGGGACCTAACGAGGCTGAGTGCACCCCGTACCAGACCTCCCAGCGGGGGAAAAATCTCATGCTGGTACCGGGGATCGAACCCAGGTCCTCCACGCCACAGGTAGGAGCGCTACCACTGCGCTACGGAGGCGGTCTATAATAATAATAATAATAATAATAATAATAATAATAATAATAATAATAATAATAATAATAATAATAATAATAATAATAATAATAATAATAATGATAATGATAATAATAATGATAATAATAATAATACTTCCAGTTTGCAGATTTTCTCACGAAGTTTACCTCGTCTGTTCGCTGTTCAAGCTCTCTGAGCTGGGCGATATTCGTACTGCAAATAATCCTCCATAACAGGATGGTCTTCTAATTCTGTAAAGTTTCTGGGACATTATTATAAATTTTCATTTCTTCATCTGTGAGAAAATGTTGCAGACAAACGCTTTGGCTGAGATATGTTCACTCTTTACAAGATGCCCCTCAAACTGTGTGATGATAATCATTAGGGCTCGGAAATATGCATGCAAATATGTTCTTAAAAACTTGAAAATAAGCCAAGAAATATACACTATTTAATTAAAACAATTAATGTCCCTTTGCTGTAGACAAGACAAATTAGTATAAATAACAAATATAGTTACCTTATTCCTTAGAGGTTGAAGCAGAAGTGGTACCACTACTAGTATTAACTGCTAAATTAATAATAGTATGTTCGTCGCCAGGAAGGCTTCAAATCATATTTTACGTTCCTTTACGGGAAGGAAACCTACCAGAAAATCAAGAATTTTCAAGATCTTCGAGAGAAGAAAGGCAAACTGCTGAGCTCCCTGGCATTTCTCCTAAGGTGCAGAGATGAGCATGCTACGCCTAGGTTTGCTAGACTACGCTATCCAATCAAGAACGCATCTACCCACAAGATCCTAAGACGCGCCAGCTCTGCGCTGGTTAGAGAGTGCATTCACAACACACGTTACACTCTCGACTCGATTGACCGCCGACTGCTGGATTCCTACTGGCAGTTATCTTCGAGACTCTCACCAACGGATTGGGATAGGGTGGACCTCTCTACCTTTGCACAGGGTCACGCCACGCTTCTCCGGAGCACCAAGACATTAACATTTCCATAACATTGAAACTTTTCATTTGCACACAGCACATTTTCAAAATCAGCACAATATAATAGCATTTGCACATATGCAATTTGACTTTTTAATGGCAGGTCTTAAAAGTAAGCAGGTCAAAAAAGTAAACAAAACTTTGTTAATAAAACCAAAAAGTTAACAAAATGATTTTTGGTGCATAAACATACAAGAGTTAGTAAACATTGTTTCTGAAAAATTTAAACAAAAGTCATGCCAAAAAACTAAAAGCACTATATCATACAAGCAGGCCAACCTGCCACTTTGAATCCCAAGCTCCATGGTTCTTACTGGGCAGGAGATCTCTCGTATTGCTTTACTTTGCCTTTTAGCACCTTAACTTATGCAATAGTTGGTTGTGTGGCTCCTAATTGCACAAATAACATTACGCATAGATGCTGTAAGTTCTATCGCTTTCCTACTGACATCAAAAGAAGGGAGAAATGGGTTATAAAGTCCAGGCACAAGGATTGGACACAGACAACATATAATTGTGGTTGTAATGTAAGTAGAAAAGAAATTTTCTGGACAAAAATCATCTATATTGTGTTTATTAAATAACAATTGGGCTTAAGTACTTGTCACTGGCATTCAAAAGTAAAAGGCAAAAATGACTGCTCATGTTGGTTCTGAAGCTCGCTATTTGCAGTTGGAAAGTAAGGTCGGTCAGTATAACATTGAGCTATACTGGTTTCAGCAAAAGAATTAGTCGTGATGTAAACAGAAGCATGTGTACAAATAGAATTAAAGTGTACGTTCATTGGCTGATGCCATGTATTACCAGGCACACCAGCTACAAAGTAGTTTGCTCAATACTAACAAAAACTGTTGTAACTTCTCTGTATTATGTAACAATGGTATGTTTAAAGTGTTATTGTACTATGTAGAACTGCAACAAAATTAATCTGAAGTAATTAATTGCACTTAACCAGAAAATGAGTGAAGAACATGCGCAGACTGCCTTCTGCTCAGCTATGGAAGCGGGAAGGTGAGACTGTTACTGAACCATCATGGCTGAACAAGTGCAGTTTGCAAAACATTGCAGAGGAAAGCTTCTAACAAGTGGTGAAAAAGTTATAATTCTCAATGTGTTTCACAAACTATGTGAGAAATATCCTACTTTAGCTAATGAAGATATTGTTAACGTTACAGCAGAGTTTACAGATGTGTTTGCATTAAGCATAAATTCCATGTGCAGTGACAGGTTAAAAACAGGGAAGTTAACCACGCCTGGAAAATCAGGGAAACGTAAAAAGCTACTGCTAGAAGTTCAGTGTGACAAATTTGTTAGGAGTACACTGCGCCAGAAAGTACATAATTTCTTCCTTATAAATCAGCCACGTACAATCAAGAAAGTGCTCACGTTTGCCAACGATAACCCCAAGCTTCCTACATTCAAGCAAACTTTATTTCAAAAGCTGTTACTTGACATTGGTTTCGAGTTTCAGAAAAGAAATGGCAAGAGCATCATTGTTGAGAGTTAAAATATATTGTTATGGAGAAGAGACTACCTCAGGAAAATTTGTGCATACAGATGGGAAGAGTGGAAGCTGTATTTTCTAGATGAAGCAGGTAAATGAAGGTCACACAACTTCACATGTATGGGTAGATGCCACCATAAAAAGCAAAAAGCAGGCATTTTTGTCAGGGTTAAGCACAGGACTATAAAACCCTACTGGTAAAGGAAGACACCTTATAGTGCTACACATTGGAAGTGACAATGGCTTTTTACCAGGAGGTGAATTGGTCACAGAATCTAAAAAGACTGGCGACTATCACGAAGAGGTGACAGGCGAAGTTCTCACTGCAATGTTTAAATGAATCGTGCCCTTGTTTGAACCTAACATTGTAATAGTAATGGATAATGCATCTTAACATAGTGTAAAACTGGATTGCATTCCCAACAGATTGTGGTTAAAGAATGACATTATCACCTGGATGGAGGGAAAGCGCTTATTATTTGACAAAGCTATGGTTAAAGATGAGCTAATACGCATTATCAGGAATGCAAAAGAGGGGAAAGTTTATAAGTTTGCAATAGACACCCTGGCAAGTGAAGCAGGACATATGGTGCTGAGACTAGCTCCATACCACTGTCTCTTAAATCTGATTGAACTGGCATGGAGTCAGATTAAAGGACACGTTACGAGGAAACAAGACTTTCAAACTTGCTGACATGAGGACATTGTTAGTGGATGGCTTGCAATTGGTAACAGCTGATATGTGATGCAGCTTCATACATCATGTTGAGAGGAAGAGAAGTTCTGGGAAGCGGATTCTCTTCACGACATTGTTGACCATCTCATTATCAACCCAGGAGAATCTGATAGCAGTACAGAGGAAGAAAATTCAGATAATTGGGAGAGGGGAGGAGCAGAACTCTGATCTAGGTGGAATACACCTCTTTCAGATTCTGATTAGGTATGTTTATTTCTATAGTGATTTTATATTTATATTTGTTATTATGTTTTTAATTCAGAGTGCTACATACAATTATTATCTAATCGGTAGCGTGTTTTAAACTACCGCATGAAGGGTTGATGGGCTGAAGGCAGGCCCCAAGTGGTTTTCTCTCTTAGCAGCAAGTGGTTATGTAAGTAGTGCCGTTGCTGCTCCAATCAGAGTGAGAAAGGGGAGGGATACATTTTTAGGCATTGTTTACATCATGGCCAATTCTTTCACTGAAACCAATATAGTAAGTAATAGATGGTGTATTTGAGTCTTGGACTCTACATAATTTCTTTTCCCTTTTCATTTCTAATTTAAAATCACCTAGAATTTACTCTATTAATTATAAACTTCTTAAGCTTAATGTTAATATAGGAGTGTCTTAGGTGTAACTCAAAGAATTTAATTTAAACAAAAGTTTTCAAAGTACATAATGAAGTAAAGCCGACTGACGCATTGAGTTTCTCAGTTCAGATTCTACCTCTCAAACATTGCCCACACACGGCTTGTGTGTTTGAAAACACCAACAGTAAGTTTGTTGGCATAAATAAGTAATAATTACCTTTAAAAGTCATTTTAAAAATGTTGTATGGCTTCACCCGCACTTTTATATGATAGCAGCAGATAGCAACGAGTGCCGGTGACATGGACAGGAAAAACATTTTGCAGCCAGTTCAGAATTCTTTTACACTCTTGGTAGGTTTCCCACTCACATGCTGTTGTGCTCCCACAGCCGGGGATGTGTTGTGCGACAGCAATTTGAATCCTTTTTTTTACTTTCTCTACTACGTTTGGTAAAGTAGAGGAAGTATTGTGTTCCACCCAAAAATGTGATGTCGAGATTTCACTGGAAAGGTATGTTTTGAGGCCCCCTGAATAAAAAAAAGCACTTTTAGAAAAAGGTCTGTGTATGTCTGTCTGTCAGACTGTGGACAGCATAACTCATAAACGAAGAGTCGGTTAAAAACCAAAGTTGGTATTTAAGTTTGATGATGCAACACGAAGATTTAGAAGAAAACTGTACCACTCTAAAATACCCTTTACATAGAAAATTTTGATTTTCTTAAAAATGACTAATGATTTTGATTAAAATGTTATATGTTTAAAATATTTTTATGACAAATGAAACGTATATCTTGAATTTTCTGACTCTAGCCCATGAAGTTCCATTTATTTTGGATGAGTTTTGCATAACTGGTAAACTGTACGAGATAGACCAAATCATACAGTTACAAAAATGTAGATCTTGCTAAACGACACTATTTATGTCAAAATAAATTTTTTGTAGGGTGAACCATTTCAGAGATATTTCTCGTTATCTGTGTAAGTTTTGGAGAACTTGTACTTCTGTCAAATGGAACATCACTATTGTTTTTATATGTTAACCTTGCAAAGAGAATGGAATTTGAAAGCTTTAAAAGATCTGACTCCCATATTTCCATTGCACGTGCAAGAAAACAACCAATAAGAATATTTCTGCAACTGTTTATCTCAATCAACAAGAAGAAGATAGAAGAATAAGAGTTTTTAAGAATGGTTAGTACAAGAGTAGAGAAAGTCATCTGAGTGCAACACATCACATTTTGTTTTTATAAATATGCATGTGGTTTTGATTAAATGCACAAGGTTTATAAATATGACTTCATGTTTATGAGCTTGTGGTTATGCATTGTAATTAATGTAGCCGTCATTCTAAGAAGCATAGTTTGTTGCCAGTGGTAAACCAAAAATTCTTAAGCCGTTGGACAACACATGCATTCACATTTGTTAACACAATTACTTTCCAAATTCAAAATTAAGGTAAAATGATCAAAACATTAGAAAACACAATTTTTTGTCAATGAATACAGATAAGTTTACCATGGTTGATGAACAATGTTAACAAGAACATGCTTGTGAAATAAGAGGAAAAAATATGGAGGAAGCATGTGTTCACATAACACTGCTTTCTAAATTCAGAAATCCAGAATAAGTATGAAAATAAAAATCAACCCTAAGATATAGTTTGATTTAGTGAAATATCAAGAATATATTATTCAAAATTTAGGGATTACATTTGATTGCAAGAGTCGTAAACATGCTACCTAATAACAGATATTTCCTTCAAGTTTTGTTTATTTGGCTATTGCTTGTTGATTACACAACTATGGTATTATACAAAAAGTTAAATCTTACCTTCATTGAGTATCATGTTGGAGGCAGACGTTGAAATGTTACAAGTAGCTGCACTGCTTTTCACGTAGCTCTGGTGATTTCTCCCTTTAGCATGGCTCTGGACAGCTGATATACCCATGGATTTCAAATTAATTAGACCAGATCTACACCAAGAACACCAGAAATTGGAAATAGTTGCGATTCCCTGTTACAGATTGAATCCATGGTGCAAGGTCAGGGTATGATGCACAATCTTCCCAAGCAACCGAATAGTGGCCATTATAGTTCTTACTTCCATGCGAGACACCGTTAGCATTAGGAATATAACCACACAGAGCACCAAATTTAAATAATTCTAGCTTGAGTTACAAGATGTAGCTCTGAAAATACACATGCATGTATGAAGTGATGCTGATGTAAGGTGCTACTTGCAGAACTACCAACCTTGCTACAATCTGTCCAGCAGTTCATGGCTTTAGGGGATTGAAGGGGAGAGAAGAAGCTTTTCACTAAGTGTACCCTGAGTTTTGTAAACTTCCTCACCAACCTTGCTGTTGGTTTATGTTATAAACTTATCTACAACGTTATTTATGCTATGTTTACTCGCTGCTAATTTCTATTAATTTCAGTTGTAAAATCGTACAAGTCATTAGCATTATGTCAGAAGCAAAGAAAAAAGTAGTGAAGTAGGTAAACCCCTGTCTAGAGTGCTGTGAAATCTGCTAGGTATTGTGGTTGCAAAACAAAGGGACTCAGAGTAACTGTTCTATGTATGAAACAGATATACACAGAATGATTGAAACAAACCTAAAGAGGTTTCTAAAGCAGATGCATTTTTGTTTTCATTGGACCACACTGTAGTTTACTTGCCCCCATTTATGTGTGAAATCAATCCCATTGAACTAGCTTGTGCCAAGGTAAAATGGATAGTTAAAGAAATGTACCAGGTGACTCATCCTTACAGGAATTGCATGATGTAACACTTGTGACCTAAACAGACTGGCAGGGTTTTTCAAAAATATAGAAAAGGTACAAAATGATCAGTGGGAGACAGATGGAGTAGTTGAAAACATTGTTTACCTTTTATAAGCCAAATATACTGCACAAACTGAAAATAACATTTAAGTTCTGCTATTTCGAGTGACTTCTTTGCTTTAACCTGACGTGAATACACATTCCAAGGTTGGCACTATTATCGTTAAGTGCAACCAGAAGAACAAGCCTGGCTTCAAATGTCTCTGTGTACCTGGAATTGTTTAATGACGTACTGACTCATTACCTTCTTGTGAGGAACCGTGAGCTGCAGAGAACATATGAGCTGGTGAACAAACAGTAGTGCTACTGGCATGTTAAGTCTTCGCGTAGCTTTGACCTTGGTCAGAAAGAGCACAGTGGAAGACAGACATAAGTCACATGCAAGAGTGTCAACAATCCCACCAGGGTTGCCAACTCGTACGATAATTATGGGGGCATACAATAATTTTAATGTTTGTCCACATGGTTGCCAACCAGTACAATAATTATGGGGGTGTGCGATAATTTGAATGTATGAAGTATCATTTTCACTGGTTTGTCACACCAGTGAAATGAAACTAATTACAAATGGGGATGCCACTTTTGCCCTCGTGGCCTGTCTCCACTCCTCTAAGGCAACTGTTTCCAACCCTACTAAACCTCCTATCTTTTATCCTCTTATTGCCAGTGTACCCAGGTCTGATCATCTCACTGTTCAGGAAATAGATGATCAATGGAGAAAACTCCGAATAAGTGATATTCCGTGTGAAATAAAGAACATGTCTGAACCTGGCAGTTTCTGGAGTGCTGTTTAACACACGTCACCTTGGTGGAAAACTCTGATTTCAAAGAACTAGTGGCCTTTGCATTATCAGTGATCTGCTACCCTACAGAAACACTTCTTGTGAAAGTGATTTTTATATACTGGGTTTAATAAAAGCCACAGTTAGAAACAGAATGGCACTAGATATGGTAAACGAACTTATTTTATCATCTCAGCTTATAAAAGAATGTGGTAGATCCAAAAATCTCACGTCATCGAGAAGATGTTACGGTTTATCTCAACAACAAATTTGTATAATGCTGCAACAGTTGAGGAAGATGAACTTTCAGATGAATAGTGTGAGAAACATAAGTGCTAAAGTTGTAATATTGGTTGACATCATCAGTCTTGTAAGTGGATATCATAAACATCATTACTACTCCATTTTCGTAAGTGTTATACTGATATTTTTATTGTTGTAGCATTTGGTATATGATGTACAATAATTTTGAATCAAAATCTATAATTTTGAGTGGCTGGCACGATAATTTTACTTTTAAATGTTGGCAACTCTGAATCCCACTATTGTAATCAAAGCAGCATGTATCTCAAATGTGTGAATGTGACCTCAGAATGTAACGTGGAAGTCTTTTAGGAAAAATTCAAGGAGACTTTTTGAAAATCAAGGTGAATTCCAGGTTTTCAAGGTGCAATTTTAAATTCAAGGTAATTTTCAAGATATTCCAGGATGCTAGACACCATGTCTTTGACAGAAAAGACAATAATTATAGTATGTGTGCAGTGATAAATCGTATTCATCTGAAAACATAACCTTGGCATGGTTTACTGCATCTGGAATTCGAGTTAAAGCACGGCATGCAAAAATGTGCTCATTCCAGTCTCTATTTGATAACTCGTTGACTAACATCAGTCAAAAAGGTTTGAACTTAAGGTCTTTTTTCATATAATCACACATTGCTGTCCCCAGTATACAGAGTTTCGAAGCACACTTATGTCTCAACTTCATAGGAGATTAAATAAGGAAAAATTGAAGCTATTAACAGTGAAGCAACAAGATTCTAAAGTAAGAACAAATTAGAAACTAAAAACTTCACATATCTTAGTATTATTTGCTGACCCTGGGTTTCAAGCTGTGTCCAGCTCATTCTCAAAGCCATATAAACAAATTTGTTGCCAAGCTACAATCTTTTATTTTTTCCTGAAAAACAATTACTCTTATTTAATTTTTGAGAGGTAGAACTGGAACTTAAAAATTCAATGCCACAACTGGGATTTGAACCACAGACCTTCCGCTTACCGGGCGGATGCTCTGCCACTGAGCTATTGTGACAAACTGCTAACAATATAGGAATAAGAGTTTGTAAGAATGGTTAGTACAAGACTGAGTAGAGAAAGTCATGTGAGTGCAACACGTCAGATTTTTAGAAAATGGAATCTGATATTATACTTGTATTTTTAAATTTTATTTGCTTCATTCAAGAAAGTCGCTCAGAAATGTAGGTAGGTAGGTATGTTGAGGCAAACATTGTCAACAAATGCACTAAGACAGGAATATATGTTTCTAGGAGCAAGTTTAAATACCTAGATTCCTCTTTTAACAATGGTGTCATTTTGCAATGTAACTAATTCCATCTGCAACTGCAATGATCCTGATTTTGATTCAATTGCCAAGGGTTGACAAAAAGAAGGAAGTCATTAGAAACTAAAAGCTTCACTTATCTTAGTAATTGCTGCAAGTTGTTCAAATGCTACTGACTAGTTTCAAGGTGCTTCCTCCACATTTTCAAAGTTTTTAGTTTCTAATTTGTTGTTACTTTAGATTCTGTTGCTTCACTGTTAATATCTTCAATTTTGCTTTGAGAAGGAAGTCATTTTCCAATCTTTGAAAGTCTTTAAATCTGTGAAGTGTAAATTCATACTTCAACCTTTCTATTAGTTCAACAAAGAAATTCATCAGCCACTCATGTATGAAGTTACGTTTATAAGACAGCAACATCACTCTGTTACAATCCACCAACATTTGCTACATTCACAGCAAGTGAAGGGGTGTGTCGTTAGGTACAAAGTCTGTGTGACATGCAGGGAGGGTGAGCCGAGGTGAACTCATGAGCCTGCACTTGGACATGGCCGGAATAATATGGCTTTTCAGTGGTGAAAGAATTATCAAAAGTGTTTGAGATTAACCTGATATTAGCTTACAAGTAAAACTGCTGGTGTTACCTGAAAATATTGGATATGTTGGGATCTAGAATAAAATGCAGTAAAAGACTTAAGGATTGAAGAGGACATTTTGTCCTGAGCCCTTCAAATAATAACATGTGTTTAAGAAATATTTGGATAATTTTATTTGTTATTAAGAAGAAATTTAGGGAAATTATACAATAGTTTTATATACGCCATAAGTTTTGTGTTCCTTCATCTCTAAAAGCTGAGAAAAATGTTGGCAGATCCAAAATATGTCTAAAATTCCTTTGATTACACCAAATATATATTTACATAAACTAACTATTGACTTGGTCATTCTGTACATACTCTAGATTGATCTACTTGAAATAATATACATACACTTCAAAAAGGTTTAAATAATCAATAACACTTTGTACAAATTAGTCTTCTGAACAAAAGTTGACATGTAAAATACATCACAACTTATTGAACTGAACTTTTAGATTAGAAATGAAATTTGATTGATATATGTAAAGTGTTGTGGAGGAGTATTGTACCTATAGTTACTTACATGTTAAGATAATACAATTGAGTACCTGGGTGCAACAAGAGCGTTAGCCGGCTAACGCTGTTGTTGCATAAATGCTTGCATTGCGTTTGTCAAACATTCAACTATCATCTGTATAAAAATTAGTTTGGTATGTCACTTGATGGCAGAAGCTCTTTGGAAAGTAGATCGCGTGCTACACTTTAGTTGCACTCATGACCACGTGGCTAGGCAGACAAGGTAAAGATGAACGCAATAATTGATGAGTATGTTACTTCGGAAGAAGAAATTATCACTGATGACAATGAACGTAACCGTGTTGGGGTAAAGAGACAACGGAATTCCAAATTGTGGAAACGAAATGTTGCTCAGAAACGTCGAAATTCTGGTAAGATGTATATATCCAAATGCACAGGAAAGCAAATACCAGCCAAGAAGTTCAAGCCAGTTGAATCTTGTTGCAACAAGAGGTATGTATTTTTTAATTTTTCTTTGCAATATCTTCTAGTGGACAGTTTATTTTCCTTTAGTTAGATGAAAATCAATTTAACAACTTCATTGTTGGCAGCACTTAGCGGGCTGCCAACAATGACAAAGGAAACATGCGAATTTAAATTAATAATGCTAACATAAAATGATCAGAATTAGATATGGGTGAAGTTTTGCTTATTTTATATAGTCTATATTTTTTCCAATTTTATTCTAGGTGTTGTCAGAGTTTACAAATCGTTGAACAGGAGCAACTGTTCGTTAAATTTTGGGGCTGCAGTGACAAAGTACTTCAGGATGCGATCTTGATGGGATATATAACAAAAGGGAAACAAACATCTGTCAATACTAAGGCACAAAAAACACGGAATGTGTGAATAATGTCCCAAATAAAGGGTCAGATGTTGAATCAGAATCTGAGGCCTAAAGATTGTTCAGTAATCCTAAATGTATTAAAAGTATAACAATTATAATATAAAAAGGCTGAACAGTATTCATTCTATGCAATAACAGCGTTAATTTTGTTCCTATATATGCCAATATTTATCTTTGTATTATTAAATTTAAAAGGATGTTATGACAAACTGTTAGACATTTGCATATTATTGATAATAAATCTGATTCTCAAAGTATTAGTGTTTTATTAAACGATTCCTACAGTTTCAAAACTTTGAGACCATTTATCTCAACATGGCATTTTTCCATTAACGCTCTTGTTGCACCCAGGTACTCAATTCTAGTTACAGACTAGACACAGAACATACATTTTCATTACTGCAACACACTCTTGTTGCTCTTGTTTTAAAATGACTAAGTAAAGAGAATTAGATCTAGACATTATCCTACAAAACTGTGAAGGGCTAGAAACAGAATATTGGTCATTTGTTGCATCACTTTTGTATGTACATCATAATCTATACAAAATGATAGAATTTATATTCCTTTCATAGTTGGCAATTTCTTAAAAACAAATTTCAAGTAGTTTATTTATTCACTGCACACTTTTTATGACATTGCGTTTATCAGTGCATAAAATACATTTTAGCACAAAATATATCATTGATAAGATTGATGAAAATGCAGTGTTTATAAAACATAACCCAGCATTAGTTAACAATAGAATACCACTGCAGACATTGAAGAATATCTAAAACAATTGATAGACATAATGTTTATAAAACATAACCTAACAATAGAATACCACTGCAGACATTGAAGAATATATAAAACAATTGATAGACATGATGTTTATAAAGTATAACCCAACATTAGTTAACTTGTTACAATTACTGTGTTTCCATGGGGAATTGAAATTGATTTGACTCCAATCCCAATCTCAATACAAACCACATTTCCATGTTGAATTCAATCCATATTGATATCGATTTGGGTCCAATCCCATTCTCAATATGAACCGTGTTTCCATGCAGTGTTCAAACTAGAATGAGAACTTAAAATCCGTTTGAATTCCCCATGGAAACATAGTTTAAATCATCTGATGCGGTACAATTTATACAGGTAAGTACATTCTTATTCTGTGGATTTAAGTTAGTCAGATTTTATCGTTATTTTAAATAGTTTGTATTAATTTAATAGTTTTACTAAGTTGGACCAAATAAAAGTAATTACTTAATATGAGGAGATTTATATGGCAGTTGCAACAGTAGAACACATCTTGAATTGCAATGTCATATTTTGGTTATGTATAGAAACAATGAAAATACAGTATGACTCACGAACTTAAACGGACAATCATTTGATATTACTCCGCTGAGAGCAGTCACACTAGCTATTTTCGCACACATTTTTAAAAACAGTGATAACTGAAAAGTGATTAGCATCAGGAATGCAGTTTACCCTCTTATAACCTTGAATCACATTTATGGAGTTTCTACATGACGTAGTTTGGTCATAACGAGCCCATACAGCACCATTATGAGTATTTTACCAACCAAGGACAGGGTTTATCCTAAAGGACTGTCACAATTATTATATACAATGTACTGTATTTACTCAAAAATAAGAAAGGAATTATAACTGAAAAATTGGGAAGGTCCTACACATGTAAATTTCAGAAAATGAAAATAAGAAAGTGTTACTGAACTATGAATTTAATACCTTTGTTTTACTAAACACTCACTTATTATTTCTATGCTTTTTGCTACTCTGCACCCTTTCATTAACACCATTTCACAAGTCACCACATAGTGCTCTGTCACTGCAACATGGTGTCCTTTCTTGGGGCCACAAAAAAGATTGTTTCCTTTTCTTCTGGCTTTAAGTTGATCTCTGATTTTATGTTTGGTTTTACCAAATACTCTTGACCTAATGCTTGCTTGTACACCATTTTTTTAAGCAAATTCCAAAACATTCCTTAAAAGTTACAGTGAAACTGTATCTATGTGAATTCATGTTACCGCTAACACAAACAGGTACAAGAGAAACTCGCTTTCAATAAAGTTGCTGCTGTCGTAACCAAAGATATTGTTTTAGTAGTAAGAAGAAAGCAGGTAGAGGGTTGAAGCTACCAATGAGTGAAGGTCAATGTCTTAATTCCCTGCTCCTTTCTTCATAAATAAGTGAAAGGTAAAACTTGTCCTTCACCAACCATCTGCATGTATAAAAACAAATTGTGAGGAAATGTTTTTATAGGAAGTATGTACAGTCTGTCTCAAATTATCATGTCTAACATTTGCATCCATATATTGTTTTCTAAAATTCGTCTGTAAAAATTGGCAAGCCAGTTTGAAGGGGGTTTATAGTGATGGGCAGAATCGAATACTTTCAAGAATCGAATACTCTATATTCGAATACTTTTAAGAATTGAATGTTTCATTCGAATGCAAGTTTTCGGATACTGTCACTCACTAGTAGTAGTATTCGCTAATCGAAATCTCTTGCATTCGAATGCAAGTTCTCGGATACTGTCACTCGCTAGTAGTAGTATTCGCTAATCGAAATCTCTTGCATTCGAATGCAAGTTCTCGGATACTGTCACTCACTAGTAGTAGTAGTATTCGCTAATCAAAATCTCTTGCATTCGAATGCAAGTTCGCTAGCAAAATATTTTATTATATATTATATAGTATTATATTATTATATATATTATATATTATTATATATATTATATATATTTATATATATTTATATATTATATATGTATATATATTTATTTTATTTTATAACACACATATATATGTGTAGTTACATTTCTCCGTGTAATATATGCCTTATGCATGTTAATCATTTTGTTTATTATTATTGTTATTATTATTATTATTATTATTATTATTATTATTATTATTATTATTATTATTATTATTATTATTATTATTATTATTATTATTATTATTATTATTATTATTATTATTATTATTATTATTATTATTATTATTAATAATATTGTGAAGTAAGATATGACACAATAATACATTATTTTCATTGTTAAACAGTAGTTTACATGCAGATACACCATTTTATGATATGCTGACTTGGAAATCAATAATATGTCAGCGTTATAAGTATGAATTTTGTGTCGAATTTATAACATTGACGTCCATACGTTCTAGTTAACTGATCCCGTAATGTGCGTTCCGTTATTTCATAAACCGAGAACAAGCCGAGTGAAACATTCGAATTCAGCATTCATAACATACGCAAACGAGAACCGAGTGAAGTATTCGATAACAGCAAAGTAGTAATTAACAAACGATAACCGAGTGAAACATTCGAATTCAGCGTTCATAACATACGCAAACGAGAACCGAGTGAAGTATTCGATAACAGCAAAGTAGTAATTAACAAACGAGAACCGAGTGAAACATTCGAATTCAGCATTCATAACATACGCAAACGAGAACCGAGTGAAGTATTCGATAACAGCAAAGTAGTAATTAACAAACGAGAACCGAGTGAAACATTCGAATTCAGCATTCATAACATACGCAAACGAGAACCGAGTGAAGTATTCGATAACAGCAAAGTAGTAATTAACAAACGAGAACCGAGTGAAACATTCGAATTCAGCATTCATAACATACGCAAACGAGAACCGTGTGAAGTATTCGATAACAGCAAAGTAGTAATTAACAAACGAGAACCGAGTGAAACATTCAATAACAGCAGGGTAGTAATTAACAAACGAGAACCGAGTGAAGTATTCGAATACAATCTCAGGATTCGAGAACTTTCAAGAATCGAATACATCGACATTTTGCATTCGAATACTCTCATCACTAGGGGTTTATTCTCGAGTAAATACAGTATTTGGTCCTCTCTTTTGTGTAAAAGCTTTTTGCTGTGTCTAAGCCAGGAATAGGAAAATGGACGAAATTATGCTCAAATGAACCTGAACTAGTTATCCAACATTCATGCTTACAGAATAAGGGAATGCCCTGGGAAAAAAAATAATACAAAAAAGAAAAGCTTCGATTTAACTTGCCGTAAGTGAGATGTGAACTCAAAACCTGTTGAATATGAGGGCAGATATGTCACTCCACACCATGGAGTGCGATCTGTAAACTTTTTTATTGCAAACTTTTTTATCTAATAAAGCTGAAAGAATATGTTATGGATACAGACAATGTTTTATTTCTGATTTAAAACAGTGCTTCTTGTCTGTGAAATCAATGTAAATACAAACTATAAACATGTGAATTATGATGGTTCTTATGCTACTTCAGTTTCTTATTTTGTTTCACAATATCTACAAAAGAAACTGCTTTCACTAAATTTATGTTATACCAAATATTTTTAAGTCAAAAAAGACTGAAAACTGCAACATACTCAAGTGGTATGTTGTATGAAAAAATATTGTGCTATAATTTGTATTTTTACAGAGGTTTAATTCAATAACATGGTAATAAGTAATAAAAAAATGGCGGCATGTAATGTGTTAACGCGGAGTAAGGCTCGTAAATTGTATGAGTATAGAGGCAATAACAATGTGAAAGTACTAAAAGGAGTGAGTGATGAATCAATTAACGAGGTAAGAGGACGCGTAAATGAAGGCAACGTTATCGGGAACCTTACGACGGAGAAAATGAAAGTAAATTAATGACGCGATCAGCGCACATTGCATCACACGAGTCTGAGAGGATAGCGTCACTTCAGACAATTGTGGATATGCTAAATAGAGACCATGATGAAATTATGTTATTGAAACAAGAAAGAAAACAAGCACAGGAATATATATATAATAGCATCACTAAAGCAACAATATAAAACTAAGCCAAGAAAATCAACATGAAAACGAAACATACGCCACAATCTCAAGATGGAAAACCAACAAAACGATAGGATCATCAGGTTATCAGTGTGATAATTCAGTAAGAACCAGGAACCGATTCAGTGTGCTGGCTGAAGAGAATGGAAACGTACAAAAACAACAGATGAGACATCGAGTACAAGAAGGGATAGACAACGGTGAAACAAATAATCGAACAAAGGTTATGGTGTTCGGGGACTCGCTCCTGAAATTTGCCGGGAATGTGTGCAGAGACGCCGGCTATGACGTGCGTTGCTACCCGAGGATACGCGTGATTAAATTATTTTGTTGTTTGACGACGCTGTCAATTGCCAGGATCACATCAGCGTCGCCGGTGTGCCGGAATTTTACATGCCAGTAAATCTACTGACATGGAGCTGTCGTTTTTAAGCACACTTAAAAACCATCGGCCTGGGCCGGGTTTGAACCCGCGACCTTGGGAACAGTAGGCCAGCGTCTAACCAACTGAGCCACCCAGACCGACTGGGGCATACGCGTGGAAGAACTGGGCCGTGAAATACAAAATGCGAAAATAAATGAAATAAAGCCAGACGTGGTAGCTATTCATGTGGGAACTAATGACATCCGAAGAGGTATAATGGCTGAGGAAATTATGGGTGACACCATGGACATAATCAGTGAAATTAATGCGCAAAGCCCAGATACCAAAATAGTGATCAGTGGAATACTATGCAGACGTGATGTGACAAGACAAAAAGCGAGAAGAATTAATGCAGAGCTTGACTGATTGTGCTACACTCGAAAGTGTGTACTACTAGACGGTAACTGGTGCATAAGGGATATGGATCTGGCCAGCGATGGAATTCATCTCAACAGAAGAGGATCAAACAAATTTGGGAGGTTCCTATGTGAGGGCATCAGCAAATGTCAAGGACAGGGAAACTACTGAACAATGTGGTGGATGCAGTACTTCAGGAAGCTAAAAGCATTGTAACACCTGAGCATTGTGATAATCATTTTTCATCCATAGCAAACAAAGGTGAACTTAATATATTGTATCATAATATTCAGTGCCTTAGTAATAAGATCCTAGAAGTAGAAGTATTTTTAAATAGTCTGGAAAACATACATGTCTGCTGCTTCACAGAACATTGGCTCAAAAATAACTATATGAGTGTACAGTCAGTCATTCTCACAAATATTGTAGTAGGAGACATATATTGTAGGGAGAGATATATTCATGGGGGCACTATGATTGCAATAAAAAAGGGTGTTAAATATAAAAGGCATAGCATTACCTCTATCTTAAATGAAGAGAAAGTGTTTGAGCACACTTTAGTAGAAATTAGTGATTTAAAACTACTTATTGCTTATGTATACCGGTCATCTAATGGAGACTATAAGGCCTTTCTGGATAAATTAGAAAACATGATTTCTATTGTAAAAAAGCATGCAAAAAAGATTCTAATATGTGGTGACTTCAACGTAGATTTTCAACAAAACAGTGTACCCTTACAAAAACTAAAAAACCTATTAACCTCATTTAATCTTGAAAATGCCATAGGAAGTCCCACCAGAGAAACGGAAAATTGCAGTACATTAATTGATGTCATGTTATTTGACAAAGCAGCCATGACTTTCAACCTTAGTAACATTAATGCAGGGTATTCTGATCATAATGCTATAATACTAAGACTAACAAATACATCAAACATTAGCTATAAGCCCAAGACTGAAGTACAATATAAACGTATATTCTCAAAAGATAATATGCTTTACTTTAATGCTCTAATAAACAATGAGGATTGGTCCGATGTATACAAGGTACCCACAGTGGACCTGAAATACAACAACTTTATGACCTCATTTATGCATCACTTTAATACAGCCTTTCCATATAGGGCAATAAAAAATAGCAAGATGAGTGTAAGGAAAAATTGGATTACTAAAGGAATTATAGTCTCGAGCAATAGGAAACGTTATCTCATAGAACTAAGTAAAACTAACAAAACTGAACAGTTTACAAAATATCTAAAAAAATACAAGCAAATTTTTGATAAAATAATAAAGGTTGCAAAACAACTGCATATTGATGCATGCATCAATAATTCAATCAATAAAAATAAGATAATATGGAATATAATAAAAAAAGAAACTGCCAGTAGTAAAGCATGTCATAACAGTAAAAAAGTCTCGCTAAAGATTTCTAATGTCATAGTTGATAATCCAGTAGAAGTTGCCAACATTTTCAATAACCATAGATATTTACTACAATTGTATTATTCACAGGAAATTCAATATGAGGCCTCTAGTATCAAATACAGACATATGCACAGTGAGTTCAGGTCCCCATTTCAACCAGATGGCATTATGTTGGAGTTTGAAAGTAACCACATTCGTCATGAAATTCAACTCAAGAAGATTGATAGGGACACTTCAAGTCCCCATGTCGACTGTATGGCATTATGTCTGTCTTTGACACTAGACGCCTCATAGAAATATTATTGGTCATACTCTCCATTTAGAGGCCAGACAATGTAGAAACTCTGGCAGTGTGTGCTGTGGCACCATCTTGCTGGAACAGCTTAGTTCCCCCCAATAAGGGGTACATTACACATTCTGATCACACAAATGGAAGGCATTTCCAGGATATCATTTTGAAGAAATGAAATAGGATCAACATGTATTTAAAACAAATACAAATGTATGTATGTATGTCTTTATTCACCGTAAGAATCTTTTTACAAATTCATGGCTTCGTCAATTTTTAAATAGGGAATACATATAATTAATATTGGTTTAAACAATATCATGAATGCAAATAATAATAACAGAGACGGCATTACAGTCATAAGAGTACAAGTTATATATATATATATATATATATATATATGTATATAGCCTACAGATTAAATACAGATAAAATTATTCAGAGAGTGAATCAAATAATATACATACAGAGACAGTGTTACAGTAATATATATATATATATATATATATATATATATATATATATATATATATATATATATATATATATATATACAGCTAAAATTATTCAGAGAATGAGTCAAAGAACTCCTGCACACTGTAGAAGGTTTGCTCAATTAGAAAATTTCTAACTTCTTTCCTAAACTTAGTTTGACTGCTACTGTGGATTCTATTTGTGATTTTATTATACATGTGTATGCCTCTATGCAGTATGGAATTTACCTTTTTTGTTGTTCTGGCATCTGTATGTGTATTTTATTACTATTTCTGGTACTATGTATATGAACAGTGTTGTTTATGCTAAATAAGTGAATATTGTCCCTTATAAAACAAACAGTTTCTAAAATATACAGACTTGGCAGCGTAAGAATATGATTTTGCCGAAAGTATGGTTTACATGATGTTGTCCTGTGTAAATTTAGCATTAGTCTAAGTATTTTCTTTTGCATTATGAATAGCGCACTTATTTCGCTACTGGATCCCCATATAAATATACCATAAGCAAGCACAGATTGTACATAAGAGAAGTAAACCATTTTTAGTGTTTGTAGGTTACTGATGCTCTTTAGGACATATATTACATAATGAACTCGATTTATTCTTGCTGTAACATTCTTAATATGACTTTTCCAATCTAAGTGTTTATCAATTATGATTCCCAAAAATTTTGTTTCGGAGACCTATTGTATGGTTTCTTTGCTATATACAATTTTTGGTCCTAGTGATTTAGTACTTCTATTAGAGTTTGTGATGCACATGCAGTGTGACTTTTTTCCATTTAGCACTAGTTTATTTGCTGCTAACCATTTCTCCATATTTTTCATTCTACTATCAGCTTGAACTTGTAGATCAATGGGATTACTGCCTTTGAGAATAAAATTAGTATCATCTGCATATAATATAGTCTCAACATGTGGTATATTCACTGGCAGATCATTAATGTACACTAGAAAAAGTAAGGGGCCTAGATTCGAACCTTGAGGAACTCCACACCTTACTAACTTTGTTTCAGATTTTACAGTGTTATTATCTCGAGTTATTGCAGTTAGTTGTTGTCTGTCAGTTATGTAAGACTTGAACCATTCATACGCTATCCCACGCACTCCATAGGCTTCCAATTTTGTCAATAATATGCCATGGTCAACTAAATCAAAGGCCTTACTCAAGTCCATAAATATACCAACTGTTGTATCATCAGTTTCAATTCCTTCCAGTGTTCCCTTAATGAATGCATAAAAGGCATTTAGTATGAATTTGTTTTTCCGGAAACCATTTTGTTTATCACTAAATACAAACTTTTCCATGAAAGGAGCAATCCTGTTATACGTTTTTCCGGAAACCATTTTGTTTATCACTAAATACAAACTTTTCCATGAAAGGAGCAATCCTGTTATACATAACCGATTCCATAACTTCAGAAAAACCTGATTGAATGGCAATTGGCCTATAATTATTTATATTGTTTACATCATCTTTTTTGTATACAGGAACAACTTTTGCTAGTTTCATCTTACTAGGAAATATCCCAGTTGACAGGGAGGTATTGCATATTTCCAATAGGCGATTTATTAAACTATTCTTACAAGACTTAATTACACACTCAGGTATCTCATCATATCCTGCTGAAAAGTTATCCTTTTTTGAGTTAATTATTTTACTTAATTCATCCTTAGTGACTGGCTTAAGAAAAATAGTTTTTTCATTTCTGTTTAGTTTAGTGCATATTTTAGGCTTGTATTCATAAACGGTACTTTCAATCCAGACTTTTCAAAGACTGCTTTGCGAGGAAAGTTTAACTTTCGTGAAAGTCTTATTCAAAGACGTCAGTTTCGATACTTTAACTTTGACTTCGTAAAGTTGAGATTTCATAACCAAGTTCCAATGTTGGCTAAACCGATTTCCAAAACCACAGCCCTCTATAGGATTTAAATCAATATATGTAGATCTAGAATCTACCGATCGTGTAGTACAGAAGGCATTGACCAAAGCACGTGCCTTTCCTTCCAGCACTTTGGCGTTTTTTTTAAACCGCGTGGCGTTGGGAACAGAAGTGTTTGGTTCAATTTGCGAGTTTCGTTTTGACTTTGGTTTCGTTTTGCGCTTTGACCTGTGGCTTTCACGATGGAGGATAAATGAATGGCGCCAATCAGCGATTATCAAAGAGACGTGCTAGTAGAATTAGTTTGTTAATTCAAAGATATAGTAGAAATAAACGTATGGACAATGTATCTGTGAAACAAAGAATGAAGCGTGGGAAAATATAAGCAGAGAATTCGCTAGTTCGGTCCACACGAATATTAGAAGCGCGAAGCAACTGAAAAAAGTGTGGAACAACATAAACTTCAAAGCTAGGCAGCAACCCCTCCGAAGGAGTGTCGCCTTGCCGTGGCGGAGGGGCTCAGTACCTGATCCAGACGGCCTACTAAGTGTGTCTTTGTGACCACTGGTAGGCAAGAGGTGAGGGGAAGCTAAGAACATTCCAACGGGTAGATGAGGCTCGTTAGTCTTGGTCGACGACTCATCTAGGAGAAGAGGACTCCAAAATCAAACTCCCCCAGGGGAACCTACCACGGTAGGTCCGGGTCTTGCGCGCCCGGGGCCCCGAGCTGCGCACCATCATTTCACCCCCTCCATATACATTAACTGTGCCACGTGCAGCGATTTATGTTGCTTTTATATCACCCTCTTCCTCTTCTAGGTTTATTCCGATTATTAGTTAGTAAGGCTTTAGTTTTATAACTCCTGTCTCACCAGCAGGGATCTTTCCTATCTCCGTGGTCCTGTCCCACGGTTTTCAGCGCGGCCCCCGACTTGTGTGCTCTTCGGAGGTCTCAGGCGCGAAGGTTGTGCGGACCCTTCACACTGCCCCCATGTGTAGCCTTAGGTGCGGAGCCCGTCCACACGTCATGTACACCCACGTAGCTCCTTGAGGGCACGGCCGGTGTTAATCTCCCGACGGCCGCGTGCCGTCGGGTTAGTATCACCGGCCGGACGTGTTACCGCTGACGGAGCCCCGGTGTAATCAACCCGAAGTCCCCTGAATCCACGCTGACTCCGTTGAGGCAGCGTGTGCTAAAGCGGGGAGCCACAGGCGGTTATTCCTGTGGTGGGGGCATAAAACCGGGGTGTCACGTGGTGAACGGTTTACCCATGCGGACAAGCAGTGGAGATCGGAGGGTAGCTCCTCTGAAGTACGCTTTGAGGTCAGTCATGGAGGAGTCTCCATGGCGCAACAGACCGTGGAAATTTTGGTGTCTTTTATCCTTTGACCCCCGGATGGCAGGCTGACGCCGACGGTTCCGGATGGGGGTCCAAATTCAGAATGCATCCGCGCAAAACCTCTTCATTTGATTCATTTTTGGTAATGACAATGGCATGTGATGGAAAGAGGTTCAAGGACCTGAACCCATTTTATATTAAACGGGAAATAGACAGAATTTGTGGCATTGTGAAAAATGCGACTAGAGTTCGAGACGGTACGCTTTTGATCGAAGTGACTTCTGCAGACCAGGCGCAAAAACTTCTTAAAGCGACCTTGTTGGGATCCTACCCAATCCGGGTAGCCCCACACAAGTCGTTGAACACATGTAGAGGAGTAGTCACCACGTCTAGTCTGGACAACCTCACCAATGAGGAGATTGTTACTTGCCTCTCCGACCAGCGTGTGTGTCAAGCGTACCGTCTGACACGAAGGCAGGATGGTAAAGTTATTGAGTTGCGTACGGTGTTCCTCACTTTTAAGGGCACACAATTACCAGAATATATCTACTGCGGTTACGAACGTGCCGCCGTACGTCAATATGTCCCGAACCCTATGCGCTGTTTTCAGTGTCAGAAGTTCGGACATACTAAGACAGCGTGCAACCATCCTGCCGTTTGTGAGAGTTGTGGCCTATCACCTCATGAGGGCACGGCTTGTACCCGTGACCCTCATTGTGTGAATTGTGGAGAGAGCCATCCATCAAGCTCGCGTCAGTGTTCTAAATTTATGGACGGGAAAGCTATACAGGAGTTGCGCGTGAAAGAACGGCTCACCTTTTTGGAAGCACGTCGCCGCTTTGAACAGCTGAAACCTGCGACAACCCTAGGTTTCGCGTCAGCAGTCCGCCGAACTCCTGCCCACACTGTGGCCATTCAGCACGTTCCAGTCGCTGATGCTTCCACGCAGACTGACTCACCAACGAGCGCCTCTCCCTCTCCACCGTCCCGTAAACAACCTGCACCGGCAACTAAATCTTCCGCCGTGCAGACACCTGCTCACCAGCCATCCACAAGTAGTAGACACACCGTTTTACCTGGAAACGCTCACCATTCGCGACCTAAAGACCGGGTGAGTAGTCGTCCATCATCAAAGAAGTCCCGCTCCCGCTCAACAAGCCGACAGGGCTCTTCAGACTCATCTGAGGATGGCGACTTGAACATACCAGCTCCCAAGTCTGTCAAGATAAGACTGAAAAAGAGAAATATGAAAACCAAACACTTACATTAAGCAGGTTTAACTTGTATTTTACTTTGTGATTTTATTTTTAACCTTCGCATTTTTATCTGTGTACATTTTAAGATCAGTTTTGAGGTTTTAACTGTTTTTATGTTATCTTTTTAGACCAGTTATACATTTGACCTGTTTTAGCTTTTATCTTTCTTTTAGACTCCCGTTTTAATATTTGATTCATTGTTAGGTGGTGGTGAGTTTTTCCCTGCTTTTATCTTCTGACTTGGGGCCCTAATGACCTAGCTGTCGACGGGCCCTTAAACCCTACTCACTCACTCACGCTAGGCAGCAAATCCAGTAGAAGTTGCCAACATTTTCAATAACCATAGATATGTACCACAATTGTATTATTCACAGGAAATTCAATATGAGGCCTCTAGTATCAAATACAGACATATGCACAGTGAGTTCAGGTCCCCATTTCAACCAGATGGCATTATGTTGGAGTTTGAAAGTAACCACATTCGTCATGAAATTCAACTCAAGACTGAAAAAGACTGAAAACTGCAAACATACTCAAGTGGTATGTTGTATGAAAAAATATTGTGCTATAATTTTGTGAAACATTCGAATTCAGCATTCATAACATACGCAAACGAGAACCGAGTGAAGTATTCGATAACAGCAAAGTAGTAATTAACAAACGAGAACCGAGTGAAACATTCGAATTCAGCATTCATAACATACGCAAACGAGAACCGAGTGAAGTATTTAATAACAGCAAAGTAGTAATTAACAAACAAGAACCGAGTGAAACATTCGATAACAGCAGAGTAGTAATTAACAAACAAGAACCGAGTGAAACATTCGATAACAGCAGAGTAGTAATTAACAAACGAGAACCGAGTGTAGTATTCGAATACAATCTCAGGATTCGAGAACATCTCGAGAACTTTCAAGAATCGAATACATCGACATTTTGCATTCGAATACTCCCATCACTAGGAGTTTATTCTCGAGTAAATACAGTATTTGGTCCTCTCTTTTGTGTAAAAGCTTTTTGCTGTGTCTAAGCCAGGAATAGGAAAATGGACGAAATTATGCTCAAATGAACCTGAACTAGTTATCCAACATTCATGCTTACAGAATAAGGGAATGCCCTGGGAAAAAAGAAAAATACAAAAAAGAAAAGCTTCCATTTAACTTGCCGTAAGTGAGATGTGAACCCAAAACCTGTTGAATATGAGGGCAGATATGTCAATCCACACCATGGAGTGCGATCTGTGAACTTTTTTATTCCAAACTTTTTTATCTAATAAAGCTGAAAGAATATGTTATGAATACAGACAATGTTTTATTTCTGATTTAAAACAGTGCTTCTTGTCTATGAAATCAATGTAAATACGTTTTCACGATGGAGGATAAAAGAATGGCGCCAATCAGCGATTATCAAAGAGACGTGCTAGTAGAATTAGTTTGTTAATTCAAAGATATAGTAGAAATAAACGTATGGACAATGTATCTGTGAAACAAAGAATGAAGCGTGGGAAAATATAAGCAGAGAATTCGCTAGTTCGGTCCACACGAATATTAGAAGCGCGAAGCAACTGAAAAAAGTGCGGAACAACATAAAATTCAAAGCTAGGCAGCAAATCCAGTAGAAGTTGCCAACATTTTCAATAACCATAGATATGTACCACAATTGTATTATTCACAGGAAATTCAATATGAGGTCTCTAGTATCAAATACAGACATATGCACAGTGAGTTCAGGTCCCCATTTCAACCAGATGGCATTATGTTGGTGTTTGAAAGTAACCACATTCGTCATGAAATTCAACTCAAGACTGAAAAAGACTGAAATCTGCAACATACTCAAGTGGTATGTTGTATGAAAAAATATTGTGCTATAATTTTGTGAAACATTCGAATTCAGCATTCATAACATACGCAAACGAGAACCGAGTGAAGTATTCGATAACAGCAAAGTAGTAATTAACAAACGAGAACCGAGTGAAACATTCGAATTCAGCATTCATAACATACGCAAACGAGAACCGAGCGAAGTATTTGATAACAGCAAAGTAGTAATTAACAAACGAGAACCGAGTGAAACATTCGATAACAGCAGAGTAGTAATTGACAAACAAGAACCGAGTGAAACATTCGATAACAGCAGAGTAGTAATTAACAAACGAGAACCGAGTGTAGTATTCGAATACAATCTCAGGATTCGAGAACATCTCGAGAACTTTCAAGAATCGAATACATCGACATTTTGCATTCGAATACTCCCATCACTAGGAGTTTATTCTCGAGTAAATACAGTATTTGGTCCTCTCTTTTGTGTAAAAGCTTTTTGCTGTGTCTAAGCCAGGAATAGGAAAATGGACGAAATTATGCTCAAATGAACCTGAACTAGTAATCCAACATTCATGCTTACAGAATAAGGGAATGCCCTGGGAAAAAAGAAAAATACAAAAAAGAAAAGCTTCCATTTAACTTGCCGTAAGTGAGATGTGAACTCAAAACCTGTTGAATATGAGGGCAGATATGTCAATCCACACCATGGAGTGCGATCTGTGAACTTTTTTATTGCAAACTTTTTTATCTAATAAAGCTGAAAGAATATGTTGTGAATACAGACAATGTTTTATTTCTGATTTAAAACAGTGCTTCTTGTCTATGAAATCAATGTAAATACGTTTTCACGATGGAGGATAAAAGAATGGCGCCAATCAGCGATTATCAAAGAGACGTGCTAGTAGAATTAGTTTGTTAATTCAAAGATATAGTAGAAATAAACGTATGGACAATGTATCTGTGAAACAAAGAATGAAGCGTGGGAAAATATAAGCAGAGAATTCGCTAGTTCGGTCCACACGAATATTAGAAGCGCGAAGCAACTGAAAAAAGTGTGGAACAACATAAACTTCAAAGCTAGGCAGCAACCCCTCCGAAGGAGTGTCGCCTTGCCGTGGCGGAGGGGCTCAGTACCTGATCCAGACGGCCTACTAAGTGTGTCTTTGTGACCACTGGTAGGCAAGAGGTGAGGGGAAGCTAAGAACATTCCAACGGGTAGATGAGGCTCGTTAGTCTTGGTCGACGACTCATCTAGGAGAAGAGGACTCCAAAATCAAACTCCCCCAGGGGAACCTACCACGGTAGGTCCGGGTCTTGCGCGCCCGGGGCCCCGAGCTGCGCACCATCATTTCACCCCCTCCATATACATTAACTGTGCCACGTGCAGCGATTTATGTTGCTTTTATATCACCCTCTTCCTCTTCTAGGTTTATTCCGATTATTAGTTAGTAAGGCTTTAGTTTTATAACTCCTGTCTCACCAGCAGGGATCTTTCCTATCTCCGTGGTCCTGTCCCACGGTTTTCAGCGCGGCCCCCGACTTGTGTGCTCTTCGGAGGTCTCAGGCGCGAAGGTTGTGCGGACCCTTCACACTGCCCCCATGTGTAGCCTTAGGTGCGGAGCCCGTCCACACGTCATGTACACCCACGTAGCTCCTTGAGGGCACGGCCGGTGTTAATCTCCCGACGGCCGCGTGCCGTCGGGTTAGTATCACCGGCCGGACGTGTTACCGCTGACGGAGCCCCGGTGTAATCAACCCGAAGTCCCCTGAATCCACGCTGACTCCGTTGAGGCAGCGTGTGCTAAAGCGGGGAGCCACAGGCGGTTATTCCTGTGGTGGGGGCATAAAACCGGGGTGTCACGTGGTGAACGGTTTACCCATGCGGACAAGCAGTGGAGATCGGAGGGTAGCTCCTCTGAAGTACGCTTTGAGGTCAGTCATGGAGGAGTCTCCATGGCGCAACAGACCGTGGAAATTTTGGTGTCTTTTATCCTTTGACCCCCGGATGGCAGGCTGACGCCGACGGTTCCGGATGGGGGTCCAAATTCAGAATGCATCCGCGCAAAACCTCTTCATTTGATTCATTTTTGGTAATGACAATGGCATGTGATGGAAAGAGGTTCAAGGACCTGAACCCATTTTATATTAAACGGGAAATAGACAGAATTTGTGGCATTGTGAAAAATGCGACTAGAGTTCGAGACGGTACGCTTTTGATCGAAGTGACTTCTGCAGACCAGGCGCAAAAACTTCTTAAAGCGACCTTGTTGGGATCCTACCCAATCCGGGTAGCCCCACACAAGTCGTTGAACACATGTAGAGGAGTAGTCACCACGTCTAGTCTGGACAACCTCACCAATGAGGAGATTGTTACTTGCCTCTCCGACCAGCGTGTGTGTCAAGCGTACCGTCTGACACGAAGGCAGGATGGTAAAGTTATTGAGTTGCGTACGGTGTTCCTCACTTTTAAGGGCACACAATTACCAGAATATATCTACTGCGGTTACGAACGTGCCGCCGTACGTCAATATGTCCCGAACCCTATGCGCTGTTTTCAGTGTCAGAAGTTCGGACATACTAAGACAGCGTGCAACCATCCTGCCGTTTGTGAGAGTTGTGGCCTATCACCTCATGAGGGCACGGCTTGTACCCGTGACCCTCATTGTGTGAATTGTGGAGAGAGCCATCCATCAAGCTCGCGTCAGTGTTCTAAATTTATGGACGGGAAAGCTATACAGGAGTTGCGCGTGAAAGAACGGCTCACCTTTTTGGAAGCACGTCGCCGCTTTGAACAGCTGAAACCTGCGACAACCCTAGGTTTCGCGTCAGCAGTCCGCCGAACTCCTGCCCACACTGTGGCCATTCAGCACGTTCCAGTCGCTGATGCTTCCACGCAGACTGACTCACCAACGAGCGCCTCTCCCTCTCCACCGTCCCGTAAACAACCTGCACCGGCAACTAAATCTTCCGCCGTGCAGACACCTGCTCACCAGCCATCCACAAGTAGTAGACACACCGTTTTACCTGGAAACGCTCACCATTCGCGACCTAAAGACCGGGTGAGTAGTCGTCCATCATCAAAGAAGTCCCGCTCCCGCTCAACAAGCCGACAGGGCTCTTCAGACTCATCTGAGGATGGCGACTTGAACATACCAGCTCCCAAGTCTGTCAAGATAAGACTGAAAAAGAGAAATATGAAAACCAAACACTTACATTAAGCAGGTTTAACTTGTATTTTACTTTGTGATTTTATTTTTAACCTTCGCATTTTTATCTGTGTACATTTTAAGATCAGTTTTGAGGTTTTAACTGTTTTTATGTTATCTTTTTAGACCAGTTATACATTTGACCTGTTTTAGCTTTTATCTTTCTTTTAGACTCCCGTTTTAATATTTGATTCATTGTTAGGTGGTGGTGAGTTTTTCCCTGCTTTTATCTTCTGACTTGGGGCCCTAATGACCTAGCTGTCGACGGGCCCTTAAACCCTACTCACTCACTCACGCTAGGCAGCAAATCCAGTAGAAGTTGCCAACATTTTCAATAACCATAGATATGTACCACAATTGTATTATTCACAGGAAATTCAATATGAGGCCTCTAGTATCAAATACAGACATATGCACAGTGAGTTCAGGTCCCCATTTCAACCAGATGGCATTATGTTGGAGTTTGAAAGTAACCACATTCGTCATGAAATTCAACTCAAGACTGAAAAAGACTGAAAACTGCAAACATACTCAAGTGGTATGTTGTATGAAAAAATATTGTGCTATAATTTTGTGAAACATTCGAATTCAGCATTCATAACATACGCAAACGAGAACCGAGTGAAGTATTCGATAACAGCAAAGTAGTAATTAACAAACGAGAACCGAGTGAAACATTCGAATTCAGCATTCATAACATACGCAAACGAGAACCGAGTGAAGTATTTAATAACAGCAAAGTAGTAATTAACAAAC
The DNA here is from genome assembly GCA_030765045.1 of Tenodera sinensis. Lineage (NCBI taxonomy): Eukaryota > Metazoa > Arthropoda > Insecta > Mantodea > Mantidae > Tenodera > Tenodera sinensis. Next base: position 199,105,519 of record CM060962.1, on the reverse strand, counting down.
AAGAACCGAGTGAAACATTCGATAACAGCAGAGTAGTAATTAACAAACAAGAACCGAGTGAAACATTCGATAACAGCAGAGTAGTAATTAACAAACGAGAACCGAGTGTAGTATTCGAATACAATCTCAGGATTCGAGAACATCTCGAGAACTTTCAAGAATCGAATACATCGACATTTTGCATTCGAATACTCCCATCACTAGGAGTTTATTCTCGAGTAAATACAGTATTTGGTCCTCTCTTTTGTGTAAAAGCTTTTTGCTGTGTCTAAGCCAGGAATAGGAAAATGGACGAAATTATGCTCAAATGAACCTGAACTAGTTATCCAACATTCATGCTTACAGAATAAGGGAATGCCCTGGGAAAAAAGAAAAATACAAAAAAGAAAAGCTTCCATTTAACTTGCCGTAAGTGAGATGTGAACACAAAACCTGTTGAATATGAGGGCAGATATGTCAATCCACACCATGGAGTGCGATCTGTGAACTTTTTTATTCCAAACTTTTTTATCTAATAAAGCTGAAAGAATATGTTATGAATACACACAATGTTTTATTTCTGATTTAAAACAGTGCTTCTTGTCTATGAAATCAATGTAAATACGTTTTCACGATGGAGGATAAAAGAATGGCGCCAATCAGCGATTATCAAAGAGACGTGCTAGTAGAATTAGTTTGTTAATTCAAAGATATAGTAGAAATAAACGTATGGACAATGTATCTGTGAAACAAAGAATGAAGCGTGGGAAAATATAAGCAGAGAATTCGCTAGTTCGGTCCACACGAATATTAGAAGCGCGAAGCAACTGAAAAAAGTGCGGAACAACATAAAATTCAAAGCTAGGCAGCAAATCCAGTAGAAGTTGCCAACATTTTCAATAACCATTGATATGTACCACAATTGTATTATTCACAGGAAATTCAATATGAGGTCTCTAGTATCAAATACAGACATATGCACAGTGAGTTCAGGTCCCCATTTCAACCAGATGGCATTATGTTGGTGTTTGAAAGTAACCACATTCGTCATGAAATTCAACTCAAGACTGAAAAAGACTGAAATCTGCAACATACTCAAGTGGTATGTTGTATGAAAAAATATTGTGCTATAATTTTGTGAAACATTCGAATTCAGCATTCATAACATACGCAAACGAGAACCGAGTGAAGTATTCGATAACAGCAAAGTAGTAATTAACAAACGAGAACCGAGTGAAACATTCGAATTCAGCATTCATAACATACGCAAACGAGAACCGAGCGAAGTATTTGATAACAGCAAAGTAGTAATTAACAAACAAGAACCGAGTGAAACATTCGATAACAGCAGAGTAGTAATTGACAAACAAGAACCGAGTGAAACATTCGATAACAGCAGAGTAGTAATTAACAAACGAGAACCGAGTGTAGTATTCGAATACAATCTCAGGATTCGAGAACATCTCGAGAACTTTCAAGAATCGAATACATCGACATTTTGCATTCGAATACTCCCATCACTAGGAGTTTATTCTCGAGTAAATACAGTATTTGGTCCTCTCTTTTGTGTAAAAGCTTTTTGCTGTGTCTAAGCCAGGAATAGGAAAATGGACGAAATTATGCTCAAATGAACCTGAACTAGTAATCCAACATTCATGCTTACAGAATAAGGGAATGCCCTGGGAAAAAAGAAAAATACAAAAAAGAAAAGCTTCCATTTAACTTGCCGTAAGTGAGATGTGAACTCAAAACCTGTTGAATATGAGGGCAGATATGTCAATCCACACCATGGAGTGCGATCTGTGAACTTTTTTATTGCAAACTTTTTTATCTAATAAAGCTGAAAGAATATGTTGTGAATACAGACAATGTTTTATTTCTGATTTAAAACAGTGCTTCTTGTCTATGAAATCAATGTAAATACGTTTTCACGATGGAGGATAAAAGAATGGCGCCAATCAGCGATTATCAAAGAGACGTGCTAGTAGAATTAGTTTGTTAATTCAAAGATATAGTAGAAATAAACGTATGGACAATGTATCTGTGAAACAAAGAATGAAGCGTGGGAAAATATAAGCAGAGAATTCGCTAGTTCGGTCCACACGAATATTAGAAGCGCGAAGCAACTGAAAAAAGTGTGGAACAACATAAACTTCAAAGCTAGGCAGCAACCCCTCCGAAGGAGTGTCGCCTTGCCGTGGCGGAGGGGCTCAGTACCTGATCCAGACGGCCTACTAAGTGTGTCTTTGTGACCACTGGTAGGCAAGAGGTGAGGGGAAGCTAAGAACATTCCAACGGGTAGATGAGGCTCGTTAGTCTTGGTCGACGACTCATCTAGGAGAAGAGGACTCCAAAATCAAACTCCCCCAGGGGAACCTACCACGGTAGGTCCGGGTCTTGCGCGCCCGGGGCCCCGAGCTGCGCACCATCATTTCACCCCCTCCATATACATTAACTGTGCCACGTGCAGCGATTTATGTTGCTTTTATATCACCCTCTTCCTCTTCTAGGTTTATTCCGATTATTAGTTAGTAAGGCTTTAGTTTTATAACTCCTGTCTCACCAGCAGGGATCTTTCCTATCTCCGTGGTCCTGTCCCACGGTTTTCAGCGCGGCCCCCGACTTGTGTGCTCTTCGGAGGTCTCAGGCGCGAAGGTTGTGCGGACCCTTCACACTGCCCCCATGTGTAGCCTTAGGTGCGGAGCCCGTCCACACGTCATGTACACCCACGTAGCTCCTTGAGGGCACGGCCGGTGTTAATCTCCCGACGGCCGCGTGCCGTCGGGTTAGTATCACCGGCCGGACGTGTTACCGCTGACGGAGCCCCGGTGTAATCAACCCGAAGTCCCCTGAATCCACGCTGACTCCGTTGAGGCAGCGTGTGCTAAAGCGGGGAGCCACAGGCGGTTATTCCTGTGGTGGGGGCATAAAACCGGGGTGTCACGTGGTGAACGGTTTACCCATGCGGACAAGCAGTGGAGATCGGAGGGTAGCTCCTCTGAAGTACGCTTTGAGGTCAGTCATGGAGGAGTCTCCATGGCGCAACAGACCGTGGAAATTTTGGTGTCTTTTATCCTTTGACCCCCGGATGGCAGGCTGACGCCGACGGTTCCGGATGGGGGTCCAAATTCAGAATGCATCCGCGCAAAACCTCTTCATTTGATTCATTTTTGGTAATGACAATGGCATGTGATGGAAAGAGGTTCAAGGACCTGAACCCATTTTATATTAAACGGGAAATAGACAGAATTTGTGGCATTGTGAAAAATGCGACTAGAGTTCGAGACGGTACGCTTTTGATCGAAGTGACTTCTGCAGACCAGGCGCAAAAACTTCTTAAAGCGACCTTGTTGGGATCCTACCCAATCCGGGTAGCCCCACACAAGTCGTTGAACACATGTAGAGGAGTAGTCACCACGTCTAGTCTGGACAACCTCACCAATGAGGAGATTGTTACTTGCCTCTCCGACCAGCGTGTGTGTCAAGCGTACCGTCTGACACGAAGGCAGGATGGTAAAGTTATTGAGTTGCGTACGGTGTTCCTCACTTTTAAGGGCACACAATTACCAGAATATATCTACTGCGGTTACGAACGTGCCGCCGTACGTCAATATGTCCCGAACCCTATGCGCTGTTTTCAGTGTCAGAAGTTCGGACATACTAAGACAGCGTGCAACCATCCTGCCGTTTGTGAGAGTTGTGGCCTATCACCTCATGAGGGCACGGCTTGTACCCGTGACCCTCATTGTGTGAATTGTGGAGAGAGCCATCCATCAAGCTCGCGTCAGTGTTCTAAATTTATGGACGGGAAAGCTATACAGGAGTTGCGCGTGAAAGAACGGCTCACCTTTTTGGAAGCACGTCGCCGCTTTGAACAGCTGAAACCTGCGACAACCCTAGGTTTCGCGTCAGCAGTCCGCCGAACTCCTGCCCACACTGTGGCCATTCAGCACGTTCCAGTCGCTGATGCTTCCACGCAGACTGACTCACCAACGAGCGCCTCTCCCTCTCCACCGTCCCATAAACAACCTGCACCGGCAACTAAATCTTCCGCCGTGCAGACACCTGCTCACCAGCCATCCACAAGTAGTAGACACACCGTTTTACCTGGAAACGCTCACCATTCGCGACCTAAAGACCGGGTGAGTAGTCGTCCATCATCAAAGAAGTCCCGCTCCCGCTCAACAAGCCGACAGGGCTCTTCAGACCCATCTGAGGATGGCGACTTGAACATACCAGCTCCCAAGTCTGTCAAGATAAGACTGAAAAAGAGAAATATGAAAACCAAACACTTACATTAAGCAGGTTTAACTTGTATTTTACTTTGTGATTTTATTTTTAACCTTCGCATTTTTATCTGTGTACATTTTAAGATCAGTTTTGAGGTTTTAACTGTTTTTATGTTATCTTTTTAGACCAGTTATACATTTGACCTGTTTTAGCTTTTATCTTTCTTTTAGACTCCCGTTTTAATATTTGATTCATTGTTAGGTGGTGGTGAGTTTTTCCCTGCTTTTATCTTCTGACTTGGGGCCCTAATGACCTAGCTGTCGACGGGCCCTTAAACCCTACTCACTCACTCACGCTAGGCAGCAAATCCAGTAGAAGTTGCCAACATTTTCAATAACCATAGATATGTACCACAATTGTATTATTCACAGGAAATTCAATATGAGGCCTCTAGTATCAAATACAGACATATGCACAGTGAGTTCAGGTCCCCATTTCAACCAGATGGCATTATGTTGGAGTTTGAAAGTAACCACATTCGTCATGAAATTCAACTCAAGACTGAAAAAGACTGAAAACTGCAAACATACTCAAGTGGTATGTTGTATGAAAAAATATTGTGCTATAATTTTGTGAAACATTCGAATTCAGCATTCATAACATACGCAAACGAGAACCGAGTGAAGTATTCGATAACAGCAAAGTAGTAATTAACAAACGAGAACCGAGTGAAACATTCGAATTCAGCATTCATAACATACGCAAACGAGAACCGAGTGAAGTATTTAATAACAGCAAAGTAGTAATTAACAAACAAGAACCGAGTGAAACATTCGATAACAGCAGAGTAGTAATTAACAAACAAGAACCGAGTGAAACATTCGATAACAGCAGAGTAGTAATTAACAAACGAGAACCGAGTGTAGTATTCGAATACAATCTCAGGATTCGAGAACATCTCGAGAACTTTCAAGAATCGAATACATCGACATTTTGCATTCGAATACTCCCATCACTAGGAGTTTATTCTCGAGTAAATACAGTATTTGGTCCTCTCTTTTGTGTAAAAGCTTTTTGCTGTGTCTAAGCCAGGAATAGGAAAATGGACGAAATTATGCTCAAATGAACCTGAACTAGTTATCCAACATTCATGCTTACAGAATAAGGGAATGCCCTGGGAAAAAAGAAAAATACAAAAAAGAAAAGCTTCCATTTAACTTGCCGTAAGTGAGATGTGAACCCAAAACCTGTTGAATATGAGGGCAGATATGTCAATCCACACCATGGAGTGCGATCTGTGAACTTTTTTATTCCAAACTTTTTTATCTAATAAAGCTGAAAGAATATGTTATGAATACAGACAATGTTTTATTTCTGATTTAAAACAGTGCTTCTTGTCTATGAAATCAATGTAAATACGTTTTCACGATGGAGGATAAAAGAATGGCGCCAATCAGCGATTATCAAAGAGACGTGCTAGTAGAATTAGTTTGTTAATTCAAAGATATAGTAGAAATAAACGTATGGACAATGTATCTGTGAAACAAAGAATGAAGCGTGGGAAAATATAAGCAGAGAATTCGCTAGTTCGGTCCACACGAATATTAGAAGCGCGAAGCAACTGAAAAAAGTGCGGAACAACATAAAATTCAAAGCTAGGCAGCAAATCCAGTAGAAGTTGCCAACATTTTCAATAACCATAGATATGTACCACAATTGTATTATTCACAGGAAATTCAATATGAGGTCTCTAGTATCAAATACAGACATATGCACAGTGAGTTCAGGTCCCCATTTCAACCAGATGGCATTATGTTGGTGTTTGAAAGTAACCACATTCGTCATGAAATTCAACTCAAGACTGAAAAAGACTGAAATCTGCAACATACTCAAGTGGTATGTTGTATGAAAAAATATTGTGCTATAATTTTGTGAAACATTCGAATTCAGCATTCATAACATACGCAAACGAGAACCGAGTGAAGTATTCGATAACAGCAAAGTAGTAATTAACAAACGAGAACCGAGTGAAACATTCGAATTCAGCATTCATAACATACGCAAACGAGAACCGAGCGAAGTATTTGATAACAGCAAAGTAGTAATTAACAAACGAGAACCGAGTGAAACATTCGATAACAGCAGAGTAGTAATTGACAAACAAGAACCGAGTGAAACATTCGATAACAGCAGAGTAGTAATTAACAAACGAGAACCGAGTGTAGTATTCGAATACAATCTCAGGATTCGAGAACATCTCGAGAACTTTCAAGAATCGAATACATCGACATTTTGCATTCGAATACTCCCATCACTAGGAGTTTATTCTCGAGTAAATACAGTATTTGGTCCTCTCTTTTGTGTAAAAGCTTTTTGCTGTGTCTAAGCCAGGAATAGGAAAATGGACGAAATTATGCTCAAATGAACCTGAACTAGTAATCCAACATTCATGCTTACAGAATAAGGGAATGCCCTGGGAAAAAAGAAAAATACAAAAAAGAAAAGCTTCCATTTAACTTGCCGTAAGTGAGATGTGAACTCAAAACCTGTTGAATATGAGGGCAGATATGTCAATCCACACCATGGAGTGCGATCTGTGAACTTTTTTATTGCAAACTTTTTTATCTAATAAAGCTGAAAGAATATGTTGTGAATACAGACAATGTTTTATTTCTGATTTAAAACAGTGCTTCTTGTCTATGAAATCAATGTAAATACGTTTTCACGATGGAGGATAAAAGAATGGCGCCAATCAGCGATTATCAAAGAGACGTGCTAGTAGAATTAGTTTGTTAATTCAAAGATATAGTAGAAATAAACGTATGGACAATGTATCTGTGAAACAAAGAATGAAGCGTGGGAAAATATAAGCAGAGAATTCGCTAGTTCGGTCCACACGAATATTAGAAGCGCGAAGCAACTGAAAAAAGTGTGGAACAACATAAACTTCAAAGCTAGGCAGCAACCCCTCCGAAGGAGTGTCGCCTTGCCGTGGCGGAGGGGCTCAGTACCTGATCCAGACGGCCTACTAAGTGTGTCTTTGTGACCACTGGTAGGCAAGAGGTGAGGGGAAGCTAAGAACATTCCAACGGGTAGATGAGGCTCGTTAGTCTTGGTCGACGACTCATCTAGGAGAAGAGGACTCCAAAATCAAACTCCCCCAGGGGAACCTACCACGGTAGGTCCGGGTCTTGCGCGCCCGGGGCCCCGAGCTGCGCACCATCATTTCACCCCCTCCATATACATTAACTGTGCCACGTGCAGCGATTTATGTTGCTTTTATATCACCCTCTTCCTCTTCTAGGTTTATTCCGATTATTAGTTAGTAAGGCTTTAGTTTTATAACTCCTGTCTCACCAGCAGGGATCTTTCCTATCTCCGTGGTCCTGTCCCACGGTTTTCAGCGCGGCCCCCGACTTGTGTGCTCTTCGGAGGTCTCAGGCGCGAAGGTTGTGCGGACCCTTCACACTGCCCCCATGTGTAGCCTTAGGTGCGGAGCCCGTCCACACGTCATGTACACCCACGTAGCTCCTTGAGGGCACGGCCGGTGTTAATCTCCCGACGGCCGCGTGCCGTCGGGTTAGTATCACCGGCCGGACGTGTTACCGCTGACGGAGCCCCGGTGTAATCAACCCGAAGTCCCCTGAATCCACGCTGACTCCGTTGAGGCAGCGTGTGCTAAAGCGGGGAGCCACAGGCGGTTATTCCTGTGGTGGGGGCATAAAACCGGGGTGTCACGTGGTGAACGGTTTACCCATGCGGACAAGCAGTGGAGATCGGAGGGTAGCTCCTCTGAAGTACGCTTTGAGGTCAGTCATGGAGGAGTCTCCATGGCGCAACAGACCGTGGAAATTTTGGTGTCTTTTATCCTTTGACCCCCGGATGGCAGGCTGACGCCGACGGTTCCGGATGGGGGTCCAAATTCAGAATGCATCCGCGCAAAACCTCTTCATTTGATTCATTTTTGGTAATGACAATGGCATGTGATGGAAAGAGGTTCAAGGACCTGAACCCATTTTATATTAAACGGGAAATAGACAGAATTTGTGGCATTGTGAAAAATGCGACTAGAGTTCGAGACGGTACGCTTTTGATCGAAGTGACTTCTGCAGACCAGGCGCAAAAACTTCTTAAAGCGACCTTGTTGGGATCCTACCCAATCCGGGTAGCCCCACACAAGTCGTTGAACACATGTAGAGGAGTAGTCACCACGTCTAGTCTGGACAACCTCACCAATGAGGAGATTGTTACTTGCCTCTCCGACCAGCGTGTGTGTCAAGCGTACCGTCTGACACGAAGGCAGGATGGTAAAGTTATTGAGTTGCGTACGGTGTTCCTCACTTTTAAGGGCACACAATTACCAGAATATATCTACTGCGGTTACGAACGTGCCGCCGTACGTCAATATGTCCCGAACCCTATGCGCTGTTTTCAGTGTCAGAAGTTCGGACATACTAAGACAGCGTGCAACCATCCTGCCGTTTGTGAGAGTTGTGGCCTATCACCTCATGAGGGCACGGCTTGTACCCGTGACCCTCATTGTGTGAATTGTGGAGAGAGCCATCCATCAAGCTCGCGTCAGTGTTCTAAATTTATGGACGGGAAAGCTATACAGGAGTTGCGCGTGAAAGAACGGCTCACCTTTTTGGAAGCACGTCGCCGCTTTGAACAGCTGAAACCTGCGACAACCCTAGGTTTCGCGTCAGCAGTCCGCCGAACTCCTGCCCACACTGTGGCCATTCAGCACGTTCCAGTCGCTGATGCTTCCACGCAGACTGACTCACCAACGAGCGCCTCTCCCTCTCCACCGTCCCGTAAACAACCTGCACCGGCAACTAAATCTTCCGCCGTGCAGACACCTGCTCACCAGCCATCCACAAGTAGTAGACACACCGTTTTACCTGGAAACGCTCACCATTCGCGACCTAAAGACCGGGTGAGTAGTCGTCCATCATCAAAGAAGTCCCGCTCCCGCTCAACAAGCCGACAGGGCTCTTCAGACTCATCTGAGGATGGCGACTTGAACATACCAGCTCCCAAGTCTGTCAAGATAAGACTGAAAAAGAGAAATATGAAAACCAAACACTTACATTAAGCAGGTTTAACTTGTATTTTACTTTGTGATTTTATTTTTAACCTTCGCATTTTTATCTGTGTACATTTTAAGATCAGTTTTGAGGTTTTAACTGTTTTTATGTTATCTTTTTAGACCAGTTATACATTTGACCTGTTTTAGCTTTTATCTTTCTTTTAGACTCCCGTTTTAATATTTGATTCATTGTTAGGTGGTGGTGAGTTTTTCCCTGCTTTTATCTTCTGACTTGGGGCCCTAATGACCTAGCTGTCGACGGGCCCTTAAACCCTACTCACTCACTCACGCTAGGCAGCAAATCCAGTAGAAGTTGCCAACATTTTCAATAACCATAGATATGTACCACAATTGTATTATTCACAGGAAATTCAATATGAGGCCTCTAGTATCAAATACAGACATATGCACAGTGAGTTCAGGTCCCCATTTCAACCAGATGGCATTATGTTGGAGTTTGAAAGTAACCACATTCGTCATGAAATTCAACTCAAGACTGAAAAAGACTGAAAACTGCAAACATACTCAAGTGGTATGTTGTATGAAAAAATATTGTGCTATAATTTTGTGAAACATTCGAATTCAGCATTCATAACATACGCAAACGAGAACCGAGTGAAGTATTCGATAACAGCAAAGTAGTAATTAACAAACGAGAACCGAGTGAAACATTCGAATTCAGCATTCATAACATACGCAAACGAGAACCGAGTGAAGTATTTAATAACAGCAAAGTAGTAATTAACAAACAAGAACCGAGTGAAACATTCGATAACAGCAGAGTAGTAATTAACAAACAAGAACCGAGTGAAACATTCGATAACAGCAGAGTAGTAATTAACAAACGAGAACCGAGTGTAGTATTCGAATACAATCTCAGGATTCGAGAACATCTCGAGAACTTTCAAGAATCGAATACATCGACATTTTGCATTCGAATACTCCCATCACTAGGAGTTTATTCTCGAGTAAATACAGTATTTGGTCCTCTCTTTTGTGTAAAAGCTTTTTGCTGTGTCTAAGCCAGGAATAGGAAAATGGACCAAATTATGCTCAAATGAACCTGAACTAGTTATCCAACATTCATGCTTACAGAATAAGGGAATGCCCTGGGAAAAAAGAAAAATACAAAAAAGAAAAGCTTCCATTTAACTTGCCGTAAGTGAGATGTGAACCCAAAACCTGTTGAATATGAGGGCAGATATGTCAATCCACACCATGGAGTGCGATCTGTGAACTTTTTTATTCCAAACTTTTTTATCTAATAAAGCTGAAAGAATATGTTATGAATACAGACAATGTTTTATTTCTGATTTAAAACAGTGCTTCTTGTCTATGAAATCAATGTAAATACGTTTTCACGATGGAGGATAAAAGAATGGCGCCAATCAGCGATTATCAAAGAGACGTGCTAGTAGAATTAGTTTGTTAATTCAAAGATATAGTAGAAATAAACGTATGGACAATGTATCTGTGAAACAAAGAATGAAGCGTGGGAAAATATAAGCAGAGAATTCGCTAGTTCGGTCCACACGAATATTAGAAGCGCGAAGCAACTGAAAAAAGTGCGGAACAACATAAAATTCAAAGCTAGGCAGCAAATCCAGTAGAAGTTGCCAACATTTTCAATAACCATAGATATGTACCACAATTGTATTATTCACAGGAAATTCAATATGAGGTCTCTAGTATCAAATACAGACATATGCACAGTGAGTTCAGGTCCCCATTTCAACCAGATGGCATTATGTTGGAGTTTGAAAGTAACCACATTCGTCATGAAATTCAACTCAAGACTGAAAAAGACTGAAATCTGCAACATACTCAAGTGGTATGTTGTATGAAAAAATATTGTGCTATAATTTTGTGAAACATTCGAATTCAGCATTCATAACATACGCAAACGAGAACCGAGTGAAGTATTCGATAACAGCAAAGTAGTAATTAACAAACGAGAACCGAGTGAAACATTCGAATTCAGCATTCATAACAAACGCAAACGAGAACCGAGTGAAGTATTTGATAACAGCAAAGTAGTAATTAACAAACAAGAACCGAGTGAAACATTCGATAACAGCAGAGTAGTAATTGACAAACAAGAACCGAGTGAAACATTCGATAACAGCAGAGTAGTAATTAACAAACGAGAACCGAGTGTAGTATTCGAATACAATCTCAGGATTCGAGAACATCTCGAGAACTTTCAAGAATCGAATACATCGACATTTTGCATTCGAATACTCCCATCACTAGGAGTTTATTCTCGAGTAAATACAGTATTTGGTCCTCTCTTTTGTGTAAAAGCTTTTTGCTGTGTCTAAGCCAGGAATAGGAAAATGGACGAAATTATGCTCAAATGAACCTGAACTAGTAATCCAACATTCATGCTTACAGAATAAGGGAATGCCCTGGGAAAAAAGAAAAATACAAAAAAGAAAAGCTTCCATTTAACTTGCCGTAAGTGAGATGTGAACTCAAAACCTGTTGAATATGAGGGCAGATATGTCAATCCACACCATGGAGTGCGATCTGTGAACTTTTTTATTGCAAACTTTTTTATCTAATAAAGCTGAAAGAATATGTTATGAATACAGACAATGTTTTATTTCTGATTTAAAACAGTGCTTCTTGTCTATGAAATCAATGTAAATACGTTTTCACGATGGAGGATAAAAGAATGGCGCCAATCAGCGATTATCAAAGAGACGTGCTAGTAGAATTAGTTTGTTAATTCAAAGATATAGTAGAAATAAACGTATGGACAATGTATCTGTGAAACAAAGAATGAAGCGTGGGAAAATATAAGCAGAGAATTCGCTAGTTCGGTCCACACGAATATTAGAAGCGCGAAGCAACTGAAAAAAGTGTGGAACAACATAAACTTCAAAGCTAGGCAGCAACCCCTCCGAAGGAGTGTCGCCTTGCCGTGGCGGAGGGGCTCAGTACCTGATCCAGACGGCCTACTAAGTGTGTCTTTGTGACCACTGGTAGGCAAGAGGTGAGGGGAAGCTAAGAACATTCCAACGGGTAGATGAGGCTCGTTAGTCTTGGTCGACGACTCATCTAGGAGAAGAGGACTCCAAAATCAAACTCCCCCAGGGGAACCTACCACGGTAGGTCCGGGTCTAGCGCGCCCGGGGCCCCGAGCTGCGCACCATCATTTCACCCCCTCCATATACATTAACTGTGCCACGTGCAGCGATTTATGTTGCTTTTATATCACCCTCTTCCTCTTCTAGGTTTATTCCGATTATTAGTTAGTAAGGCTTTAGTTTTATAACTCCTGTCTCACCAGCAGGGATCTTTCCTATCTCCGTGGTCCTGTCCCACGGTTTTCAGCGCGGCCCCCGACTTGTGTGCTCTTCGGAGGTCTCAGGCGCGAAGGTTGTGCGGACCCTTCACACTGCCCCCATGTGTAGCCTTAGGTGCGGAGCCCGTCCACACGTCATGTACACCCACGTAGCTCCTTGAGGGCACGGCCGGTGTTAATCTCCCGACGGCCGCGTGCCGTCGGGTTAGTATCACCGGCCGGACGTGTTACCGCTGACGGAGCCCCGGTGTAATCAACCCGAAGTCCCCTGAATCCACGCTGACTCCGTTGAGGCAGCGTGTGCTAAAGCGGGGAGCCACAGGCGGTTATTCCTGTGGTGGGGGCATAAAACCGGGGTGTCACGTGGTGAACGGTTTACCCATGCGGACAAGCAGTGGAGATCGGAGGGTAGCTCCTCTGAAGTACGCTTTGAGGTCAGTCATGGAGGAGTCTCCATGGCGCAACAGACCGTGGAAATTTTGGTGTCTTTTATCCTTTGACCCCCGGATGGCAGGCTGACGCCGACGGTTCCGGATGGGGGTCCAAATTCAGAATGCATCCGCGCAAAACCTCTTCATTTGATTCATTTTTGGTAATGACAATGGCATGTGATGGAAAGAGGTTCAAGGACCTGAGCCCATTTTATATTAAACGGGAAATAGACAGAATTTGTGGCATTGTGAAAAATGCGACTAGAGTTCGAGACGGTACGCTTTTGATCGAAGTGACTTCTGCAGACCAGGCGCAAAAACTTCTTAAAGCGACCTTGTTGGGATCCTACCCAATCCGGGTAGCCCCACACAAGTCGTTGAACACATGTAGAGGAGTAGTCACCACGTCTAGTCTGGACAACCTCACCAATGAGGAGATTGTTACTTGCCTCTCCGACCAGCGTGTGTGTCAAGCGTACCGTCTGACACGAAGGCAGGATGGTAAAGTTATTGAGTTGCGTACGGTGTTCCTCACTTTTAAGGGCACACAATTACCAGAATATATCTACTGCGGTTACGAACGTGCCGCCGTACGTCAATATGTCCCGAACCCTATGCGCTGTTTTCAGTGTCAGAAGTTCGGACATACTAAGACAGCGTGCAACCATCCTGCCGTTTGTGAGAGTTGTGGCCTATCACCTCATGAGGGCACGGCTTGTACCCGTGACGCTCATTGTGTGAATTGTGGAGAGAGCCATCCATCAAGCTCGCGTCAGTGTTCTAAATTTATGGACGGGAAAGCTATACAGGAGTTGCGCGTGAAAGAACGGCTCACCTTTTTGGAAGCACGTCGCCGCTTTGAACAGCTGAAACCTGCGACAACCCTAGGTTTCGCGTCAGCAGTCCGCCGAACTCCTGCCCACACTGTGGCCATTCAGCACGTTCCAGTCGCTGATGCTTCCACGCAGACTGACTCACCAACGAGCGCCTCTCCCTCTCCACCGTCCCGTAAACAACCTGCACCGGCAACTAAATCTTCCGCCGTGCAGACACCTGCTCACCAGCCATCCACAAGTAGTAGACACACCGTTTTACCTGGAAACGCTTACCATTCGCGACCTAAAGACCGGGTGAGTAGTCGTCCATCATCAAAGAAGTCCCGCTCCCGCTCAACAAGCCGACAGGGCTCTTCAGACTCATCTGAGGATGGCGACTTGAGCATACCAGCTCCCAAGTCTGTCAAGATAAGACTGAAAAAGAAAAAGATGAAAACCAAACACTTACATTAAGCAGGTTTAACTTGTATTTTACTTTGTGATTTTATTTTTAACCTTAGCATTTTTATCTGTGTACATTTTAAGATCAGTTTTGAGGTTTTAACTGTTTTTATGTTATCTTTTTAGACCAGTTTTACATTTGACCTGTTTTAGCTTTTATCTTTCTTTTAGACTCCCGTTTTAATATTTGATTCATTGTTAGGTGGTGGTGAGTTTTTCCCTGCTTTTATCTTCTGACTTGGGGCCCTAATGACCTAGCTGTCGACGGGCCCTTAAACCCTACTCACTCACTCACGCTAGGCAGCAAATCCAGTAGAAGTTGCCAACATTTTCAATAACCATAGATATGTACCACAATTGTATTATTCACAGGAAATTCAATATGAGGCCTCTAGTATCAGATACAGACATATGCACAGTGAGTTCAGGTCCCCATTTCAACCAGATGGCATTATGTTGGAGTTTGAAAGTAACCACATTCGTCATGATATTCAACTCAAGACTGAAAAAGACTGAAAACTGCAACATACTCAAGTGGTATGTTGTATGAAAAAATATTCTGCTATAATTTTGTGAAACATTCGAATTCAGCATTCATAACATACGCAAACGAGAACCGAGTGAAGTATTCGATAACAGCAAAGTCGTAATTAACAAACGAGAACCGAGTGAAACATTCGAATTCAGCATTCATAACATACGCAAACGAGAACCGAGTGAAGTATTCGATAACAGCAAAGTAGTAATTGACAAACAAGAACCGAGTGAAACATTCGATAACAGCAGAGTAGTAATTAACAAACGAGAACCGAGTGTAGTATTCGAATACAATCTCAGGATTCGAGAACATCTCGAGAACTTTCAAGAATCGAATACATCGACATTTTGCATTCGAATACTCCCATCACTAGGAGTTTATTCTCGAGTAAATACAGTATTTGGTCCTCTCTTTTGTGTAAAAGCTTTTTGCTGTGTCTAAGCCAGGAATAGGAAAATGGACGAAATTATGCTCAAATGAACCAGAACTAGTTATCCAACATTCATGCTTACAGAATAAGGGAATGCCCTGGGAAAAAAGAAAAATACAAAAAAGAAAAGCTTCCATTTAACTTGCCGTAAGTGAGATGTGAACTCAAAACCTGTTGAATATGAGGGCAGATATGTCAATCCACACCATGGAGTGCGATCTGTGAACTTTTTTATTGCAAACTTTTTTATCTAATAAAGCTGAAAGAATATGTTATGAATACAGACAATGTTTTATTTCTGATTTAAAACAGTGCTTCTTGTCTATGAAATCAATGTAAATACGTTTTCACGATGGAGGATAAAAGAATGGCGCCAATCAGCGATTATCAAAGAGACGTGCTAGTAGAATTAGTTTGTTAATTTAAAGATATAGTAGAAATAAACGTATGGACAATGTATCTGTGAAACAAAGAATGAAGCGTGGGAAAATATAAGCAGAGAATTCGCTAGTTCGGTCCACACGAATATTAGAAGCGCGAAGCAACTGAAAAAAGTGCGGAACAACATAAAATTCAAAGCTAGGCAGCAAATCCAGTAGAAGTTGCCAACATTTTCAATAACCATAGATATGTACCACAATTGTATTATTCACAGGAAATTCAATATGAGGCCTCTAGTATCAAATACAGACATATGCACAGTGAGTTCAGGTCCCCATTTCAACCAGATGGCATTCTGTTGGAGTTTGAAAGTAACCACATTCGTCATGAAATTCAACTCAAGACTGAAAAAGACTGAAAACTGCAACATGCTCAAGTGGTATGTTGTATGAAAAAATATTGTGCTATAATTTTGTGAAACATTCGAATTCAGCATTCATAACATACGCAAACGAGAACCGAGTGAAGTATTCGATAACAGCAAAGTAGTAATTAACAAACGAGAACCGAGTGAAGTATTTGATAACAGCAAAGTAGTAATTAACAAACGAGAACCGAGTGAAACATTCGAATTCAGCATTCATAACATACGCAAACGAGAACCGAGTGAAGTATTCGATAACAGCAAAGTAGTAATTAAAAAACAAGAACCGAGTGAAACATTCGATAACAGCAGAGTAGTAATTAACAAACGAGAACCGAGTGTAGTATTCGAATACAATCTCAGGATTCGAGAACATCTCGAGAACTTTCAAGAATCGAATACATCGACATTTTGCATTCGAATACTCCCATCACTAGGAGTTTATTCTCGAGTAAATACAGTATTTGGTCCTCTCTTTTGTGTAAAAGCTTTTTGCTGTGTCTAAGCCAGGAATAGGAAAATGGACGAAATTATGCTCAAATGAACCTTAACTAGTTATCCAACATTCATGCTTACAGAATAAGGGAATGCCCTGGGAAAAAAGAAAAATACAAAAAAGAAAAGCTTCCATTTAACTTGCCGTAAGTGAGATGTGAACTCAAAACCTGTTGAATATGAGGGCAGATACGCCACACCACACCATGGAGTGCGATCTGTAAACTTTTTTATTGCAAACTTTCTTATCTAATAAAGCTGAGAGAATATGTTATGAATACAGACAATGTTTTATTTCTGATTTAAAACAGTGCTTCTTGTCTGTGAAATCAATGTAAATACAAACTATAAAACATGTGAATTATAATGGTTCTTATGCTACTTCAGTTTCTTATTTTGTTTCACAATATCTACAAAAGAAACTGATTTCACTAAATTTATGTTATACCAAATATTTTTAAGTCAAAAAAGACTGAAAACTGCAACATATTCAAGTGGTATGTTGTATGAAAAAATATTGTGCTATAATTCTGTGAAACATTCGAATTCAGCATTCATAACATACGCAAACGAGAACCGAGTGACGTATTTGATAACAGCAAAGTAGTAATTAAACGAGAACCGAGTGAAACATTCGAATTGAGCATTCATAACATACGCAAACGAGAACCGAGTGAAGTATTCGATAACAGCAAAGTAGTAATTAACAAACGAGAACCGAGTGAAACATTCGATAAAACCAGAGTAGTAATTAACAAACGAGAACCGAGTGTAGTATTCGAATACAATCTCAGGATTCGAGAACATCTCGAGAACTTTCAAGAATCGAGTACATCGACATTTTGCATTCGAATACTCCCATTACTAGGGGTTTACTCTCGAGTAAATACAGTATTTGGTCCTCTCTTTTGGGTAAAAGGTTTTTGCTCTGTCTAAGCCAGGAATAGGAAAATGGACGAAATTATGCTCAAATGAACCTGAACTAGTTATCCAACATAAGGGGTACATTACACATTCTGATCACACAAATGGAAGGCATTTCCAGGATATCATTTTGAAGAAATGAAATAGGATCAATATGCATTTAAAACAATTACAAATGTATGGATGTAGGCAGCAAAAAACACAAGAGAGAAGACAAAGGATGGCTACCGGCGGTGGATCTCCAGTGAAGTGATAGGGACACTTCAAGTCCCCATGTCGACTGGATGGCATTATGTCTGTCTTTGACACTGGACGCCTCATAGAAATATTACTGGTCATACTCTCCATTTAGAAGCCAGACAATGTAGAAACTCTAGCAGTGTGTGCTGTGGCACCATCTTGCTGGAACAGCTTAGTTCCTCCCAATAAGGGGTACATTACACATTCTGATCACACAAATGGAGGGCATTTCCAGGATATCATTTTGAAGAAATGAAATAGGATCAACATGCATTTGAAACAAATACAAATGTATGTATGTATGTATGTTCTCAGCAAAAAACGCAAGAGAGAAGACAAAGGATGGCTACCGGCGGTGGATCTCCAGTGAAGTGATAGGGACACTTCAAGTCCCCATGTCGACTGGATGGCATTATGTCTGTCTTTGACATTAGACGCCTCATAGAAATATTATTGGTCATACACTCCATTTAGAGGCCAGACAATGTAGAAACTCTAGCAGTGTGTGCTGTGGCACCATCTTGCTGGAACAGCTTAGTTCCTCCCAATAAGGGATACATTACACATTCTGATCACACAAATGGAAGGCATTTCCAGGATATCATTTTGGAGAAATGAAATAGGATCAACATGTATTTAAAACAAATACAAATGTATGTATGTATGTGTTACGGCTATTCCGTGAACATTTGGGGAAAGACCAGGGAAGGGCTGAGGTAGGGTCATCCAATAGACACCCACTTTAGTTACTTGCTGTGATATCTTTACTATCATACTAAGCTAATACATTTTACTATAAGGTTGCACAATTCCCTTTTCCTTATTCACTAAGACAAAACATAGTTGTCAAAGACCTTCAGCTGGACTTACCGAGAGGCGGCGAGCTGGAGTACCAGGGTTCAGTCTGACGGCGTCCTAAGTGACACAGAGTCCCCTGGATCTGCGCTTCGAGTCCCCCTATCGTTCTGTTCCCTACGGTTATATCCTAACTCCATATCCGGCAAATTCCCCTGACAATGCACCGATGTGCGTCACTAGGGGTCTC
Source organism: Tenodera sinensis (assembly GCA_030765045.1). NCBI lineage: Eukaryota > Metazoa > Arthropoda > Insecta > Mantodea > Mantidae > Tenodera > Tenodera sinensis. The sequence goes on along the minus strand of CM060962.1, from coordinate 199,086,726 downwards.
CACATCCCCTGGAAAACCGGAGAGTTCTTCCGGTTGGACTGTCCTAGCCGGGAATGCGGTAAACCTCTAGCTCCCTGTAAAGGTTAAAAACAGGATCCCTTCCATCCGTAAGCATGAACTCTGTGGGTTCAGAGCGGAAGCCAGGGCAACTAAAATAGCCTATGAAGAGGTGTAACTTCCGCTCTCTGACGCACATGCTTAAGTTCGAACTTTACCAAGAAATATTGAACATAAAATGTACTGCATAAGATGTACTGAATTCAGGTCTCCGATATTCCAGCTCGTCACATATGTTCTCAGCAAAAAACACCAGAGAGAAGACAAAGGATGGCTACCGGCGGTGGATCTCCAGTGAAGTGATAGGGACACTTCAAGTCCCCATGTCGACTGGATGGCATTATGTCTGTCTTTGACACTAGACGCCTCATAGAAATATTATTGGTCATACTCTCCATTTAGAGGCCAGGCAATGTAGAAACTCTAGCAGTGTGTGCTGTGGCACCATCTTGCTGGAACAGCTTGGTCCTCCCAATAAGGGGTACATGACACATTCTGATCACACAAATGGAAGGCATTTCCAGGATATCATTTTGAAGAAATGAAATAGAATCAACATGTATTTAAAACAAATACAAATGTATGTATGTAGGCAACAAAAAACGCAAGAGAGAAGACAAAGGATGGCTACCGGCGGTGGATTTCCAGTGAAGTGATAGGGACACTTCAAGTCCCCATGTCGACTGGATGGCATTATGTCTGTCTTTGACATTAGACGCCTCATAGAAATATTATTGGTCATACACTCCATTTAGAGGCCAGACAATGTAGAAACTCTAGCAGTGTGTGCTGTGGCACCATCTTGCTGGAACAGCTTGGTCCTCCCAATAAGGGGTACATGACACATTCTGATCACACAAATGGAAGGCATTTCCAGGATATCATTTTGAAGAAATGAAATAGGATCAACATGCATTTGAAACAAATACAAATGTATGTATATATGTATGTTCTCAGCAAAAAACGCAAGAGAGAAGACAAAGGATGGCTACCGGCGGTGGATCTCCAGTGAAGTGATAGGGACACTTCAAGTCCCCATGTCGACTGGATGGCATTATGTCTGTCTTTGACATTAGATGCCTCATAGAAATATTATTGGTCATACACTGCATTTAGAGGCCAGACAATGTAGAAACTCTAGCAGTGTGTGCTGTGGCACCATCTTGCTGGAACAGCTTAGTTCCTCCCAATAAGGGGTACATGACACATTCTGATCACACAAATGGAAGGCATTTCCAGGATATTATTTTGAAGAAATGAAATAGGATCAACATGTATTTAAAACAAATACAAAAGTATGTATGTAGGCAACAAAAAACGCAAGAGAGAAGACAAAGGATGGCTACCGGCGGTGGATCTCCAGTGAAGTGATAGGGACACTTCAAGTCCCCATGTCGACTAGATGGCATTATGTCTGTCTTTGACATTAGACGCCTCATAGAAATATTATTGGTCATACACTCCATTTAGAGGCCAGACAATTTAGAAACTCTAGCAGTGTGTGCTGTGGCACCATCTTGCTGGAACAGCTTAGTTCCTCCCAATAAGGGATACATTACACATTCTGATCACACAAATGGAAGGCATTTCCAGGATAACATTTTGAAGAAATGAAATAGGATCAACATGTATTTCAAACGAATACAAATGTATGTATGCATGTGTTACGGCTATTCCGTGAACATTTGGGGAAAGATCAGGGAAGGGCTGAGGTAGGGTCATCCAATAGACACCCACTTTAGTTACTTGCTGTGATATCTTTACTATCATACTAAGCTAATACATTTTACTATAAGGTTGCACAATTCCCTTTTGCTTATTCACTAAGAGAAAACATAGTTGTCAAAGACCTTCAGCCTGACTTACCGAGAGGCGGCGAGCTGGAGTACCAGGGTTCAGTCTGACGGCATCCTAAGTGACACAGAGTCCTCTGGATGTGCGCTTCGAGTCCCCCTATCGTTCTGTTCCCTACGGTTATATCCTAACTCCATATCCGGCAAATTCCCCTGGCAATGCACCGATGTGCGTCACTAGGGGTCTCCACATCCCCTGGAAAACCGGAGAGTTCTTCCGGTTGGACTGTCCTAGCCGGGAATGCGGTAAACCTCTAGCTCCCTGTAAAGGTTAAAAACAGGATCCCTTCCATCCGTAAGGATGAACTCTGTGGGTTTAGAGCGGAAGCCAGGGCAACTAAAATAGCCTATGAAGAGGTGTAACTTCCGCTCTCTGACGCACATGCTTAAGTTCGAACTTTACCAAGAAATATTGAACATAAAATGTACTGCATAAGACGTACTGAATTCAGGTCTCCGATATTCCAGCTCGTCACATATGTTCTCAGCAAAAAACACAAGAGAGAAGACAAAGGATAGCTACCGGTGGTGGATCTCCAGTGAAGTGATAGGGACACTTCAAGTCCCCATGTCGACTGGATGGCATTATGTCTGTCTTTGACACTGGACGCCTCATAGAAATATTATTGGTCATACTCTCCATTTAGAAGCCAGACAATGTAGAAACTCTAGCAGTGTGTGCTGTGGCACCATCTTGCTGGAACAGCTTAGTTCCTCCCAATAAGGGGTACATGACACATTCTGATCACACAAATGGAGGGCATTTCCAGGATATTATTTTGAAGAAATGAAATAGGATCAACATGCATTTGAAACAAATACAAATGTATGTATGTATGTTCTCAGCAAAAAACACAAGAGAGAAGACAAAGGATGGCTACCGGGGGTGGATCTCCAGTGAAGTGATAGGGACACTTCAAGTCCCCATGTCGACTGTATGGCATTATGTCTGTCTTTGACACTAGACGCCTCATAGAAATATTATTGGTCATACTCTCCATTTAGAGGCCAGACAATGTAGAAACTCTAGCAGTGTGTGCTGTGGCACCATCTTGCTGGAACAGCTTAGTTCCTCCCAATAAGGGGTACATTACACATTCTGATCACACAAATGGAAGGCATTTCCAGGATATCATTTTGAAGAAATGAAATAGGATCAACATGCATTTGAAACAAATACAAATGTATGTATGTATGTATGTTCTCAGCAAAAAACGCAAGAGAGAAGACAAAGGATGGCTACCGGCGGTGGATCTCCAGTGAAGTGATAGGGACACTTCAAGTCCCCATGTCGACTGGATGGCATTATGTCTGTCTTTGACATTAGACGCCTCATAGAAATATTATTGGTCATACACTCCATTTAGAGGCCAGACAATGTAGAAACTCTAGCAGTGTGTGCTGTGGCACCATCTTGCTGGAACAGCTTAGTTCCTCCCAATAAGGGGTACATTACACATTCTGATCACACAAATGGAAGGCATTTCCAGGATATTATTTTGAAGAAATGAAATAGGATCAACATGTATTTAAAACAAATACAAAAGTATGTATGTAGGCAACAAAAAACGCAAGAGAGAAGACAAAGGATGGCTACCGGCGGTGGATCTCCAGTGAAGTGATAGGGACACTTCAAGTCCCCATGTCGTTTAAGATGGCATTATGTCTGTCTTTGACATTAGACGCCTCATAGAAATATTATTGGTCATACACTCCATTTAGAGGCCAGACAATGTAGAAACTCTAGCAGTGTGTGCTGTGGCACCATCTTGCTGGAACAGCTTAGTTCCTCCCAATAAGGGGTACATGACACATTCTGATCACACAAATGGAGGGCATTTCCAGGATATTATTTTGAAGAAATGAAATAGGATCAACATATATTTCAAACGAATACAAATGTATGTATGTATGTGTTACGGCTATTCCGTGAACATTTGGGGAAAGATCAGGGAAGGGCTGAGGTAGGGTCATCCAATAGACACCCACTTTAGTTACTTGATGTGATATCTTTACTATCATACTAAGCTAATACATTTTACTATAAGGTTGCACAATTCCCTTTTCCTTATTCACTAAGAGAAAACATAGTTGTCAAAGACCTTCAGCCGGACTTACCGCGAGGCGGCGAGCTGGAGTTCCAGGGTTCAGTCTGACGGCGTCCTAAGTGACACAGAGTCCCCTAGATCTGCGCTTCGAGTCCCCCCAACGTTCTGTTCCTTACGGTTATATCCTAACTCCATATCCGGCAAATTCCCCTGGCAATGCACCAATGTGCGTCACTAGGGGTCTCCACATCCCCTGGAAAACCGGAGAGTTCTTCTGGTTGGACTCTCCTAGCCGGGAATGCGGTAAACCTCTAGCTCCCTGTAAAGGTTAAAAATAGGATCCCTTCCATCCGTAAGGATGAACTCTGTGGGTTTAGAGCGGAAGCCAGGGCAACTAAAATAGCCTATGAAGAGGTGTAACTTCCGCTCTCTGACGCACATGCTTAAGTCCGGACTTTACCAAGAAATATTGAACATAAAATGTACTGCATAAGATTTACTGAATTCAGGTCTCCTATATTCCAGCTCGTCACATATGTTCTCAGCAAAAAACAGAAGAGAGAAGACAAAGGATGGCTACCGGCGGTGGATCTCCAGTGAAGTGATAGGGACACTTCAAGTCCCCATGTCGACTGGATGGCATTATGTCTGTCTTTGACACTAGACGCCTCATAGAAATATTATTGGTCATACTCTCCATTTAGAGGCCAGGCAATGTAGAAACTCTAGCAGTGTGTGCTGTGGCACCATCTTGCTGGAACAGCTTAGTTCCTCCCAATAAGGGGTACATGACACATTCTGATCACACAAATGGAGGGTATTTCCAGGATATTATTTTGAAGAAATGAAATAGGATCAACATGCATTTGAAACAAATACAAATGTATGTATGTATGTTCTCAGCAAAAAACACAAGAGAGAAGACAAAGGATGGCTACCGGCGGTGGATCTCCAGTGAAGTGATAGGGACACTTCAAGTCCCCATGTCGACTGGATGGCATTATGTCTGTCTTTGACACTAGACGCCTCATAGAAATATTATTGGTCATACTCTCCATTTAGAGGCCAGGCAATGTAGAAACTCTAGCAGTGTGTGCTGTGGCACCATCTTGCTGGAACAGCTTAGTTCCTCCCAATAAGGGGTACATGACACATTCTGATCACACAAATGGAGGGTATTTCCAGGATATTATTTTGAAGAAATGAAATAGGATCAACATGCATTTGAAACAAATACAAATGTATGTATGTATGTTCTCAGCAAAAAACACAAGAGAGAAGACAAAGGATGGCTACCGGGGGTGGATCTCCAGTGAAGTGATAGGGACACTTCAAGTCCCCATGTCGACTGTATGGCATTATGTCTGTCTTTGACACTAGACGCCTCATAGAAATATTATTGGTCATACTCTCCATTTAGAGGCCAGACAATGTAGAAACTCTAGCAGTGTGTGCTGTGGCACCATCTTGCTGGAACAGCTTAGTTCCTCCCAATAAGGGGTACATTACACATTCTGATCACACAAATGGAAGGCATTTCCAGGATATCATTTTGAAGAAATGAAATAGGATCAACATGCATTTGAAACAAATACAAATGTATGTATGTATGTATGTATGTTCTCAGCAAAAAACGCAAGAGAGAAGACAAAGGATGGCTACCGGCGGTGGATCTCCAGTGAAGTGATAGGGACACTTCAAGTCCCCATGTCGACTGTATGGCATTATGTCTGTCTTTGACACTAGACGCCTCATAGAAATATTATTGGTCATACTCTCCATTTAGAGGCCAGACAATGTAGAAACTCTAGCAGTGTGTGCTGTGGCACCATCTTGCTGGAACAGCTTAGTTCCTCCCAATAAGGGGTACATTACACATTCTGATCACACAAATGGAAGGCATTTCCAGGATATCATTTTGAAGAAATGAAATAGGATCAACATGTATTTAAAACAAATACAAATGTATGTACGTAGGCAGCAAAAAAAAACGCAAGAGAGAAGACACAGGATGGCTACCGGCGGTGGATCTCCACCGAAAAAAGAACCGGGCAGTAGTTTGCTCTCTGTTATGGAAAGCATTGCTCCCCACATCAACCTCTGGGTTTCCAATGAATTCGACAATGATGGATATAGGGATGAAGAAACTCAAAATGGTAAGTAATTTTCGCATTTCGTATGTGTGTCGCACTTTCACTACAGTAATGTAGTAAGTATGAACTAGTTTTGGGGGAATAAACCTATCTGAAAATTGCAGGTTATTTCCATTTCAGTTCGAGTGTAAACATTTGACTTTGACCTTGTATAAGGCACATCCTCACTTATTTAGGTATCTTCTTTATATACATTTTTAACGATTTTCCTCAAATTCTAGTTCATGATTTGGTAATGTGTGGCACAGCAAACATTGTAGGCTTTTTGTTTACCTTTGATTTTGCCTTGCCTATTTCTTTTAGATAAATCAACTGTCTCCCTCACCTCCTTGTTGCCAGAATGACTCCAAAATCATGTTGTAATTTATTTAGGTCTGCCATCAAAGTTTATAACTCAGGTTTATTAGCAACTTTTCATGAACCAGTTGCACTGTACATGTGTGTGCCTGGCCAATCAATTGCAAAAATAGTGCAATGCAATGTGGTTATAATGCTTTTTAATTATGTTGCAGAACAATAACCCCAACTATATACTTGGTGATTTTTTATTTATTCCTTTTTTATGCAAGTTGCAAGATTAGTGTGTGTGTGTGTATATATATATATATATATATATATATATATAGCATGCTTATGGTAATTTACACCTTGCCCTACATACAATTCACATTCACTTATGAGTGTGGACAGTCAATTGAAGTAAATATATTTTTAATATCCGAGCAGAAAAGTTCACAGCTTTGAACACACCATATTCCACTGTAGTTTTTGTTGATGTCCTGGAAGTGAAGCTGAGTGCATTTGTTTGCAACTCCAAATCAGATTATGAAGTGCTAATGATCTACTGCAGTAACCTGTATCTATGAGCAATACAATGCGGAAGTAGAAGTAGTTGTGTTGTAGATAAAGGGAGTGGTAAGGTTGACCAAAAACAGTTCCTCTTTCAGCCACACTTCCCCCCCCCCTCCTTAATGCTTCTGTTTTGCATCACTCATGTATGCATTCACTTCTGATTTTCATAGTTCCATTTCATAATGCTTTTAGAATTTTATGTAGAAGTTATTTCTGTTGCAGTGACTGATGATTATATGGAGGAAATCGTAGTGGATCTGCCAGTTATGTATGCCACTCCTAACAGCAGCCTTTCTGCTACTGCGGAGGTTACAACTCCAGCAAGGAGACCAAAATTTAAGAATCGAGAAACAGGAAATGTATGTAGTAGTTACCTCGAGGAAAGGAAGCTTTTGGACTTCAAGCATATGGAGGAGCAGCACCAGCACCGATTAAAGTGTGAAGCCGAACGTTATGCTGCACTGATGCGACATGAAGAAGAACTTTTTAAAATAAAAGTTAAAAATTTGCAAGAACTGCATAAAAAACAAATGGAAAAATAACAGTGGTTCTAACAGCAACTATTAGTACATATAAAGTGGTCTATGTAATTAATTTGCTTAATAAATTTATATTCAGGATCAGAATGTTGTAGCCATTGATACATAATTGTGAAATAATACTTTCCTTATAAAACTGATGAAAATGAAGTGTTTCAAACGTGGAGCATATTAATAAATTGAAAAATATGTCAATATTTCTAAACATATTCTGCACAAACGTCATTCTGGAGCAGACTGTGTTTAGAATCAACATATTTTTCAATTTAATCATTTTATATTGTAATGTGTACCAGGAAAATTGCTGAGAAATTTGTGCAAGCACAATAGTTCATTTTAAAAACTTCAGAAGGCTGTTTAGCTTGATAACTAGCTAAAGAACCAAACATACATTATTCAACTATTTATAATTTGGATTTTGTTCAGTATTATGCCCTACAACTGTTCAAATGAGGACAGCTTGAAATTAGTGTACTATGGGGATACAGTAGGCAGTGTGCTGTCTTACTCAGGTACTATATAACTATAGTGGCAGTTTAATGCAATCAAGCTTTTGAATTCATTGTCCCTATAAAATTCAATTGGGTTTTGCGCATCTCTTATAATGCGTCTAGGAACATGAATATCACGAGCATGGTGTTGGATTTGCTCCATATTCTCAGCAAAATCTAGTACTGCTAAAATATAGAATGTCAGCCATAACGCAAAGTCAAGGTAAGCACGAAAGTCAAGAAAATCGGCGACTTCGAAGGAAAGTCCCGATCGAGGCTATCGCTCTCGAAAGTATTGTTCTTGAATAAGAAATTGCCAAGTCTGTACTTTCAAATCTCTACTTTCATCGAAAGTCTCCTTCATGAATACAAGCCTTAGAGACTATAAGCTTCATTTACCTTAATATTTGCTGCAAGTTTGCAAAATTAATGGACCCATAGATTTGATGGTTTGGGAAAAGATATTCATCTTGAAAAGTAAGGATTGCGTAATGAATTTTGAAATACCACCAATTGATTCTGTTAACAAATATGTTTTATTTTCAGCTGTTGGTAACACAAAAATATTAAATGATTTAGTGTCTGTTACAATGGCAACCAGTATAAACAAATGTGGCACCGATTATGCAATAATTATTGCAAAACTATATAGTCAAGAACTTGCAGCAAATACTCAGATATGTGAAGCTTATAGTCTGTAAGGTATTTGTTAGAATTGTAGAATTGGTTTGCTTTAGTGCTAATTGCTTCAGTTTGTCATATTTCTGTGAACATTCTCTGAAGTCCTCTTCATTTTCAATAACTTTTGTATAACTGATAAACTGTAAGAGATACATGAAATATTACTACATAAAAAATGGACATCCCTTTAAAACATACAATTTATATCAGATAATTTTTTGTAGCATTAACCATTTCCAAGATATTCCTTGTTATTTCAAAATTTAAAATATTTCTTCTCTTTAACTTGGTCATGGAAAGAGCTTAATGACAAACTCTTTGAACACTGGACTATGACACAAATATGATTTTGTAGACTAGTTGCATGAGTGATGCAATAAATGCAGTAAGTTACGTGAGCATTAGGAGTAATTGAAAGATCCTGTAGTTGAGCATGTTGAAGCTTGCTACACTTTTGTACCACACGAGAAGTAAGTTACAACTTTTTACAATATACTGTGTATTGAAATATAATGATCTGTTGTGATATTTACATAGAATATAAGGGGTATGTGGTCTGGTCCCACTAGTTCTGCTGCTGCTGCTGCCTGCTTGGTCGGTCACACTTCAGGCTGTTATGTAGTACTCGTGTCTCTTCTTGCACTTCTCTCGCATTATGTAGCACAATGCGATGGTGATAAGAATGGCGATGGTGATACCCATGCCAATGCTGACCCAGATGATTTCTTCGTTGATGCCATTGTGATTGCGACCTGGTCATACAAACAAGCATGATGTAGAGACAACTGCGACATAGGTGCATAGATATGTATGTATGTATGTCACTTATAGGCATGTGCAACCACACAAACATGCTCGCTCAAACCCATAAAGCAATAATAGCACCTTCCAAGAGATACTCTACTACTCTTTACACCCAACTATCTTTGTTATCTGGTCAAAAGTACACAAACAAGCTTTCTTCTTTTTTTAGTTTAGCATCTTTTATCTGCAGGTTATAACAGATGAAATGGATAATTAACGCCTGTATGAACCTGAGGGCCTAAAGAAAATGATGATCATGATGATGACACTGATTGTAATGATCATGATGGTGATGACACTGATAGTAATGATCATGATCAAAGTGGTGTTAATGGTGATAGTAATGATCATGATGATAGTGGTGTTCATGGTGATAGTGGTGTTCATGGTGATAGTAATGATCATGATAATAGTGGTGTTAATGGTGATAGTAATGATCATGGTGATCGTGGTCTTCATGGTGATAGTAATGATCATGATGATAGTGGTGTTCATGCTTATGGTAATGATCATGATGATAGTGGTGTTCATGCTAATGGTAACGATCATGGTGATAGTGGTGTTCATGCTTATGGCAATGATCATGATGATAGTGATGTTCATGGTGATAGTGCTGTTCATGGTGATAGTAATGATCATGATGATAGTGGTGTTCATGCTTATGGTAATGATCATGGTGATAGTGGTGTTTATGCTAATGGTAACGATCAAGATAATAGTGGTGTTCATGGTGATAGTAACGATCATGATGATAGTGGTGTTCATGCTAATGGTAACGATCAAGATAATAGTAGTGTTCATGGTGATAGTAACGATCATGATGATAGTGGTGTTAATGCTAATGGTAACGATCATGATGATAGTGATGTTCATGGTGATAGTAATGATCATGGTGATAGTGGTGTTCATGATGATAGTAATGTTCATGGTAATAGTGGTGTTCATGGTGATAGTAATGATCATGGTGATAGTGGTGTTCATGGTGACAGTAATGATCATGATGATAGTGGTGTTCATGGTGATAGTAATGATAATCATGATAGTGGTGTTCATGGCGATAGTAATGATCATGGTGATAGTGGTGTTCATGCTAATGGTAATGATCATGGTATTCATGGTGATAGTGGTGTTCATGCTAATGGTAATGATCATGGTGATAATGGTGTTCATGGTGATAATAATGATCATGGTGATAGTGGTGTTCATGGTGATAGTGGTGTTCATGCTAATGGTAATGATCATGGTGATAATGCTGTTCATGGTGATAGTAATGATCATGGTGATAGTGGTGTTCATGCTTATGGTAATTTTTTTTTAATTAACGTTCTCCAACATTGTGTCATATCGGACGAATGAATGAAATGAAATGGGTGAAATTATGCTCAAATGAGCCCGAGGTCCATGGAGCTTTAAGTTACCCGACATTCGTCTTCTCAGGATAGGGTAAACCTCGGAAAAAAACCTTACCCGGATAACCTACCCTAAGCGAGATTCGAACTCACGACCTCTTGTGGTAATGATCATGATAGTGGTGTTCATGGTGATAGTGGTGTTCATGATGACAGTAACGATCATGATGATAGTGGTGTTCATGGTGATAGTAATGATCATGGTGATAGTGGTGTTAATGCTAATGGTAATGATCATGATGATAGTGGTGTTCATGGTGATAGTAATGATCATGGTGATAGTAATGATCATGGTGATAGTGGTGTTCATGCTAATGGTAATCATCATGGTGATAATGGTGTTCATGGTGATAGTAATGATCATGGTGATCATTACTATCAAACAAAAGTGACATTAAAAAAATTCACATTCCATCCTTGGGCCTTCGAAGAATTCAAAAAAGTTTTCAAAGAACAGAACATTCAGCTAGCATCGTGAACCACACTCCATAAAAAATCTACTGAACTCAAACATCAAAGATGCCATCCCACCCAATAAAAAATCTGGCATATACCAAATTGAATGCAGTGACTGTAATGAAGTGTATATAGGAAAAACCAAAAGAAATTTAGAAATAAGATTCAAGGAACACTTTAGAAACATAAAAAACAAACAGTTGGAAAAATCAGCAGTTGCCACTCACTTTTGGACAAAAAACCATAACATAAAGCCAGAACCAAAACTCCTCAAACACATAACAGGAAAACAAGAGCTGTCCACGTGGGAACAAATCTTCATTTTGAAAAATAGAAACAGAGTATTCAATTTTGACATCCCCCAGAAGGATATGTTCAGCAAGCTCCTTGAACCACCACCAGAGGAGACCTCAGAGGAAACATCGCCATCCACACCCGGGAGAAGCAGTCTATGTCGGGTTGATAACGGAGGAAAGTCAGCCTCCAAAACGTGTTCCAGTAAATTATAAGTAAGTGTTGTGTAGTGTTATTAATCAACTCACCTTTTTGGTTCAAATTCACTTGTGGTTACTCTGGTGCTACTATGGAACCATGGAGGGCTGTACAGAGGACAGTAACCTTTGTTGTAGATGTAGAACTGGAATCAACAATGAAGAAAATGAAACCAAATATAAAGAAAAGGATCTGGAGAATGTTAGAATTTCACAAAATAACTTAGCATTGAAGGAAGAATAACACTTTGGTTAACAGGAAAAATGTTTAAACAAACAGGAGCTGGACTTAGAACTGGCAGTCCAAACAAAACCAAATAAATGATTGTCCTAATGGGGAAAGCTCAGGACCAGATGAACCCAATATCATGAAGCATAATATTTTAAAACTCTGAAATTTGAAGGAACTTAGTACTGGAATATCTTTAGTGCTAACTCAAAATAGAATACCAATTCAAACTCAGAACAAGGAAACAGGCCAATAAAAAGGAAAGATTGGACTCTGTCTTTTGGTTTTCTAAATCTTCATATCCAAACTAATGGGGATAAAGTTACCCATAAGTTGCGCATGTTCCCTATATATTGCTAAATAATTATAGTGCTGCCAAAATAAGAAAGTCACTTGAACTACACAAATGCTCGTAGTGGCTGTAACCACATGACAGCAGAGAGCACTGGTTAGTTCCTGACCAAAGCTCTCTGAGGAAGAAAACTACCGTATTTTATCTCACAAGGCCCCCCCTCGCATATTTCCCTCCCCTATGATTTTTCATCACTAAAAATTATTTACCTATTAAAGATCGCATAATTCCCTCTCCTGATCCGTTCTTATTGGAGCGGCCTTCAAATGACTTGATAATGGACAACAATCGATGCAGCGGTGCCTGTCACGGACAACAATGGATGCATTGCTTACCACAAAAATACTTGTATTGCTATTGTCACGTGTCGTAAAATTGAAATGTGAGGTAGTAGCCGTGTTTCTAAGTCAGTTTGTTACAAGTCGTCATATTGTTAAGAAGAGTTTTAAACAAAACTGGCATTTCTTGTGCCATTAATGGTTCTGACGACACGTTGTGGAATAGTGAACATGAAGATGTGTTATTGAGCCAGATATAAATGAAAAAAGTGATGATAGTGACAAAAGTGAGACCGCAGAGTAGTCAGAGAAAAGAAACAATGAAACAATACATTGTAGGCCTAATGAAACGAAACCGTGGTATGTATCCAGTTCATTCACAAATTACTGTATAGCTATAAACTTTCACATAATACTACATGGTTTCCCTTCCTTTCTGAAATCCTAGAAGCTCCACTTGCATAATTACCTCCCCAGTGTTTTCAAGCAAATTTTTCGAGAAAAAAAGAGGGGGAATTACGCGATAAAATACGGTATATCCATTTTGTAATGTTGCTACCATTTTACTGCTGTCTTTTTTACATTAGCGTTGTTGATGTTAAGTGGCTTTCTTAGGACGAATTTACTATAGGTGTTCTATTATGCAACTTAATGATGTCTTCTAAATTAATAGGAGTAAGAAAGTTCTGCCTGGCAGAGGGGCAATAATTTCTTCATAATCTATCATTTTTATGCATAGGCATATACAAAAGTTTACCATCATATTTAGTACAGATAATGGATATTATTTAAATGTAAATTATATGACTGGTTAGTCACAAATCCATATTATTCAGTATAAGAATATTTTGATAGTAAACCATATATTTTAATTGTACATTACATACATATGCAACCCCCCATCTATAAACACTTTCATCTCTAACGGCTGGTTTCACCAAGCAATGTTGAATATTAACAGCTTATTTGCTAACAATGTGTTAAAAGTTCTAAAGTAAGAACAAATTAGAAACTAAAAACTTCACTTATCTTAGAAATGTTGCACATTCTTTTTGCACAAACTGACCCAGGGTTTCAAGTTGTCTCCAACTCATTCTCAAAGCTTCACTGTTAATAGCTTCAATTTTCCTTGTGTTAAAAGTTTCACAATGTAAAACTTTTGTGTTTCATACAGCTTTTGCAGCGAATTGTTTGCTAACATATTGTTACAGGAAAGATAACTGCAAAACAGCAGCTTTTGATAAGTCAATGACCAGAACACATGGCTTCTGAACATGCTCAAATCAAGAGGGCTGTAGTCCTTTTGATGCCAATGCAGTTTTATATTCACAAATCAGTGCTTTCTATTTCAGTAGCTGGCAGGTTCATTGAATTGCCATGTAATTCTCCTTAATTGTATAAGGTTAGAATTGCAATGTCAACAAAAAAATCTAGGAACTACTTTCGAAATGTTCAAAAAGGAATTCATTATACTCGTACAACTACTTAATAAGTGTAGTGAAATTGCCATTCCCCCCCCAAAAAAAAAAGACAAAGGAGAAGGATGCAGACTAGATAAAATCTGTGGGGGATTTAATTGGAATGCATGCATTTCTCCCAGGTCCAGTAAGTAATTGCAGCAATAAAACACAGCACACAAAAGGCCAAGTGTGAATAGTATTTATAGCAGTTCAAAACTGGTGGAGCTCTATATATTGACAGAAGCAAAATATTGGCAGCTAGTGAGAAGTGCCATGGAGGACAGGCATACTAAAATCTGATGGTTTTGTGTGCTGGAATGCTAATGGAAGCATGAAGCTACCTCCAGTTTTGATACTTCAAAGGAGAGAGGCAATATTTCTATGTAAGCCCTCTAAAGTAATTTAATATGAAGTTATAGAGATGGCAGAAAAGCCCCCTTAAATCAAGAAATGTGAATATAGTTGGTAAGGTCAGAATTCAATTGTCTTTTTTCCATGGCTTGGTCTGGCTCCACATCGGAAAAGATAGCGTCTGCGAGAATTAAGTGATTTATCCCTATAAAGTGTCTTTCAGATGAACATTTATAGTAATGGAGAAAGACAGTGACAATGTATTGAATAAATGTATATTCTGCGAAGCGGCACGAAATATAGAGAAAAATATGGACTTATGAAAATTTATAGCCTGTGCACGTGGAGTTGTGGGCCCGTAGCGTGATTCGAAGGGACGCCAAGCCATTTGATTATGTGATTCATGTTAATATGTTGAATATATTTGTTTAAAGCTTCAAATAAAAACAGTACTATAAAGTGGATCCATATAAGAAATTAAATTACCTATTCATTGATCCATACTGTGCCTGAGATACAAATAACAAAAAGAGTTATTCATGCTCATCGCTAGTCTAGCCCGGCAGTGATAAAGTTAGTGGGCACATCGACACATGGCCACCGAACCCTCCCTAATAAACATTTATTTGTCGCAAATTGTCACATTAACATGAGTCGTCTTGGATGTTGGTACCCTATTTAGAAACTTATTGTTGCAGGAGTGAAGACATTTACCATGCCAATACTACGCATCCAACAATGCTTGGATGACTGGAAATCTGATCTGGGATTGCTAGCTTGCACTTGATAGAAAAATGCCATGCCAAAACAGCAATACTCTCTTGGATCATCATGAAGGATCTCACAATCAGGCAACAATGCACTGAAATTTGTGGTTGCTATACTTGCTACCTAAAACAACAAACTACACACAACCCTAGAACAAGGCGTTACAGCCAGTTTCAAGCACACCTATCATAAAAGATATGTGCAATATGCTCTTTGAGAGATATCCAGTAATGTTCCAGCACCTGAAGTAAGACTTAATGGATGCAATGTGAGGAATAGCTATCCCTTGGGATGGAATTCAGGCAATTAGTCATAAAAAACCGCTAATGAAAATGTGACTTTGGCATAGATGACAATGTAGAAGATGAACCCATTGAAGAAATTGCATCTGAGTGGGCAGAACTAAACCAGGTAATGAAAGTCAATGTTAATTTCAAAGGTTTTCCCAGAAATGATAAGCTGGGATTGGCCATAGATGCTGCCGTAACCTAGGATTTGGACAACCCTGAGGAGTAACTGATTCCAAAACAAGGGATGATTGCAGAGGAAGAAGAGGAAAATGGGGGAAGTAAAAAATGATATGCTTCCCTTCCTCCATGCAAGGATGCATTTAAAGTTTTGTTAGTGATTGAAAATGTTTTAAGTTCTAGTGCTTATTGATATATTGACATTTTAAAAGCTAAGGACACTCTGGAGCTTTTGTTAAATAAATATAGGAACAATGTAAAACAGGCATTAATTAATCAATAAGCATTTAAAATGCCAATGAAAGAATAAGTGTATGTTTGTGTAAACAATAATTGTAGATGCAATATGTGAATGTGTGGGAGAAGAAAGTAAACTATAATCATGTCATGGGTAACTTGTGAGTATATTATTCCCCTTTGTCCAACATGAGGGGAGATTTAGGTTTAAGGGTGCTCAACTTCGTGGTCATCACCACCCTTAAAAAATGTTCATGGCAATACCCAGATATAAATTTCAGTCAAAATAAAATTACTAGTAACAAAGAAAATATACACATAAGCATAAAAAACAGTGGTAATAGCCAGATATAAAACAAGGTGATAAATATGTCAAAAAGCATAAAAGGAGATATCCAAAATTTTAAACCCTTAAACTGATATTACACTCCGCTAAACACTTAAAAACTCTATCAACTGCTGTTTTGTCATCTGCTAAGACCTCTGCAGGTCTGACAGGCAGCTGCAGAGAATCTCAAAGGTGTGCTAGAGAGGAACACTCTAGCAGCATGTGACAGACTGACAAAAGCTTGTCACACAGTGGACATAGAGGGGCAGGGTCCCTTTTAAATAGGTAACCATGCGAAAAATTGCAGTGGCCTATTCGCAACCAAGCCAAGCTAACCTCCTCGTGGCGAGATATATGACAGGAAGTTACCAAGTTTATCCAAAGTTCTTTCACTTATCTAAACTTATTACCGCGGAGAGCTGACCACTCTTTGTGCTAGCACGACAGCATCGCTCTCCGCTCTTCAAGCCTAAAGTCTTTCAAAGTAACATGTAAGATTGAATACTGGGTTCTGTAGTTGCCCTCTTTGCTGACAAATCTGCCTTTTCATTCCCTGACAAACCTACGTGACCAGGAATCCATGCACATACCACGTCAACGCCAGAAGCATGTAAAACATGGAAGGCATCCTGGATACATTGTACAATAGGGTGGGGTTGTACAGTACACAAAGGCTCTGAAGTGCACTAAGGGAATCGCTCAAAATCAGGCAATCACTTAATTTACGACGGCACACATACAAAACGGCTCGGTTAATTGCATACAGCTCTGCAGTAAAAATGGAAGTGCTATTTGGAAAACTTAACGTGTGTGGTTCGGTTCCATAAACATACACACATCCAACACCGCCGGTGCTCTTTGACCCATCAGTGTAGCCTGACAAAAATTCTAAAAAATACGTGTGGATACTTGAAATAGGCATCATGGAATTCCAGTGTACGGTCATCCCAAGATCTACATGGGGAGCACCAGATAGCCAAGGGGGATAAAGCTTCTCGCCCTTGGCGAACATCCTAGGCAGTTTCATTTCATGCTTCCCTAGAACATCTTGGAAATGAAACTCTGCTGACTTAGGATTAAGAGTGCTATTCCTATACCGTTATCTTAGCATGGTCGTCTAAAAAGAAGCGATCGTTGGGTGCTTAGGCATACATCTAAGCGCACAACCATAATTTGCCAAGAGAATCTCACGCCGATATTGCAGAGCAGGCTCCTTGGACTCAGCGTAAAGGCTCATCACTGGGCTTGTTGGAAAAGCTCCTATTGTCATGCAGATACCCCTATTGTGGACCGCGTCTAATCTTATCAGCACAGATGGTCATGCTGATGAATAAACAATACACCCATAGTCTAGTTTGGATTGGATCAGTGCGCGATATATTTGCAACAATATTGTTCGATGGGCTCCCCACGATTTTCCATCATTTAGTAACTTACAGACCATGTACCCTTTTTTTACTGGATTAACAATAAATCCTTTTAGTGCTCGCATGATATTTAGGGAACGGTCACATCATGCTCTTAGCTGTGCAATATGCGACAACCAACTAAGCTTCCTGTCCAAGGTCAAACCCAGGAAGCGCGTCTCATCTGCGAAGGGAAGTAAATCTGGACCGAAACGGAGCGAAGGTGGCAATCGTCTCCTACAATGCCTGAAATTAACCCACATTGACTTCTCAGTTGAGAAACGGAAGCCGTTTTTGCAGCCCCATTCTCTAAGGTTGTCCAAACATTGCTGCAGGCGCCGTTATAAGAATGCCATGCACTGAGAAGTGCAATAGACAGTAAAGTCGTCTATGAATACGCATGACGTAATTGCTATAGCAAAGAGCGTGACACTTAGTACCGAACCCTGAGGCACTCCCTCCTACTGAACAAAAGAATTAGAAAAAACCGAGCCGACCTTTACTCGGAAAAAGTGGTCCTTCATAAACTCCTGAATGAAAAGTGGTAGGCGTCCACGTATGTTCCAGGTATACAGGGAACATAGAATCCCTCTTTGCAAGCACGTATCATAAGCCTTCTAGAGATCGCAAAATATGCCAACGATTTGACAGTTCTTCATAAATCCGTCCATTATCTGTGTCGATATTGACACAAGATGATCTACAGTTGAACTGTGTCGTCGAAAAGCACACTAGATGTTAGTGAGTAGGTTACGACTTTCTAACCGCCATACCAATCATCCACTGATCATGCGTTCTATCACCTTGCAAACGTAACTGGTGAGGGAAATAGGACGATAGCTGGAGGGAAGATGACGGTCCTTTCTAACCTTCAAGATGGGAATAACAGTGGCCTCCCACCAATTTTCTGGGAGTATACTGCCAACCCAAACACGATTATAGACCTCAAGCAGGAATGTCTTACCTTCAGGAGAGAGATGTTGTAACATTTGCACATGAATACTGTCCGGTCCTGGTGCTGATAATTGCGAAGATTTAAGAGAATGCTCTAGCTCCGCCATGGTGAAAAGACGATTGTAATTTTCTACGCTTCTTGAGCGAAACGCAAAGCCTTGGGATTCCACCTGGGTTTTAATTGGAATGAACTCAAGGGAGTAGTTCTCCGAGCTAGACACTTCAGCGAAAGCACTGCCAAACGTGTTGGCCACTTGAATCAACAACAGCTCCTGAGGCTGTTTTCAGTCCCGCAATTGGTATATGGGTCGATCGACCTATAACACGCCTTAGCCTATCCCACACAACCAAGGAAGGTGTGTGTCGGTTAAATGAAGCTACAAATTTGTTTCATGATGACTTTTTGCTATCATTAATGACTTGTCTGGACCTGGCGCGCATTTTCTTGTATTGGATTAGGTTATCCAATGTAGGGTGACATTGGAAAGCCCTGAGTGCACGTCTTCGAGCACAAATGGCATTTCGACATTCTTCCATCCACCAGGGGGCAGGAAACTGACGGATTGGGAAGCCGACTGCGGAATAGATTGTTCAACAGCAAAGAGAATCGTCTCCGTGAAATGCTGTGCGAAATCATTCACTGAGTCATGCTCGTAGTATGTTGTTGTTAGCTAATGCTGGATTTCTGACAATGAAGTCATTAATCCTCTTGCTCTCCAATATTTTTCACTTCATAAATATTGAAGAGACTTAGCAGTAATAGTAACCGCTTTTTAGAGAGCACCATATTTTTATGAGATGTAGTATGTAAACACAGCCAACTGGGTGTAAAGGTTCCAGTTGGCATGGTCCAAACGCCATCTGGGCATACGTTGGTATATGTATCTTGCGTTAAGAGACTTATACGACATGGAAAGTGGTCACTAGAGTGTAAATCAGAGATGACATTCCATTGTAGACTGCCAACTAAGGTGAACAAATTGCAAGATCAAGGTACAAAGAACTATTGAAGGAGTCAGAAATTAATGTAGGCTCTCCAGTGTTGAGGAGAGCTAGGTTGTAACTGTTCAGGAAATCAGCGATGAGCTTGCCTCTCGCACAAGCGTGACTTGAGCTCCAAATCGGGTGGTGCACATTGAAGTTTCCCACCAACAGAAAGGGTGTTGGTAACTGGGAAACAAGATCTTCTAAATCAATGTGCGAGAAATCACGGGACGGAGGCAAATATAAGTTACAAATAGTGAACTGGATGTTTGGCAGTAGAATCGTTATGGCAACTGATTGTATATCAGAGCTTAAGGGTACGGATTCCATATATACGTCATCTCTGACAAGTATCATAGCGCCACCATGTGCGGAACACCCTCTTCTGGTGTAGCATCACACTGTGCTGGGGTGTATCATCTTAGATGGGAAGCATCTTGTGGACGCAGCTTAGTCTCTTGCAAACATCCGACCAAAGGTTCATATTTATTGAGCAAAACCTCAAGTTCTGGACATTGTGTTCCTATACAATGTATGTTCCATTGTAGGATAGCCATATTAATATGTGTATGGGACAGGTATTCCAATGTAATTCTGCATTACTTTGAAGTAGGCAGTTGTCAAATTAATTTAGTCCTTTTCGTTTGTCTTGGGCTGACATTTTTTCTGATGCCCTTTTGCGCCTCTTTTCTACTGGGGTTCTCCCAGTAAGGGAAGATTCATCTAGTTCCAAGTCCTCTGAAAGAGGATGTCCGTGTTCCCATAGCGAACTTGGGTGCAAGTGTCTCGAACTGGTTGCTAGTGGGGACCGGTGAAGATGAAAGATGGTGGTCCAAGTCCACCCCGTAAGATTCCCCAGAAGAGGATCTTTGAGGAGACCTTTGAGGAGATGTTCGTGGACTTTACTATGCCTTCGATGTACTGGGATCAGATTTACTACTTTGAGGAAATTGTTTTTCTATAATTCTTTTTGAACTTTATTGGTGAGGTCTCATATCTTACGGGCTTGCTAGTTTTTGTGTTGAGTTTGATGCCTTTGATGGTGATGTAATGCTTATGTTGTTTTCACTTATGGACTTTGTAGAAATTGACAAATGTGCGTGTCGATGTAGAAGGCTTTGGAATTGAGCTACGGGCATCTTTTTGGATATTGTTGCCCCATTTATATCGCTGGTCTGTATTGGGATTTCTCATCTCGATACTGGTTTAGCTGCAATTGAGCTGTAGGCATCAGACCTTGGAACAGAGAGTTGGCTTATATGGAGGAGCTTCTGGGCTTCTGAGAAGGGCACCTTCTCTCTAACCCATATCTCTTGGATTGCTCTTTCTTCTACAAAACGGGGGCAATCTCGGGAACTTGATGGATTTTCACCTCTACAGTTCACACATGACGGCACTGTAGTACATGCACCATCGTGTAATTCATTTCTACAGCTATTGCATGTAGGTAGTCCCTTGCAAAACTCGCTTGTATGTCCAAAGCACTGATGAAAGGCCTAACTTCGATGGACTCACACCTCGCCTTAATCGCTTGCGGGAGATCTACCTGATCAAAGGTCAGGAACAGGGTATGTGTTGGCTTCAATTCACCACCCTCTTCGCGCTCTACACGGAAGACATTAGTCACGCCTTGTTCCAAAATATTTTCTTGAATCTCCTCATTGGTTAGATCATCTAATGCATGGGTGTTTATCACACCGCATGAGGAGTTCAACGTTCTGTGCATCTCAACATGTATAAGATAACATGCTAGCATATTCGATTTCAGTATTTTAACTGCCTGGTTGGATGAATATGCTTCAACCAGCAGCGTGCCTTTGCAAGATCTAGTGCATGACTTTACTGGTCCAGCAATGTTATCCAAACCCTTTTGAATAGTAAATGGGCTCACCGGTATAAATGTTTTACCTTCCTCGTTTCTAGCTATTACTAAGTAGCGAGGACCACAAGACTCGGCTACTACCTTTGCACTTGCACTGTTTTTCTTTGGTGTTTTTTTTAGGCACAAAGGCGAGTTAATATTCCACCATTACAAATGTCTCCAATGGCAATGCTCTCATCCTGGGCGCCACCCCGGCTTAGGTGAGTCCTGGCCTGGACCTTGCTCACCCTTGGGTCTCACCCCCCCCCCCCAGTGTATAAACAGAGGGACCCAATTACCTTAAGGAGTGCATCAGCTCATGCAGTGGCCCCTCCCCGGGACTGACCTTTATCAGCAGATATGAACACACAGATCCTACATGATAACCAGGGGCTGGGAATTACACAGTTACCCAGTCACCCCTTGCATCTTCCCATCCACCTACAGCCCGCATGTAGGTTATCCATCAGAGTGTGTACAGGGAGGTATCAGGTGGGAGGTCAAACACAAAGGTGGACCAAAGTTGATTGGGCATTTAGCATGTGCCCTCTCATCCCTTAGAGGAACCCAATCGAGAGTACGGCTCGGGGCCCCAGGCCAAACCCGTACCTACTGTAGTACGCCCCTAGAGAGTGGGGGGGGGGGGGGGGGTCGAACATGAGAGTGTAGAAATAATTCTTAGTAATGGTATCTAATAGGGATGTAACAAATAGTTATTTTCAGGTAACAATTGTAAGTTATAACTATCGCAGTTACAGTATGTTAGTGGTTACCAGCAATGATTACAGTAGCTACGAAACAAGAATGCACATGGGCCCTGCCAAAACAGTGATGGTGCTCTCCCAGCATAGCCACACAAAGCGGTTTTGGTGTAACAAAGTCAAATGTTCCATCCTTGTTGCCCTCTCACTGGCAATGCCGAGACAGCAACATAACTGTATTGGCTAGGTCCATGTTCATTCTTGTTTTTCAGCTACTATAAGTGCAACTACATCTAAATAAGAATGATGATAAAAGTTACTTTGTTACTTAATGCAATCTAAAAAAGGAAGTTTCTCTAGCTGTGTCAACACTTTGATTACTGTGGTGGTTTATAATTGTAAAATCCACTTTCACTTGCTTCTACATTTCTGCACATATATACAGTTTGTGTAAGTGAACTTAAATATACATGAACCTAAATATCATCACATAAAGCAGACACAGCAAAAGAAAATACATCATTATTATTATATCAACAAAAACATTACTGAACTTAAATATTCTCATAGGACATCAATAAAGCAGTAATGACATTTTGTAAGAGAAGATAATGTCCAAACACACATTATCTAACATAACAAAATATGGAGATAATCACAATGAGTTACATGTAAGTAGCAAAGCAGACAATTAGCAAGCATTTTTCTTGACAGGTGGTATGCTAGATCCACTATGACACAATCTTTTCAGAGGAGATTAATACTGCATAGCTAATACTAGTTGAGACAAAATTTGAATGTTGAGATTTCATCACAAATATATATTTGAGACCCCCTGATTACAAAATAAAGCATTTTTAGAAAAGTGTGTGTGTGTGTGTGTGTGTGTGTGTGTGTGTGTGTGTGTGTGTGTGTGTGTGTGTGTGTGCATGCGCGCGTTAGTGTGTGCTTTAGTACGTGCATGTGTGCAGCATAACTCAAAAACGAAAAGTTGGTTAGAAACCACAGTTAGTATTTAAGTTTAATGTCTTTCAAGGATGTGACACGAAGATTTTGAAGAAAATAGCCCTACCTTAAACTACCCTTCACATGGAAAATTTTTGAAAAATTCTGATTTTCTTGAAAATGACTAAACGATTTTGATTAAAATGCCATATGTTTAAGATATTTGTATATTTTGAGTTTTCTGGCTATAGCTAAGTAGTCCTGTTTATTCTGAATGACTTTTGAATAAGTCGTAAACCGTAAGAGATAGACAAAATCTTACTGTACAAAATATGTATCTCGCTAAAACACATGATTTATGTCTGAATAAATTTTTTTGTAGAGTGAACCATTTCGGAGATATTCCTTGTTATTTGTGTCAGTTTTGGAAAACTTAAAACTTTCATGAAATGGAATATTGTTTATTTTTTTATATGTTAAACGTGCAAAGAGAATGGGATCTCAAAGCTTCAAAAGATTTGACTATCACTCAAAGCCTACTGTATTCCAATGTTCCCCTTGCACCTACAAGAAATAAGCAATAAGATAATTTGTACATATGTTTACCTTAACTCACACGAAGAAGATATAGGAATAAGAGTTTGTAAGGATGGTTAGTGCAAGAAGAGCAAGTCATGTGAGTGCATCAGATTTTTGTTTTAATTTATAATGGTTTATTAGCCGTTAGGTAACACGACATTATAATAGACTTTGTTAAAAAATGTACTGGGGTGCTCCCAGAAGTAAGGTCTCCAATTAAAACAAGAGTTATTTACAATAACCTGTACATAGATTTGAACCTTGACAAATTTTCTATTTTTCCACGTAATCACCATTTTGATGAACAGTTTTGTAAATGCTGTGGCAGTTTTTGTATGCACATGTCAAACGAGCCCGCCGCCATGCTACTGAGGAAGCATTGGACCTCATCTTTCACCTTGTCATCACTGAAGCGCCTTCCAGACAATTGCTCTTCAAACTTGGGAAACAAGTGGTAGTCTCTGGGTTTGAAGTGTGGACCATAAAGTGATGGGTGAAGTTCCATCCAAACTGTTGCAGAAGATCCACGATTTGAGGGGCAGTGTGGGGGCGAGCATTGTCGTGGAGAAGGCTTATGACATTGCTCAACATTCCTCGTTTGATTCTGAATTGTCCGTTTCAGTTGTTTTTATGTCCAACAATAATTGTTGGCATTTATTACTGTCCCAGGGTCCATGAAGTCGACCAACAATATCCCCTTTTGATCCCAAAATACAGCTGCCATGACTTTACCGGCAAACAGTGTTCTATTGAATTTTCACAGCTTGGGTGAATTGGAATGCCACCACTCACGTGATTGTTGTTTGGTCTCAGGTGTGAAGTGGAAAGCCCAGGTTTCATCACTCGTGACTATTGAACCCAAAAGGTTGTCCTTTACATCTGCATAGCACTGAAGAAATTGGGGGGAAGTTACACATTGCCTTTTGTGGTCTTGTCAATATTCTTGGAACCCAACTTGAGCACGTCTTCCAAACTTTCAACAATTCAAAGTCCAGTGAATGGTGCTTCAAGAAATCTCAGAAATAATGATGCAGGGCTCATTAAGAGTGATCTACCTATCTTGAAGCATGATTTGTTCAAGCTTTGCAATTGTATCTTCAGGAATTCACAGTCTTCCACTTCCATCCTTGTCATGAATTTCAGTATGACCACCTGCAAACTCTCTACACCACTTGCAGACATTTTTGAGACCCATACATAACTCTCCATACACTTCCAACAATTGTCAATGAATTTTGATTGGTTTAAAGACTTTTGCACTAAACAACTGAATAACTGCATGAACTTCACACCTGCCAGTAGAGCTAACGGGAGCTCCATTACAACTGGCTGCCAAGCCAAAACTGAGACCTCCAGTGGACGTGCAGTGGTTTCTGTAGAGTGGAGGAAGGGAAAAAAAAGGCAGTGTAGCCAACAGCCACACAAACAGTTTCTCTGAGGCTCCAGCACTTTGGAGAACTTACGAGGTGCATCCAGAAAGTAAGTCCCAATGACCGATAAAGGAAACAAAAACATCACTAAGTAAAAAATATTTATTGGAATAACTACATAGACTCACTGGCTACTTTTCAACATAGTCACCACCATTGTTGAGGCATTTATCACAACGGTGCACCATTAATTGTATGCCCAAGTCATAGGATTCTGCTGCCAGTGTCCGCAGCCACTAAGTCACTTCATTCTGCACCCCAGCATCCTGTGAAAACGTTTTCCTGCCAGAAAACGCTTCATGAGACGGAAGAGATGAAAGTCACTTGGAGCGAGGTTGGGGCTGTAGGGTGGATGTTCGAAGACCTCCCATCCAAAATTATTCAACACATTTCGTGTGGCGTTGGCTGTATAGGGTCTTGCATTGTCACGCCCAAGCGTAATGTCTCTTGTCAACATTTCACGTCTCTTGTTCTGGACTGCCCGCCTGAGTTTATGCAACGTCTGGCAATATCAATCAGCATTTATGGTCTCCCCTCGCGGTAAAAAGCCGCACAATAGGACACCGCGTCGATCCCAGAAGACAATGCACATGATTTTTTGACAGAGATTGTCTGCTTGAATTTGATCTTCGCAGATAAACCACTATGCCGCCAATGCATTGATTGTTGTTTTGTCTCTGGTGTGGCATTCGCCACCAATGTTTCATCCCCAGTGACAACATTGCCGAGAAACTGGTTACCTTCCACTGCATATCGCTATAGGAATGTCAATGCTGCGATCAGACGTTTGGTTTTGTGTTCATCTGTCAGTTGTCTAGTCACTCATCTTGCACACACTTTGTGAAAACCAAGCCACCGGGAGACAATTTCGTGCAAAAGCGAGCGAGACGTCTGAGGAAACTGACAAGAGAGTTCTGAAATTATGAAGCGCCGGTTCTGCACAATTGCTTGCCGCACACTATCCAACACTTCTGGCATCACCAGGGACGGTCAGCCATTGCGGTCTTCGTCGTGAATATTGGTTCTTCCTTCCGTGAATTGCCTGCACCATTGTCTTACCTTACTGTCACACATGTCTTGTCCATACATGTGACACAATTGGCGATGGATCTCTGCTGGAGATTGCTTTTGAGCATGCAAAAATCGAATGACTACACAAACCTCGCATTTGGCGGGAGACAATATCGGAGCAGCCATTTTCTCCTAGCACAGAGCAGTAACTACTGCCATCACAAAACTGAAACTTTACTGCAATGTTACCACATACTTCCTCTCTTCTCCTGCGCATGTGCATTCCTATCTGACTGGTGGTGGCATCTCTGGACGCGATCGGGACTTACTTTCTGGATGCACCTTGTACTTCTGAGTTTACCCTTGTAGATACAAAGTTTAAAACTTCAAACCTATTAAACCATCCTTGACAAATTTTTCTATAGCCTTTTTCTTCTATCTTGGGCTGACATTCTTCTCCAATGCTTTTTTGCGCCTCTTTTCCATTGGGGTTATCCCAGTGTGAGCAGATTTGTCTAGCTCCATGTACTCTACTGAGGACTTCTGTGTTTCCAAAGCGAACTTAGGTTCGAGTGTCTCGAACCGGTTGCCAACGGGGACTGGCAAAGATGAAAGATGCCGGTCCAAGCCCACCCCTGAAGATTCCCCAGAAGAGGATCTTTGAGGAGAGGTTTGTGGACTCTTATATCCCTTTGATGTACTGGGATCTGACTTATCTTCCTTGTGTAGCTCTTCTTAAACTTTATCGGTGAGGTATTACACATTACAGATTTGCTAGTCTTATATGTTGAGTTTAACATTTTCGTTGGTGATCTAACAGTTGTATTTTTTCACCCACAGATTTTGTGCATGTTGATACAGATGTGCGTGCTGATGTTGAGGGCTTTCAAATAGAGTTATGAGCTACAAGTGTCTTTTCTGAAATTGCTGCCCCATTGAAATTGTTAGTCTGTGTTGCGATCTCTCACCTTGGTACCAGTTTAGCTGCAACTGAGCTACAGGTACTGGACATTGGAACAGAGGATTGGCATATACGCAAGAGCTTCTGGGCTTCTGAGAAGGGCACCTTCTCTCTAACCCATATCTCTTGGATCGCTCTTTCCTCTACAAAACGGGGGCAATCTCGGGAACTAGATGGGTGTTCATCCCTGCAGTTCATGCATAACGGAGCTGCAGTACATGTAACATCGTGGAATTCATCTCCACAGTTAGGGCATGTAGCTAGTCCTTTACCTAGCTCGCTTTCATGTCCAAAGCGCTGGCACTTGAAACATCTGAGTGGGTTCGGGATGAAAGGCCTAACTTCGATGGATTCATACCCTGCCTTAATCCTTTGCGGGAGATCTACCTGATCAAAGGTCAGGAACAGGGTATTAGTTGGCTTTAACTCGCCGCCTTCTTTCCGTAGAACCCGGTAAACGTGAATGACACACTGTTCTGTCAGGATCTCTTGAATCTCCTGATTAGATAATCCCTCCAATGCAATGGGACACTGGGAGTGAAATTTGAAAGTTCCACATTTCTTGATAGACTTTTCTGAAATTTTTACTGTGTTTGCATTTATATGAGAATAGGATGTGCACCAAATTTCATTAAAATTGGATAATTCGTTTATGACATATAAATTATTTAATGAATTTAATAGACACATTTTCAAAATGTAGCTCGCGTCTATTGGCTTTTCAAAATTCATTTATATTGGCAGAACTGATTCTCTAAAACATGGGTAACAATTGTATGAAGAGATATTTCAAATATGTTAGCTGATTATGCTGTACATATTTTTTTAATAACAAAGAAAATTTAATCTTAAAAATTAGTGATTTTTTTCATACAAAAAAAAAGTTTTGGGAATTCATGTTAATGATAACATCAATATTGAATCATAGTTTTGTTTAGCTGCTATTTATGAATACTTTTGGAAATTTTCATTGAATTTGAAGCAAAACTCAGGCGCGACCTTCTTTTGGAATGTGCAGAAATGTAGTTTTGAGAAAAACAGGCTTTTGTATAGGAGCATCCTGTGTACGTTAAGAGAAGAGCACTACTTGAAAGGACCGTAATGGCCACATGGAGTGGGGGATATGAAAAATGTTAGCTGATCCAAATGCACAGGTGTTCCAGGAACATTTTAGGGTTGTTGTTGTTGTTTTCTAGTGCTTTGCATCTGGCAATGAAGCCATTAGCATTCGTGCTTTCCAATACTTTTGAACTGTAGTTCCTTCTGATCTTAATGCTTCACAGGTCTTCAAGTGGTCTTCGTTCATTTCTGCTGGATTGTTACACAGGACACATATTGGTGAGGCTGAGATACCTATTCTGTAGAGATGACTTGCTAAGCAGTCGTGATTTGTCAAGTCGGAAGGCTGCAACTGCTGTTTTCCTTGGTCTCTGGGGGATTATATCTGGTTTGGAAAGTAGTGTAATCATTTTTTATCTTTGGCATTTGTTTCTATTTCTTGTAGGTATGAATGAGAAAATTTTTTAATGATCAAGCGTTTTATTGAGGAATATGAGAAATTGAATTTAGACTTTTGTTTTATTGTTGTGCCTTTCTTTGCAAGTGAGTCTGCAGCTTCGTTCCCCATGACTCCACAGTGTGCTGGAATCCATTGGAGATGAACAGTCTTAAGTTTTTGGAGTTGTGTTAACATTTTGTAGCATTCTCTAATTTTTGTTGACTTCTTTGTAGTATTTGAACATATTCCCTGAATTGCAGCTTTAGAATCCGAAAGAATTGCTGCCTTGTTAAATTTATTTAAGGGAAGATTTAATAATTGTCGGAGAGCAATGTGTATAGCCTCTATTTCTCCATCATGATTTGTTGTGTCTCTGCCAACAAAATGATAAAAGGAAAAATGTGAACACGTAACTCCAGCTCCAGTAAGGTTTTCCTTGGAGGATCCATCAGTATATATGTGCAGCCATTCTTCTGTGAGATACCTAGTACTGATTGTTTCCAGAGCTAGAAGTTTTTGTATTTCTTTTGGTGTGTCTGATTTACTTATTTCCGCTATTAATTCCAAATTGAAGGTAGGTTGCAATAATTCCAATGGATTTTCTCTTATAAGTAGATTTTCTCTGGTGTTAGGAATGGTCAATTTGGATTTAATCTGTGTTACCTTTTCTAGGAAACTACTATGAGTTTTAAGGATTGAAGGGGAGAGGTTCACTTCTGTCCATTTAGAGTTTGGCAGTCGTAACATTTTCTCGTGTTGGAGCAATGCTTGTTCTTCTATTTTTGTTGTTATTGATGGGGTCCGTGTTAAGGCAAGCATGGCATCAATAGGTGTGGATTTAACTGCTCCAGTGATTAGGCGAAGAGCCTGATTTTGTATTTGTTCAAGTTTATCGATGTTATGAGTCCTAAAGATAAACATTTTAAGGTAAAAAAACAATTTTCGACTTTTTGACAATTTTAACCAAAATTTCACTACCAGTGTCCCTTAGTTGGCTTTAACTCGCAGCCTTCTCTCCATAGAACCCGGTAAACGTGAATGACGCATTGTTCTGTCAGAATCTCTTGAATCTCCTGATCAGATAATCCCTCCAACGCACTGGTGTTTATCATACCGCACAAGGAGCTCAAAGTTCTGTGCATCTCAACACGTACAGGATAACTTGCTAGCATATTCGATTTCAGTATTTTAGTAGCCTGGGTAACTGAATGTGCTTCAACCAGGAGCATGCCATTGTGAGATCTAGTGCATGACTTTACTGGACCAGCAATGTTATCCAAACCCTTTTGAATGATAAATGGGCTCAACGATATAAATTGTTTACTTTCCTCGTTTCTAGCTATTACTAAGTAGCGAGGACCACAAGACTCAGGAAGTATCCTTTACACTTGCACTGTTTTTGTTTGGTGTTCTTTTAGCCACCATGGTGAGTTAATCCTCCACCATTGCAAATGTCTCCTATGGCATGCTCACATTCTGGGCGCCACCCCGGCTTAGGGGAGTGTCCTGGCCTGGACCTTGCTCACCCTAGGTTCTCACCTCCCAGGGTATAGACAGAGGGACCCAATCGCCTTCAGGAGTGCATCAGATCATGGAATGGCCCCTCCCCGGGACTGACCTTTATCAGTGGATACGAACACAGATACTACATGATAACCAGGGGCTGGGAATTACACGGTTACCCAGTCATCCCTTGCGTCTCCCCATCCACCTTCATCCCGCGCGTAGGTTTTCCATCAGACTGTGCTCAGGGAGGTATCAGGTTGGTGGTCGGTTTTGAGGTCAAACACAAAAGTGGACCAAAGTAGATTGGGCGTTTAGCATATGCTCTCTCACCCCTTAGAGGAACCCAATCAAGAGCATGGCTCAGGGCCTCAGGTGCACCAAACCCATACCTACTGTAGTAGGCCCCTGGAGGGACTGCTAGGGGGATATGGAAAATCAGTAGGATTTAAGGGATAAGTCAAGCTTTTTAAGAGCACAGCCAGCCACTTTGTAATGGCTTTGAAATTCCATTCTCTTTGCATGTCCAAAATATAAAGAAATGAATGACTTTTCATTTGAGAAAAGCGTAAGTATTGGGAAATTCTGACAAATAACAAGGAATATCTTTAGAAATGGTTCACTCCACAAAAACTGTATTTGACACAAATTGTGTGTTTTAACAAGATCTACATTTGGGAGGTAGAACTGGAACTTAAAAATTCAATGCCACAGCTGGGATTTTTTAAGTTCCAGTTCTACCTCCCAAACATTGCCCACACACGGCTTGTGTGTTTAAAAACACCAACAGTAAGTTTGTTGGCATAAATAAATAATAAGATCTACATTTTTTGTGAAATAAGATTTTGTCTCTTACGGTTACCAGTTATGCAAGTCATCCAGAATGAAGAGGACCTATGAAAACATTCGCAGAAAATTCAAGTTGCACTTCCATTTGTCATGGCAAGATATTAAACATATGGTATTTTGGTTATCCTTTAGAATAGCAGCCTCTGCTCTTTTGCATGGCCTAGCTCCTTCTATTGTCTTTAATTCCTGCTATGCATGGATGACGATGTTGCCAACGGTGGAACTGTGAAATCTGCAGAAGGATCTGAATATTGCCAACCACAGGAAATATGAATTGTGGAAAAGTGTTCTTCTTTGTAATATTACTTTGCAATCATTAAGTCATTTTAGTTCTCTTGCATGGAGGACTTACATTTTTACTTTCCCTACTGGTAAGTAGGGGAAGTATAGAATTCCACCCAAAAATTTGATGTTGAGATTTCACCAGAAATATATTTTAAGACCCCTTGAATCAAAAAAAAAAAAAAAAAAAGGCATTTTTTAGAAAAAGGTCTGTGAGTGCGTGTGTGTCAGTCTGTGGACAGCATAACTCAAAAACGAAAAGTAGGTTAAAAACCAAAGTCGGTATTCAAGTTTATTGTCTTTCAAGGATGCGACACAAAGATTTTGAAGAAAATAGCCCCACCCTAAACTACCCTTCACAAGGAAAATGTTTATTTTCTTGAAAATGTCTAACGATTTTGATTAAAATGTCATATGTTTGAGATATTTTTATGACAAATGAAATGTATATCTTGAATTTTCTGGCTATAGCCCCTGTAGTCTATTTAGTCTGGACGACTTTTGCTTAACTGGTAAAACGTCAGAGATAGACCAAATCATACTATAGAAAAAATGTTGTTGTTGTTAGCTAATGCTGGATTTCTGACAATGAAGTCATTAATCCTCTTGCTCTCCAACATTTTTCACTGATGGATGGGGCACTAGAAGTGGCCGGGCATATTTGAAGGTGGTCTCGATCCATTTCCTCTTGCAGATCACATAGAGGACAGAGCGGTGAAGAATATATCCCAATTCTGTTTAAATGTTTTGCCAGACAATCATGTCCTGTAATCAACCTGAAGGTTGCAACTGCTGTTTTTCGAGGATACTCAGGAATCACTGTTTGAATGTTTGGTAGTTCCCATCTTTTATTCTTTGATTTTTCATAGTAATATTTTGCAATAATTTTTTTGAATTCAGAGTTGACTAATCTTTTAGCTGCATAAAATGGTAAATTAACTATAGATTTCTGTGCACTGCTGGTACCCTTTTTTGCAAGAAAATCAGCTTTCTCATTACCACTCAGTCCACAGTGAGCCGGTATGCATTGGAAGACTAGGTGTTTTTGAAGTGCTGTTAGATGGCTAAGCATCTTCCAACATTCTATAATAGTTTGGTTTTTTGGTGACAACTTGGAAGCAATTGCTATAATTGCTGCCCTGGAATCTGAGAGAATAACTGCTTGATTAAAATGTGAAATTCTGTACAAAAGATTTTGTAGGGCCATTCGAATTGCTTCAATTTCTCCATCAAAGTTAGTAGTTCCATAACTTAAAGATTTGTAATAGGAAAAGAGGTGACATGTGACTCCAGCACCTGCTCCATCTTGGTATGATATCAATGATCCATCAGTATAAATATGGAGCCACTCATGTTCTGGAAATCTAGTATGGATTGTCTCTAATGCCAATAATTTTAGAACACTAGTTGGAGTATCACTTTTTTTAACTTCTTCTGTCAGGTGTAAATAATATGTGATGTCTAATGTATGTGTTGGATTGACTTTAGATATGAAGTTTTCCTTTGAATTAGGAAGGTGTACATCCTTCTTGATGTCTTGAATTTTGGGAAGAAAGCTCTCCTGAGTCTTTAGTGTATGTGTAAAATTTCTCTTGTGCCATGTATTGAATGGGAGTCTGATCAACTTTTCGTGTTGAATAAGAGCCGCTTTTTCTATTTCATATTCAATGGGATATTGGTTGGTTAGTATTTCCATAGCTGCTATTGGTGTGGTTTTGATAGCACCTGTAATTAATCTCAGACTTTGGTTTTGAAAGATTTGAATTTCTTTTGTGTTTGCTGTTACAAGAACTTCGCTGCAGTAAGTAAACAATGGTTTTATATATATATATATATTATATGTTGTGTTAAGCGTTGCTCTGGGACATCCCCACTTCATTCCTGTTAGACGTTTTAACAGTGAAAAAATGTAGATCTTGCTAAAATACACAATTTATGTCTAAATAACATTTCTTGTAGGGTGAACCATTTCAGAGATATTCCTTGTTATGTGTGTGAGTTTCAGAAAACTTAAAAACTCGTGAAGTGAAACATCATTCATTTTTTATATGTTAAGTGTGCAAAGAGAAAGGAATCTTAAAAGCTTTAAAAGATTTGACTATCGCTCAAAGCCTACTGTATTCTAATATTCCCCTTGCACATACAAGGAAATAAGTAATAAGATAATTTGTACAAATGTTTATCTCAACTAACACGAAGAAGATATAGGAATAAGAGTTTGTAAGAATGGTTAGTACAAGAGTAGAGAAAGTCATGCGAGTGCAACAGAGTTTTTCAAGCTATTATTATACCTCTTTATGCATTCGAGTACCGCCACCTTCATGATGCAGTGCTGGTATTTTCAACACATTCATATTTCTTTGGTTGGCAATTCTCCAGGCACACAGACCACACCCTTGGCATCTCTGGCAGAAGATTATCAAGTATGATTGGAGCCACTATTCTACAGAATAACTGGTATTTTAATCAAAATCGTTAAGTCATCTTTGATAAACAAATTTTTAAAAACATGTTCCATTTAAAGGGTTGTCTGGGAAGGGAAAAAATTCTTGAAAATCTTCATGTCACATTCTTGGAAGATGCCGAAACAAGCTTGGTATTAAACTGAATTTTCTTTTACAAGCTACACTGCTCACAGATGCATAGACATGCAAACACGCAGACCTTTTTCTAACACAGCCTTTTTTTCCAGGGAGTTCAAAGCATGTGTTTCACCGAAATCTCAGTATCAAATTTTTGGATGGATGGAACGCAATACTTTCTCTATTTCTATGTACATGGTAGAGAAAATAACATTATTTTTGAAACAAATTAGTGACACACTTCTAGCATTATCAGGCAAAAGATTAAATAGTTCAATTTCAAGTTTCCCAACTGTTAATTGCTTTAGATGTTCTACAGTATTTCAATCTCAACTGAATCTCAACATGATCTAGTACCATAATTATATGTGCTACTGGGTGATCAACAAGAGCAGAACATGTTTTGCAGCTCTCACCCAATTGGCACTGCTGCTTGTTATGTGTGCTGTGTGGGTGACAGCACTCCACAGTAAATATGCTATAGTTTGTCGCAAAAGCTATTTCCAACAAGAAACACAAGGTAAGCACTTAAAAATAGAAGTACTCACATATGGCAAGTCAATTATTCAAGCAATTCTGACATCTGCTTAGGAAAGTGCTCATTATATGCTGCAATTTCATCTCAGAAATAGCAACAATTTTTTCATGAATATTACCTATAAGTTCCTCGAAAGTGTGTGGATTTGTTTTGTAATCTTTCCTTTTAACCCTTCCAAGAGATAAAAATCGCAGAGGGATAATTTGAGGGATTCTATAGACATATGAATCATAAATGAACACTTTTAAGTAAACAGGATACCAGTATTCAAATTGAGCCATTTCACTTAATATGCACTGTACTGTGTCAACAAACATGCACCACGTTTTTAGGAGTTCAACTCACATTGAAGCCTCGTGCTTCACTGCCAGCCAGCTGAGAGTCATGGAACCCATTATGCTCTATGAAGATCACTCAGTATAACCTTACCAATTGCAAAACTACTAGCATGCCTATATGTTACAATTTCAATTATAGGGAAACTTCCACCATGTTAAGAAATTGATGGATGTACACCAAAAGTATTGTTTCTTCCTTTTTGAATTTAATATACCATATTTACACATGTATATACTCAGAAAGTGAAAATAAAATAAGAATTAACAATAAAGTTTGAAAAATGAAAGGTGAATTGCATCCACTTAGTTTTTCAAAGCATAATTACTCTGTATCATGTAACCCAGCAAGTAACATCAAGACATGAACTCTGTTTCTGGGTGGGATGCAACGCGTAAAGCAATAACTATACAAGACCACACTTATTTACAATTACCCAATTTCTTTTTCTAAAGTACCTACTTCATTTCCTCTTCGTGTATTTTCAGTAATTTCAGGTGGAGGGTACTGCTTTGGCCATATGCTAATCAGGGATACAAGGTGAGTAACAAATATAATTTCCAATTATTATTGTCTATAACGAATTGTTTTCCTGAAGAAAAAAAAAATATGTCAAATATTTGGAGTCATCTAGCTTCTTGGCAAATTGATATAAATGGTTTTTTATTTCACTGTCGCTCAAACATTGTGTGAACAATGCAGTAATGCATTTTTATGTTAATTTGAATGAGTTTAGCAACGATTTAAATATAGCAAAGTTAAATGTCTAAGATAAATGTGACATCATGTCACGTGTTCTCACCTTGGTTGAATGGGGGCATATTTGGATGGAGGGGAGATTAGGGGAAGTATCACCTGGCATTATTAAAAGCGAGGGGGAAGGATAGGGTAGGTTACAAATTTATGCCCCAGGTATAAGTATTGGTGGGTGGGGTGGCAGCTTTAGCTGTCATTTATAACAGGGAGATAATTAATTTTATTTCAGCCCAGTGATTTACAAAAGAACACAATTGTTTTAGGAAAATAGAAAGACGATTATTTATTAAAAGCAAT
This sequence comes from Tenodera sinensis, assembly GCA_030765045.1. Taxonomy (NCBI): domain Eukaryota; kingdom Metazoa; phylum Arthropoda; class Insecta; order Mantodea; family Mantidae; genus Tenodera; species Tenodera sinensis. Next base: position 199,050,949 of record CM060962.1, on the reverse strand, counting down.
TACAGTCCATATTCATACTCTTTTCGGTCAGGGCTTGAAGGAGGGGGAAGGGTTTAGGCTACCCTGACCATCCCACTGTCAGGTAAGGCATGTGATAGTTGTGTGCTGTCAGGTGTGAGCAGTTGAAATATTGGCATTGCGAACTTATTTTCAGTATCTATCTGGCCGAAAATTGCTTCGATGTGATTGTAAATAAGAAACCCAAATCTATAGGCCGGAGAAGATATCAGGGATGTGCAATAATCTGCAAACATGAACTAATAAAACAATAAAAGATATGCAATATTTTGTTGTACTAGTTACACCACGAAATTAATTTAACATTAATGGTCATCCTCTGAAAATATATTGTTGTCTTATAGATTGATTACCAGGAGCTGGCTGTTTTTCCATTATATCTTCAAAGGTACGATATTTGTTTTCTAGTTCAATATGGCATATTTAGTTAGGCCCATGATTCTTGTTTTAAATGTTCTTTATAGTATTTTAAACAAAGGCTCGAATTTCAGTAATATTTTTTTCTCCCGAAGATACCATTGGCTGCAATGTTTCTTCATAGTTCTGACCATACACATTCTATGGCATTCAAAGTACAATGATAACGGAGCAGTCTAACTACAGGGCCATACTTAGCAGTTAGTTCATTAACAGTGTGTATCTTGTGTTTATGACCAGATAAGTTTTTGCACCTGTAGCACTGTTGCTGGTGGCCTCTTTTAGCATTCACTTGTAATAGAGTGTAGAACGTTCAACGTTGCTTGCACTGTTTACATATGTACTGTGTGTGCCACCTGCTGCATGGAATTGTTTTTCCCTCCCTTACCCTACCTGGTGGCCAAAAAGAATATGAATAGACTGTACTACTACTACTACTACTACTACTACTTTAGTTCATAGTGGATGATAATTAGGGCTCAGATTTATAGGTAAATACATATTTTGTTTGCGTTCTATTACAAACTTGAAACTACGTTTAATGTTTTGGATGCCCACCTCTGTAGCATGGTGCTAGCACGTCTGCCTCACATCCAGGAGGTTGCAGGTTTGAATCTCGCTCAGGGTGAGTTATCCAGATAAGGTTTTTTCCGAGGTTTTCCCTTATCCTGAGAAGACTAATGTCGGGTAACCTAAAGCTCTATGGACCCTGGTTCATTTGAGCATAATTTCAGTTATTTCATTCATTCACCATCTGATATGACACTATGTTGGGCGGCGCCGTGGCCGAGCGGTTAGCGCGCTCGCCTACCACCTAGGCGGCCCGGGTTCGATCCCAGGGACCCGCATGTGGTATTCGTGGTGGACGAAGTGGCGTCAGGGCGGGTTTTCTCCGGGTACTCCGGTTTCCCCCGCCATCTCATTCCACCGGTGCTCCATCTTCATTCCATGTATCATCAGTGTCACCGCCTGCGGTGCCGTAGTAGTAAAAGCGGGCGTTAAACACTACAAACAACAACAACACTACGTTGGAGGACCGCACCAAAGCAAATATTTCAAGTTTTATTGCATATAAACATGCATATTTTCTGATTGTCTTATGTAAATAAACATTTTCAAATATTCACATAAATTACACAAATTGCATAAAGGAAAGCTTTTTTTAAAATAATTTTTAACAAGTCACCAACCAACTTCTTTAATTCTCAACTAAAGATGTCACAATGTTATTCATTATTGGAAGAACTAGTTACGAGGGTCTCTATGAAAGTTTTGAGATGTGAGAAAATGAAAGCTGATGCACTCAAACTGGATGCAGGATGGGATAACCCCATCCTTTGTGAGTAAACTTGTATCAGGTAGTGCTCTTCCATTCCAGGAATTCCAGCATTCGAGCAGTGCAGGGATGAACAACCTGCGGTGTGCATGTAGTCAGTCCTTGCAATGGAGCTTGGAAGAGAGCATTTTTGCTGCATTTTCTATGATTTTAAAAGTAGGTTAAACTAGTGCCAAAGCCTTGAACATTTGTCACAGGCTTTTGGGGACATTGCTCTTTCCCATGCCACAGTTTTTTGGTGATTTCAGGAGTTTAAAAGGTGCCAAACATCTTTGAAAGATGGGAAGAGAAGTGTGCATCCGGTATTGGATGTGACTGAGGAAAATATCGCAGTGTTGAGAAAAATGCTTCACGAAAATAGCTGCACAACATTTAAAGAAATAGAGGCAGAATGGCAGCATTGCAGATTGAATTGCCAGCAGTTTTGAAAATCCTCCATGATTCCTTCGTGTGAGGAGGGTCACATCCCGATGGGTGTCTCACAATTTGACAGAAGAACAAAAACATGCCCGTGTTGAATGGTATAAGAAAATGCTGATCAGATCTAAAGAGGGAACTCCAGAAGGGTTTCTGACATCGTCACAGGTGATGAAACCTGGATTTATTTGTTTGCTCTGGAAACCAAGCAGCAATCAGCAGTATGGATCTTTTCTGATGACAATCCATTGACAAAACTGAAGTGTCGCCAAAGTGTCCACAAGAAAATGGTTGGCCTCATTCTTCCTAAAGTGTGGTCTTGTGGCAACCACTTCTCTGGAGGAGCAAAGCATGGTTACTGCAAATTGGTACACCACAGTTTGCTTGCCAAAAGTTTTTGCTAAGCTTCAAGAATAGCTGCCATGCAAGGGATCCTTCTCCATTATGACAACGCATCCGCACACATGGCCAACATTACCGCTTAGCTCCTGGAGTCTACAGAGGTCGAACTTATGATTCATCCACCATATGATCCTAACCTGGTACCATGCAACTTTTTTCTGTTCCTGATGATAAAAAACTGCATGCCTGGAAAGAGTGAAAATACTCTCTTCCGAGCTCCATGCCATGGGTTGTTCACCCTTGTGCTGCTGGAATTCCTGAAGTAGGAGAGTTCCTACCTGATACCAGTTTACTCACAAAGGATGGTGCGATCCCAACCTACATCCAATTCAAGAGGATCAACTTTCATTTTCTCACATTTCAAAACCTTCGTAGTGACCCTCTATTCCTCCACTGCCATGTGCTTGTTTAAGCATATTACCACTTCACAGCCTGCTAGTCTACACACTGATACTTTTAGATGGCCATTAAATCACAGAGTCAATTAGTAATTTGTGAATCTGCAAAGTTTATACAACCTTCTGGTTGTGTTGTGGTGTTGGGAAGTAATATATTGACTATTATTTATTTATGCCAACAAACTTACTGTTGGTATTTTTAAACACACAAATCATGTGTGGACAATGTTTGAAAGGTAGAACTGGAACTTAAAAATTCAATGCCACAGCTGGGATTTGAACCACAGACCCTCCGCTTAGCAGGCAGGTGCTCTAACCATTAAGCTACTGTGACAACCTACCAGGTTGGCTGGTAAGTGGAGGGTCTGTGGTTCAAATCCCAGCTGTGGTACTGAATTTTTAAGTTCCAGTTCTACCTCTCAAATATACTGACAGTTTTGAGTTCACAGTGAATTAAACATGCCCGGAGTAAAAAGTAGTGCTCGTTACCATGTGCAACAACATGCTGTGAAATTTATGGTATTTTCATTTGTGATGGTAAAATCCTTTATTGTCAGCCATGTAAAGCCATGTAAACTATAATGACAGACCAACATTCATAACTAACACAACATTTAACTTCTTGAGCGATAGCCATTTAAAAGCTCCGCAGGCCGAGAACGGATACCCAATATCCAGCACAGGGCATTTAAATTGTTAAATGCGCTAAAAGTGCTTCCTAAATACACAGCTGTATTTTGCATAAATTTTAAGTTATTTTAATGAAACAAAAACTAGTATAAAACTCATTATATGCAGTATACATGTACATCATCAGCAATGTTGAGTTACATTTACAAATCGTTGAAATGGCACTATTTGTTTCACTGTGGTGAAAAGGTAACTTTGCTTTGTCGAACGCATCTAATATAATTTCTCGGAAAGAAACAGTAGTGGACCCATTGTATGTGTGAGCTATGTGTCAGCAAATCACAGCACAATGTGAAATAGAACGCTACTGTATGCGTGGTTTGAGTCATCAGAATAAAGCAGGTTTGCAATTTTTCCTTACACATGTTTCGTAACTTGGATATAGCCTGCTCCGTTTGTTTCTTTGTTGAAATACATACGTATACTTTCCTGCTTGTAGCTGAAGTGAGAAGCTTTTGAGTGTTACATCTCAGAGCTAAAACATGGCATCAACAAGCAGGGTTGCACAAAGGTTAGCGAGTGGTGGAAGTGTAAGGGCTTCTGAAATTACACACGATAATGTGGAGGACTTCTTGCTGTGTGACAGCGATTTGGATATTGATGGCAAATTTTCCGAATTTGAGGGGGGTGTGGAGGATATAGGTACGAGTAACAGTGAGGAAGAATGTGACCAACTTCCTTCAGGTGTTCGTGAAGAGTCAGCATTGTGGAGTGCTGAAAACAATTGCAATACAAACAGGCACATCTTCACGAGCACAGGGTCTGGTGTTCAACCCCAGGCTCAGCTGACTTCTGACAGCCAACCAATTGACATTTTTACAAAATTTTTTACTACCGACTTAGTGTCTCTCATTGTTTCGGAAACAAATGTATATGCGTGTAAGGTGAAGGAAGACCTGCTCTCTAAAGGTAAATTAGGACTTAAGAGCAGAATTCAAAGGTGGACAGAAGTAACACTCAACGAGATTTACAGGCTAATTGGTCTAATTATACTTATGGGTGTTATTTGTAAACCTGCATTATACATGTATTGGTCCACAGATGACATGCTAGCTACTCCTTTTTTTGGAAAATGCATGGCAAATAACAGGTTTACGTCAATTTTGCGGTTCCTTCATTTCACCTGCACAGAGAATGTAAATGACAAACTCCACAAAATTGGGCCTGTTTTCGATTATATTATTTCAAAATTTAAAGAAAATTATGTGCCTGGTGAAAAGGTCACTGTTGATGAAAGCCTAATGCTTTGGAAGGGCCGCTTAGGTTGGAAGCAATACATCAAAACAAAAAGGGCTAGATTTGGCATAAAGAGTTTTGATGTTTGTGAAAGTAAAATAGGATATCTTTACAATAGCTGCATTTACACTGGTCAAGGGACTGACAATACTGGAGACAAAGATTTGGGCTTATCTGGCTCCATAGTAATGCACCTAATGGAACCTGTGCTTGATCAGGGTAGGACTGTGTACTTAGATAACTGGTACAGCTCTCCTAAATTATTCATGGCCTTACACAAAAGAAAGACTAATGCAATTGGAACAGTACGTTCAAATCGTATTGGTTTGCCAAAAGATGTAAATACGAAGGCTCTAAGGAGAGGGGAAATGAAGGTGCGTCAGCTCCCACCTTTGACCTACCTTGCCTGGCAGGACAGGAGGGTAGTTACGGCATTATCCAATTGCAGTTCTCAGATTTCGATGATTGACACTGGAAAAACAGATGCCCATAAAAAAATGTGCATTTTCAAGCCTGACGTTATCCAGGAATACAATATGCACATGGGCGGTGTCGATCTAGTAGATCAGGTATTGCAAGCATATCCCTCTTTACGAAAAACAGTGAAATGGTATAAAAAGGTATTTTTGCAACAGCTGGATATAACCATATACAATTGTTTGGTAATTTGGAGAGCTCTAAACCCACACAAGACAATGACCTACCTGGACTTTGGACTATCAATAGCTCGCAGCCTAATTGAACAATACCAGGTTGAGAGGCCTCTTCATACTGGGGGTAGAAAATCCAAAACCCCTGCACCCCTCAGACTTCAAGGAAAACATTATCCTAAAAGGATACTGTCAACAGCAAAGAAGTCCTGCCCATCTCGAAGGTGTTTCGTGTGCCGCAAGAAGGGAATCCGCAAGGAAACTGGATGATCTGTGGCGAATGTGGAGATGTGCCCTTGTGTGTTTATCCCTGTTTTGAGGCATATCGCTGCAGAAGGAACATATAAAGGTGAGCCAGTAAAGCATATAGAATTTAATTAAATGTTTCATAAAGGGGGAAAATTAAAATAAGTTGAGTTAGTTAGAGGATAAATAAGGGTTAAATGCACAAATGCACAGGATATGTACACACGTCCATATCACTCATCCATCATTTTAAATGGACGTGATTTCACGTCCATATCCCTGAAGAGGTTAAGTGGTAACAAACAAAGCAGTTGACCCACTGCCAAGTACTGCAGCAGAATCTTCCAAATTTTCAGAGTGTTGTGAGGATTTGTGCACAGCATTAGTTTCAGTGGACACACCCATTGTGGAAGTGAACCAACCACAGTTTAAAACATTCCTGACGAAATGTATAAATACTGACACACCTGATGAAACAACTTAGCAAAACCATTACCTTCCCAAAGGCTATAAAGAAACCACACATATATATGCAAAATATGAGCTAATGAGAATATATGGATAAGCATAGATGAAACTCCAGTTTTTACCGACAAGAAAGTTGGAAACATTTTACAGGTATTGAAGAATGATTCTGAAATTTCAAAGTTGTCTTTTCTACTGACCTGCCAAGGTATGTCTGCTGCAAACCATGTAACTATTGCCAGATTATTTAATAGAGCAATGCAGATATTGTGGACAGATGGTGTATGATATGACATTGTTTTGATGCTGCACCATAAATGAAAAAGGCAGCAACAGGACATGCAGTCAGTCAGTTATCCTAAAATAATTCATGTCACATGTGTTGTGCATGGATTGCATAGAATATGTGAGGAAATTATAGCCATGACTCCTGACACTGGCAAATTGATTTCTAATGGGAAAAAATGTTTAAGTCACCTAAAAGGATAGAAATTGTTCAGAACAAAAATCCAAACACAATGGTGCTGCTTGCACCTGTGGTGACTCACTGGATAACATGGTTGACTACAGTACAATACTACGCAGAAAACTCAATGGTTTTGCTGCTGCCATAAATGAACCAAATTGTAACGATGCCAGTTCAATTAAAATTCTTCAAGAACTTTAAAGTGACACGGTGTTAAGAAATTTCTTAGCATATATTTCTGCAAATCTGCTGTTTCCTTTGTGATCCCATAAATAAACTGGAATCAGTAGGAATGCCTCTGAGAGGAGCGGTTTCAGCAGTCAAGGATGTGGGAGGTAAAAAAAAATAATAAAAAAACCACCTACAACAACCATGTTCTTTCTGGTCGTGCAGCACAAAAGTTAACAGGAAAATAGTGGCTTTAACATAATGTGTTACATTTCAAATGTGCTGGATGGGCAACATGAAGAAATTATTGATGTGAGTGTGACTTTCCACGTTATAATTATGCTACACTTACTTCTTGTGACATGGAGTGATTATTTTCGAAATTCAAGACAATTGTGACAACTGACAATGTTTCAGGATGGAAAATTTAAAGCATGTGGTCATTTGCTATAACTGTACAGTACTTGGGGATCCCTTCCAGGAATAAGGTATGGTGAGTACCACGTATATTTATGTTAGCTCAGCCATTCAGATCTTTAAAAAAAAAGTTTTATTTGTTTTAAAACATGTTTTTGACAGTTTAAGTGCAAAGAAATAAATATTTCCCAAGTTGTTAGCACCTAAAAATCCGAGCCCAAATGATAATTCACTGGTCTGAGAAAAGAAAAGAAATCTTAGTCCTGAAAAAATTTGTTTTCTTTTTGTGTAGATATAGTCATCCTGAATAAGGGAGCATCAGAATATTTCCATCACCACCATTTTTGGGGACTTAAGATTCAAAGAAACTTAACTATTATAATCCTAATGCTAATTGGGTTACTCATCCAATGCACAGCCCGAACTACTAGATCTAGAAGCTTCCAATTATAGAAGTGAATTTCGTCAACAAAGCAAACAACCACAAAGGAGGGATTTTTCTAAATTCATCCCTTAAGGGGCATGGAAGGGGATTGTAAATTTAAGATTTTTCAAAAATGAAGTGTCAGAACAATCAAATTGAGCACAGACGATCTTCATCAAAATCACAAGGCAGAAAATATATTATTTACAGGTAAAACCGTACCTTGCAACATTTATTTTGTTGTCCTCTTTCTCTTATACTGCATGGGTGGCATCTCTCATATTAGTGTCCAGCAGAAATCAGCCAAGAAACCAGCAACATTTGTTGCATAAAAATAATCAGTTTCATGATCACAAGGTTCCCGCCATAGCATTGAACAGCAAAAGGCACTGATTTTTAGTACATTTTAACATCCAGTCAGCCCCCTTGAACAAGTATTATAACGATAGTTCGGAGACCACACTTTATCGTCATCACTAGGCTTTGAACCTTTATACACCTATCACAAAATGAGACGCTCGCAAGTTACCTACCACACAGGCAGAGCTTGACATCATTGCTCCAGTACAGTGACAGCACAAAGCACACTGCCTATAGTGCATAGTGTCTCTCGAATAGGTTCACTAGTTCCACACAGTAAAAGGTCTGCAGCAGAAAATCGAAATATTCGCGTATTGCTGAACTTGTGCTAGAATTTGGAAGTGAATATTTTACTGTAAATGGTGACAGCAATGATTGTAAGCTATAAAACAACGTTATATACAATGTTTATGCATTGACTGTACCTAGTATCCTCTATGTTGTGATCAGGTGACAGACTGACCCCCTCCCACTTGCTATTGCCCAAACTCCATAAATTTTCGTTCTCTGTATGAAGGTTTGTTCCCTAGTCATCATTAACCTTAAATCTGAAGTATAGATTGTAAGCTTTCTTCACAATAGGATACAGGTTTTCTTTGGGATTCTTTGGGGATTTTAATGTAAAACCTTCACATACGTAACAGAACATATCAGATATCTTGTGACAAGATCGGGACATAGTTGATGTTCACTAGCACACGCAATAAACACTATTAAAAAACACTGCAGTACACTGAACTTGTATACAGTTACTAAAGGGGCACTATAATTGACCTGAATCCGTTTCTGAATTAACAGTTTCAAAATATTATTTTAGACTATTGTGAATAAGAGTATAAGGAAGGGTAGCAGCTTAATTTCCACTTCACCATGCTCACATTAGGTCACGTACCTGCCACCTGGTGCAGCCCTCCATGTTCATGCATTGTCATGATTGTATTACTTCAAATATGACTTTAATGACTTAACTAAGAAACAAAAACATACATTGTAGTATTCTTTTACTGTCATATAACACATAAAATACCAAGAAATTAATATAAAAAGAATTTTGTTATCAGTGACTAGAGAATCTTGTAATGCTAAAATCACTATTTTGCAATAATGATGCCCCTTGCTCTCGAAACTGTGGTTCATGGAGAGATTTCATTACCAGTTTTGGATTGAGAGTAGGTAAGTATACAATAATCACCCATTATTAATTTCATAAGGGCCAGAAATGTTGCAGACCAGTGTAATGTGCATTATTGGGAAAATCTGTAACCCTTTATGTCAACATTGTTTCAACCCTAAAATACATGGTTTCGATTGTTTCATTTCTCTGCTTCTTTAACTATGGGAAACCGAATCTTCATTATTACTTTAATGAGTGAGTGAGTGAGTGAGTGAGTGGAATTTAAATGCCCATCAACAGCTAGGTCATTTGGACCCTACTTGAATACATAATTTCAGTAACACTAACACCTGTCAGGCATAACATTTTTGTGTGGATTTGCCTAAGGAAGTGGCTGCTTCAGCAGTACAGTAAAAACACTGGACAAGTATTTTGTTTATATCTGAGGGCAGTGCTTGCCTCAAAACACATGTCGGTTGGGTGTTCTGTTTACCACTGAAGGCAGTACTGGCCTTGAAGCACATGTTGGTGGATGTTTTGTTTACATCTGAGGGCAGTGCTGGTCTCGAAGCACATGCCAATCAGGCTGCTGGCATGTGCAAGGACAGTTTAGCATTGCCATTTACATTGCTGAAAATATGAAAATTTTTACAAAACAATTAAACCTACTGAAATGAAACTTAGTGTTTTATAGCTAGAAATTACTTCTGGGCTTAAAATCCATGGTCTGCTGGAGTTTAGTGTTTTATATTTTTCATACCTGAATTTATTAATCATGTTATTCTGGCTGAAGCAGTACGTTCCACCTGTATAATTTGAAGTTAATATTTTTGGTCCTAGTGGCTTCAAATCAACAGTTTTATTGTACTAGTATTTATCACAATTTTACAGTAAAAATATGTCTGCTTTTGCCTGCCTGGGTGATAACAGAAATGATGTAGTTCAAACAGTCTATGCAATTATTTTTCTCTGGAGAGGTCAGGTTTTATAACTGTATTGTAATGCCACCTAAGTGCTCAAAAATCTATCCCAACTATACCAAATGTCAACCAGTTTTGTGAACACACAATTCTGACTGCTTGGTTTGGTTTCAATCTAATACACTTACCCAACAACTGCAATCCTATATTGTGGTAATCCAGGATTAGCTTTTCAGAATGAAGTGTTTGGCAAGTAGACATCAAAACTTATCTTCGGGATTTTTTCTGAAGCACAAAAATGATCCTCTTGCATGTTAATGGACCTGATGATTTGAAGCTTAGAAAGGACATTATCTGTTTAAAAAAAAAAAAAATATTAATCTTAAGACACCACTTATACAACAATTTGTTTAATAATGTCTCATTCCTAAGTGATTTTTTTAAAGTCTGTATACGACACATTTCATTTTTTCACTTTGACAATATTGTTCTTTTTTCTATTTCCCCCTATTTCCTTCATTCTTAACCATTTATTATACACATGAACAAAAATGTTTACTGTTACGTTAATAGTATACTTTGTCATTTTGGCAACCTTGCATTTGAGGAAAGTAGAAATAATACAAATACACAGAATGGAGAGAATTATTATAAAACCTTAAAAAATCAACTATGCTGTGAAGATTAAAATTCCGAAGTTAAATAAGTAATTAATAATATGCACACTTCATTCAACTCTGAAGTACTCTACAATTTTCTGCAATTAATTAAAACATTGTACCATTATGACATCCATGTTTATAAAATATGCAGGAAATGTGATGCTCCTCTAAACACCCTCTTTAATCTTTCCTGAATAGCGGTCTCCACTGATATCAGTTTTTCTTATAACATGCTCCTTCAATAATGACAACAGAAGTATAATACACTTAACCTTATATTGCACACCGGTCCAGCAGCGAAGAAAGCCGAAGTGTTGAAGTCACGTGACTAAAATGGCTGGACCTCACGTGACATGCATCACGTGACTATTTAGAAAGTTGAGCGGGAAAGGTAAGAAATACGCGCGAATAGTGATATGGAGTGCAATATGGAAGTGATGGAAGTGAGCCGAAATAAATTTATGGAGTGCAATATGGAAGTGACGGAAGTGAGCCAAAATAAATTTATGGAAGTGATGGAAGTGAGCCAAAATAAATTTATGTGCTCGGAGTATGGGAGGTGGTATAAACAGAGGCAACATTTGCGGAGCCACGCTTCCACAGCTCACCCGGGAAGAGTGAATGCCATTGCACCTCTCCAAAAAGTTCCATTTAAGTGCAGTCTTTTCAAATTCGAAGCATCATCAGAAAGTACTTTATACGAACACTTGGAAGTGATACACGATAGACGTGTAAAATTGGAAGAACTGGAATTCTCATCATTCGGAGACTTCAAGAGTTGGAAAGAAATAACTGAGGCGGCAACACGGTCATTCTTTGGGAAAATTCGTTCCAAAATTGCTTCTCAAAGTGTAACATATTATTATGCTTGTCACCGTTCAGGGAATTTTGTCTCCAAAGGCAAAGGTATTAGACATTTAAAGCTGCAAGGGAGCAATAAAATTGGTGCAGTATGCCCGGCAAAGATGAGGGTTACTGAAGATCAACAAGGAGTATGCAAAGTCAAATTAGTTTCGACTCATATTGGTCACCAACATGAATTAGGTCATTTGGGATTGACAGAAAAAGAAAGGAACAGTATAGCTGTAGATATTGCTAACAAAATTCCTTTTCAGGCTATACTTGATAAAATACGAGACTCAGTATCCGCCTGTAATCTAGAACGGATACATCTGCTAACCAGACAGGATTTGTACAACATTGAGCGATCCTATAATTTGTGCTCCACATCAGTCAGGCATCAAAATGATGGGACCAGTGTTGAGGCTTGGGTGCATGAAATGAACTCAAATGATAACACTTGTGTGTTATTTTATAAGCCACAAGACACAGTGAACGAGTCCTACCCAGAACTAAAAAGCACAGATTTTGTGTTAATTATAATGACTAGTGCTCACTGTGAAATGTTGAAGAAGTATGGGAATAACTGCATTTGCATTGATGGGACACATGGGATGAATAGCTATGGTTTCGAACTTACAACACTTCTGGTACTGGATGATGTTAGACAAGGGTTTCCATGCGCCTTCCTCATTTCAAGTAGAAATGACTGGCAAGTGCTCTCCATATTTTTCCAATGCATAAAGTCAGAATTTGGAAAACTTTCCCCGAAAGTTTTTATGTCTGATTTAGCAGAATCTTTCTTTAATGCTTGGATTTCAACAATGGAAACCCCTAAAATGAGTCTCTATTGTTCATGGCATATGGACAAGGCATGGAGAAAAAATATTAAGAGCAAAATCCAAGGTCAAGAAAAACAAACAAACGTTTACAAGATTCTTAGAACAGTCCTAGAGGAAAGAGATGAGGCAGCATTTCAAATTATGCTTCATGCCGTACTCAAAATCTTGAACAGTGATCCGGACACGGCTGAGTTTGCCTCATACTTCGAGGAATACTACATGACTAACGTAAAAAGCTGGGCTTACTGCTAAGGCTGCATGCAGGACTTAACACAAACATGCATATAGAGCGAATGCATCACACACTTAAATATTATATTTACACGGAAAGGTGAAACGTCTGGACAAGGCTATAGGTGCACTAATGTCCTTTGTTAAAGACAAGCTATTTGATAGACTTATTGTGCTTACAAAAGGCAAACTAACCAGCAAAATAAGGAACATTCATAATAGGCACAAATCTAGCTTACAAATAAATAAGGAAATGGTCATAAAGGAAGGCGAAGGATGGAAAATAGCATCCTCTTCAAAAGTACACAAGATTTACTTTGTACAAGATAATGAAGTTCAATGCACATGCAGATTAATATGTAGTGAATGTAACACCTGCATTCACAGATATTCCTGCACACGTGTTGATTCCAGCATTAAATGGAACATGTGCAAGCACATACATAGTGTGTGTCAAATGCAAATTGGCCATAAACTTCCTGTGAAACATGCTCACGACTCCAATGTACTTGTTACAAATTGTGAGGGTCCTTCAAGTGGAAGTGAAATCCAGCACATACTGCATCAAGTTGGTAAAGACAATGCATCTATATGTGAAGAAACAAACAAACAACTTGAGAAAATAATAGAATGCTGTAAGGGACTTTCCACAACGGCGGAACTAGAGGTGCTGAAGAGAGGTGCAACAACAATAACCTCAACTATGACAGCAGTTCGCAACCAACGTGAGTTGCCAAAATCAGCAGAGACAAGGAAAAGAAAAATAGAGCCACAAAGGCGGCTCTTCAACACTAAAAAGAAACGAAGTTCCCACAGGAAGCAGTTTAAAAAACCAGAGGTAGCAGAGACCCTGAACATTGCAGTATCTTTGCTGCAAGAGAACTCGCATGAATAAGTGCTAATGTAAGTTATTTTAAATCATACTATTTACTAAAATTAAAATTGCAGCTAACAGTACCTGAGAGTGACGGTTTAAGTGAGAAAAATATATCTGTGTGTAATATTGGTATTTGAGTGCACCCCGAGCCAGACCTCCCAGAGGGGATAAAATCCCTATGCTGGTACCGGGGATCGAACCTGGGTCCTCTGCACCAGAGGCAAGTGTGCTACCAACTGTGCTACAGAGGCGGTTTCCCTGTCAGTTCTCTAAAAGAAATGGGGCAAAATTGTATTGTCACGTATGTGATTGAGAAGTACCTATTTTATATTAAGTTATAACATTTTATTAAGCTTCTAAATTTGTGATAAATCACATTTTACAATTCCTTTAACTTGTTACACATAAATTAAATTAAGTAAAAATTGAAGCTATTAACAGTGAAGCAACAAGATTCTAAAATAAGAACAAATTAGAAACTAAAAACTTCACTTATCTTAGTATGTTGATATCCTTTTTCTATTTTACTGACCCAGGGGTTTCAAGCTATATCCAGCTCATTCTCAAAGTCATATAAACAAAATCGTTGCCAAGCTACAATCTTTTATTTTTGTGAAAAACAATTATTCATATTCAATTTTTTATTTACCAATCTCTGAAAACAAAAATTTAAAAATACAATCCATAGAGGGCAATTCAAAGTTCATGACATGGTTCCTGTTTTTTAAAATAAAAATTTTTTCCCAAACCATTAAATCTATCGGATTACTTAACTGTTTTAATAATTTAACCTCTGAATTAATTTCATGATTAAATGACTGCTGGAATGGTTGCATCATGCGATGTCACGTGTCTTAAGAATTTTCTAGAACATCCCGTTCACCAGGGCGTTGGCATACCAAATATGGTAAAAGCCACCATTGCAATTGCAAGACCCCCATAGAGGACAGGACGCGTTATAACCGGGCGCTAAGAGTTCACTCGTGAGGAGTCTCGTCCAGGAACTGCTGTGTGCCGTGCTCCACGCCGCTTGGGTAGCGGTCGCCACCCGACCAGTCAACTATGTTGATTGGTCCTCCCGACTTCATCAACACAACTTGACATCGTCCGTAACGGGTAAGCCTATTCAACCCTAAATTGTAAACCAACACTGCTTTACTGTTGTTTCAATACTAATACAAAATAAACATGTTTCAAGCCAAACAGTATCTTTCTGCTCTACCATCTGATTACAAAGCTATGTCCCCCAGTTACAACCAAGTTGTGACATCAGTGTTAGAGTCACCGGGTAGGTTGTGACATTATTGGTGGAGGCGCCGGCTTCGCTAAATTTTCGCGAGAAGTATGGTTTCAATCTCGGTAGCCTCTAAATTTTGGTATTTCTCTTGTCTTATGTTGAAGACGTTGGTTTTCCTAAATGTTTTGAGAAGTACGGTTTCGGTCATGTACCTGTTGAATTTGTATAGTTTTCCTTTGTCATATGGCGGAGGCACGGCATCTCTGATACTTTTTATAGATATGGTTTCCGTTCCAAGTCTCTTCATTATTAACATCAGACTTATTGTATGTTTTAATGTGTGCTTTGTAAAATATTGACATGTGTGACCCGATTGTCTTCCTTTTCTAAATTTGTATCTCCTGTTTTCAATGTTAAGACCACCTAAACAGAGGCATCCACATTTTATTTCAAATCATCAGCAATAAAACGATTTTTGCCTGTATGGTTTCCTTAATATTGCTGGCTCAATTCATGGGTTATTTAAGGGTTTATTATAATGTAGAAGTCTGAAGTTCTTACATATGTGATGTAATATTCAACCAGAATGTTAATATTCCCCGC
Source organism: Tenodera sinensis (assembly GCA_030765045.1). Taxonomy (NCBI): domain Eukaryota; kingdom Metazoa; phylum Arthropoda; class Insecta; order Mantodea; family Mantidae; genus Tenodera; species Tenodera sinensis. The sequence continues at coordinate 199,035,513 of CM060962.1, read as the reverse complement.
CCACCCTTCCCCCTCCTGACACGAATATGCCGCACATTTATTTTAGGATTGGTTTATTTCTGGACATACACATCACCTGTTCTAAATTAGGAGCGATAGTCCCGTTAATATGGCGATAATTACATTGATAAGGTAACTTATAATTTCTTCCTTGAAACTGTGTTAGTCCTATAAATTCTCAATTATCTAGGTGTATGAGCACGGAATGTCAAACGTTGATGAAAGTTAAAGCAAATGCAGCAGAGCAATTAAAAAAAAAAAAAAAAGACAGGAAAAGAAACAAGAAAAATAAAATAATACCAAAAAAAAAAAAAAAATACAAAAACTAATGTTATTCCCTAAACACGGGTAATCACTTTTGGCTTGAGTGATCATACTAATTAAGTTGTTTCATATTGTTGAGATACTCAATTTATTACTTTATTTCGCCCTAATACATTTTTAAGTCTGGATTTGTTTATTCAACATTTTAATGTCTTGAACTTTCAATTCATCTCAATTATACTTTTTGAGGTTACTGTACTCTGTTCAGGAAATATTTATATACATAGCGATCAAACTTGCGCTCTAATTTTTCTGCAGTAGCACAAGTGCTTAGTAAATAAATTTTCACAAATATTTTTGGCTCAGAGATACCTACGCTTAATAAAAATGTAAATGTGTTAAAGTTACGAAACTGATAGGCTTGTGCAGATTTCACTAAGTATCCTCTCATCAAATATTTGGCGTATAATAATGCTTTCTTTGCTATCACTGGTAACAAGTATTGATTTTTATAGAACGATGGCTGTTTATCTTTCTGTTTCTGTTGTTCATCATTGGGCTAAATATAACTGCAAACAATACTTCTCTACAGAATTCACCAGACCTTTCTGTTGTAACGCGAAAAATACTTTCCCCTTTGTAATTATCAATTAGATATATTAATTTTGTTTCTCGTAGGAATATTTTCTTACAATTCAATCGTTATGTGATTTTCTAGTATCCCATTATCCGTATATTACAAATTTTTTCTGTGAGTGTATTTAATTTCAAATACTAGAAATAACATAGGTAAGTAGTATTAAAAAAAAACCTATTTATCTATTTCTAAATCATATTTTGGTGTTAAACTCCAACCATTCAGCCAATCTTTAATTAAATTTAATTTCCTATAACAAGATTCATGTCATGATTGTGAATTACGTTGTACAGAAATTGTCAAAACTGATCTATACATTAAATTAATTACCAAAACATAATAGAATTCAAACCTACAAGGCAACACAAATAACTATAGTAACGACCAAGAAAGAATAACACACATATTCAGTTTTATTGTTTTTACGAACTATAAACCTTCTGTGCATAAGACTATGTAACTTATTTTCACCCACTTGGAGAATAATGTGTTCAATACTTATTGAAAGAACCTAAAGGAAAATGATAAATGAACGACATATTAAAACGAAAACACAAAAGGAGACTTTAGAAATACTGCGTTACTATCCTACATTGTTCACTTAATCCTCTCCATATTAAAGTTCACTGCAGATCTTGCTGAACACATGAATAGTTTTCAGCTTAATCATATTGTAATTACATCACTTGTCAATTCCTATTTATTCAAACAATTTTAAACTACGAGCAAGTTCATATATCAATTACTAGGCTTTTATGTATCAAATACAGGTTACATCACTAAAAAGTATTTTACGATTGCTATAATTATCACTTTTCTTTGAAAAAAAAAAAACATCAGTGTGCTTAATTTTAAATACTCTAATTAGCATAAAAAGAACCAAATCTCGAAGAAGAAGAAATATTGTTTTCTTTGCTTTCCATTTATAAGGAGATAAATAACTGCATTTATTTTTAGTTTAGGATAAAAGGAATGATTTTTCTTCCAAAGTAGATAAATTATTGTCGCCTAATGTGTACACACTTCTGCACTTTGAACCTACACATATAAATTTGAACACATGGATAATACCGAAATATCATGCAAATTAACTACATTAATACTACTCTTGATACCTAATGTTCACTACTCCTTTCATTTACTTTTAGAGTGTATTACTGACAGCTAATAACCTCACGTATTCTACTGGTACGTTTCATGAATTACATCTATTTCTAAAACTATTTACGAAGTTCGTCTGTTTTTCTACTCACGCTTATACGAATTTATTCAGATAAAGTGAAAATCCAATAGCGATGGAAGTTATGAAATCAATGCTTAAAAGCTTAAATAGATGCACATTACATTGTTTAAGTTATTGGCGTACCGGAAGAGTATGCTGGTTTTTCTAATAATAATTACATAGTACTATATACAATAGCAAAATATTTATTCAGTTTATTGATAGTGAACTGAGATAATTTTATTTTAACGTTCCATTAGGATTTTTCTTAGATAGATTTCTAATAGACTGCGGTAATTTGTCACACAATGTTGAGATTTCAGCAAAAATTTATTTTGGAGTTACAAATTTTGAAAGTTAAAGTCAATAAGCTGACGAGAGATATGTGCATCAATATTCGATTTCAATTTGAAAGCGTGTAGCACAATGAATATTACATTGTCAGATATATGTGGAATCATTAGAATTATGTTACACATCTGTTTATTTCCATATTAGTAATTCTGATTTTTCTATTTACCTTTTTTGAAGATTATGTGTGAACACGATGCATTTACACAAGAATTGACTACACGAAACACCATTGAGTCAAAATTAACCTGCATCTTTTTCTTTCTAAAATAATAGATTTACAGAAAATAAATGATTAAATCCTACCTTGGATTAAAAAAAAAAGTGCATTTACAACAGAACATTTAATTCCTTCCTTACATAAACCTTGTATTCTAAACACTATATCTGTATAACTCGACCACAATATTATCTCATTCCGGCTGTGTACCTTCCGGAAGTATGCGAATGCAGAATCCTGCAAGGTCAAGTACAAAAGATAAGCATGATAGAGTAGTTATTTCAGTGAGTCGTCTTCCTCCACTATTTCCGTAAAACACTTCCATATGCGATAATATGATAGCGTGACATAGAGAGGTATTATTTATTTTTCACATCCGTCTATGCATACATTTTTCAACAATTACAAACATTCACACAATTATCTTTCTGCCATGTGTTAGTGTTGATTCTTAATGAAATCAGAGAAAATACTGAACGACTGAAACACAGTATTGCAAGTCTGTGTTTAATTTTTTTGTTTCATGAAATCTCATTGTGTTTTCCTTGAGTTATGTTTGCAGAGATATTGTTCAATTGTTAACAAGGAAACAATTGACTATGCCGTCAAGAGCTACCTGTTGGAAGTGCTCCGCACCTTCATGATGATACCGCCTTCATTTTATTTCAATAGGTACTATCATTTTTTTGTTTTGTTTTTCATACTTACATAAGCAGCCACTAAAACGTAACAGTTGAGTTTATGGTATTTGTCTGGATGTGTTTCAGCTACCTTTTACTGATTTTGTATTTAAAATAAACTAGGTGTCATCAACTAGGGTCATATTTATAATTTTCTTTCTCTTCTTTTGTAAAGAGAGATATGAATATTGTGATTATATTGTTAGTACATAGGGGATGTCAGAGTACTTTTTATTTGTTGTTTTATGATTATGAGATTTATGAGATACAACTTTTTCAGCGGGAGTGCCGCAGGGCCCCCGAGGAATGGAGTTGGTGACGCGATATTTAGGGAAGTATTGCATTCTTTCATGGATATATTGCAAGATTCCATGAAATGTGGTTATTATTGAATATAATGAAATGATGAAACAAAATGGTTCTTATATTTGGCAGGTAAACCGCAAGGTCCTGACAGACTAAGATCCTGAGAGATAACTGATGAAATACAAAGATTATTTCATCTTGGCGGGTAAGCCGCGAGGCCCCACCAAATGGTAATTTTGAGAGATTATAGTTCAAAGAACTATTTAGAGTTAATTTTTCCTGTGCACAGAGGCCGATGAATTTTGTTTTATGTAGTTAATAAGTGGGTCGCTCCCATAGATATTGTTGAGAGATATTAATATGTGAATTTGCGGAAGAGTACCGCATCTGTTATAATATGTATTATATGGACTCTGACAACTTCTATTGTATTTTAAGATTCCTTAAAAAAATCATTCAATGTGATGACAGCCAATGAATTTGTCAAATACTAGTTATTGTGACCTTTTAGATGAACTCAGCTCAAACATGTATCCCTACCTCTGTTGCTGCTTATGATGAGTTATTACGAGCTTCCCCTTACCTTTGTAACTCATTTATACTTCATACCACATTGCATAATGTATTTTAGAAAGCTCGTCAAATTGTTCAATCTGTTCTGATAAATTATGTAGTTTCCTTAGGGATTCAGTCTGTAATCTTAAGGATGCCATAATTCACTGTTAGTTCGTCGATAAGACCTTCTCTAAATTTTAGATATTTTAGATATCACATAGCGAGTGCTATGATGCACGAATCTCCCATAATTCATTCTAAATAAATATAACAAATAGGGAATGTTACAATGCCCATACAAGCATTATTTGACTGACTTGGAGGGACGTTTCTTTGACCATATAGCCAACTAGGACTGCGCAGGCTATTTATTGGCGAAGGACGGTACCTTTAAGTTTAGCGGTATGCTTTCATTTTTAGATACTTATGCTATCATTGGGCCATGTTTTTTTCCTCTTCCGTCGCATGCAAGTTCTCCTTGGTATTTTTGTTTTACATTATGGTCACTTGGATATCCTAGAAGATTACATCACTGTATTCCTATTACTGGTAAAATTCTTATTTACTCCAGCTATGTAGTTGTTTTAACCTTATTAGTTACATTCTTATAATGATGGAATAGAATTCTTTATTGCCTTGTTTAATTTTGATTATAACACTATTATGTTAACAAGAAAAAGCTCCATTTTATAACAATACTGAAAGTTTCAATTGTAATTTAGTTCACTATATTCTTGTGCAACATAATCTATCTTATTCATGTTGATTTTTCATTATGTAATATTTTGTAATTTCGGTGAAACATCTGTGTAAACTGCAAAGTATACTAGTAATGAGCAGATTGGTTTGAAGCCTTCCCTATGTGACTTATTTTTCTTCACTGAATTTTTTTTTTCTCTCACATTAAATACCTTTTAATATGCAAACAACAAATATCAATTTTGATATGGAACTTTATTGTTCGATTTTATTACCTAGATGTTTCACTTAATGTATGTCATAGCTTAACTCATTACGTACATTACATTGTCATTGTTTTATTAAGCTCAGTTGTAGCACCTTTACTATAAAACCTTTCCCTCTTTTTTTCCCCTCTCCTTCCATATTGCTTTACGTACCTTTTCCTTCCCGTATTATACTCCCACTTATTCTTTTTCGTTCTCCCTCCTTTCGCACATTATATTCTTTGATTCCCTCTGCCTTCCTATATTCTACATAAATATTGTGTCCCCTTTTATTGTATATCTTCCTAATTCCTTTTTATTTTTGTGTTCTTTTGTCACCCGCACGGCCTACGCCTACACGTCTGAGACACACCACTCTGCAATGAGGACTTTGGAGGCACATACGCACACACTTAGTCGTCTACGCTTCCTCTTGAATGAACTGTAACACTGCATTTCCCAAGTGGAATATTGAACTTCGAGTGTTGAGCATGTATTTAAAAGCCTGTAAACTATTCTTAAAAATCTCTAGGTGTAACGCCGGATTTCCTGCAAGGACCACATTCTCTGGACATAGTGAGAAGGCGCAGGAAATAAGTGTACTTATCGTGACTGAATAGCAGTTTATGTGCCAAAGATAATCCTGATGATCTGCGTTCAGCGGTATAGACATGCATGCATGGCAATCTACAGTGTGTTCTAAAGGTGTCCCAAAACTCGAAACAGTTTCCATACTGCTGGCACAGCGTGTTTACAAGGACCTCCTTCAACGTGGAATCAACAATGTAACTTCTGTTTTCCTTCCCTGTTAGTTTTATCCACTCCTCCCCCCTGTAAATCCCTCTTACTCTTTTATTTTGCAGGTGCTACACTTTTTGGTTTTGTTTTATTTCTGTGTATACAAGGAAATACTTCCGTTTTATATTTATCTTTTGATTTTGCACCTCGCAAGTATGCTTGGTTGCCTATGTATACATACAATAGTATTTGTAATTAGGCTAGTTTGCAGTGTTTGGTCCCTCCCTTTTCATTACATAGGAGTATCACTTTATGTTACATTCTTGTTGTTTTTAGCTGGCGCCAGGCGTCGCCTTTCTAAACGTTGCGGGATATGTCACGTATGTGATTGAGAAGTACCTATTTTATATTAAGTTATAACATTTTATTAAGCTTCTAAATTTGTGATAAATCACATTTTACAATTCCTTTAACTTGTTACACATATCTTAAGATATATATGTGACCGGACATGGGTGGTTCACCACTTCCTATGGTAGTCCCTATGGACTTTTCTATGATGTCACCCTTCCACATAGTAACTGCTGGAATGGTTGCATCATGCGATGTCACGTGTCTTAAGAATTTTCTAGAACATCCTGTTCACCAGGGCGTTGGCATACCAAATATGGTAAAAGCCACCATTGCAATTGCAAGACCCCCATAGAGGACAGGACGCGTTATAACCGGGCGCTAAGAGTTCACTCGTGAGGAGTCTCGTCCAGGAACTGCTGTGTGCCGTGCTCCACGGCACTTGGGTGGCGGTCGCCACCCGACCAGTCAACTATGTTGACTGGTCCTCCCGACTTCATCAACACAACTTGACATCGTCCGTAACGGGTAAGCCTATTCAACCCTAAATTGTAAACCAACACTGCTTTACTGTTGTTTCAATACTAATACAAAATAAACATGTTTCAAGCCAAACAGTATCTTTCTGCTCTACCATCTGATTACAAAGCTATGTCCCCCAGTTACAACCAAGTTGTGACATCAGTGTTAGAGTCACCGGGTAGGTTGCGACAGTATTCACATATGTATGGGCATCAACTGTTGACTCAAAAAAATTCAGCCTAAAACTGTTTCTCCACCAATGGTGCACCATACACCTGGGGAGCTGACTGAGTTAACACATACGAATCAAACAAATACACATCGTGCAATAGAAAACAAATACTGAGCTATAATACACTTTGTAACTAAGTACAGGACTAAATAATAAAGCGCACTGGTAGTAATACAGCCACACGAAATCCTGTCAACTCAATACTGATTGTGAGCAGAGAAAAACAAGTGATGCTCGTGACCTTGTGTATATCAGCTGCTGGTGACGCGTTTCTGTGTGCACAGTGGAAAAACACAATGTACGGTTTGCATGTATTTGGATCTCTCTGTAGAATGGGGTGCTGAGAACCATAGCAGTTAGAGAATCCATAAAAAGTCACTCATACTCTATAGTTGAACCAGTTTAGATCAATCAATGTTAATTGTTCTTCACATATGCCATACACAGAACGAAGCTGATAACGAGAGTAATAAGATCATAAACTTGCTACCTAAATACTTTTTACAACCACTGAAATTGATTATAATCCATTTAAAATTGTCTATATTTTAAGTGAAAATAGATAATGACCTAGCCCCTAGGCACACTCATTACTTAGGCTAGATAAAATACTGCTATTCATTGCATTGTATTTTTATTTATTTCTAGGACATACACAGTGGGAAGCTGGAGTTGTGATTGTGGGAGTAAAACTAACAAGCTGTTGGCGTCCAGTACTGTATTTCATCACATACTTGCCACACTTTCTCGTTAGGGTTATCGTTACTCTTACTGATGGTGTTGAACGAGCCTATACTTATTATTTTATGATGTAAACTTATAACAGTGTCAGTATTTAGGAGTGATGTATACGCAATATAAATTATTTTGTGATGTAAACTTATAAAATGTTGGTATTCAGGAGTTATGTATGTTACATTTTCTTAATTTTCCGACATAAAATGTTAAAACTGTTAATATTCAGAGGAAGTTATATGCGTTAAGAAACCAATTATTTTGTGATGTAACTCAAAAAAGTGTTGGTATTCTGAAGGAGTAATGTGTGTTCAATGTCAATTATTTTGTGATGTCTGATGTAAATTTATAAAAGTGTGTATTCAGAAGTTTAGGACTTGTAAATTACCTATGTAGAACTAGGTAAATAAAGTTTTGTTTAATAAGTGGGGAAAAAGTTGTTCATACTTTCTTCATAAAGTAAAAATATACAGCGCAACCATTTTGCAAAGAATAAATTATTCATGAGCAGCTGTGATAACTTTCAGTAGCTAGTGTACAATAACGGGAGTAATTCTGGGGTTACAATGAACGAAACGTAATACAATGTCTAGTTTAGCGACATTTCTCACTTCACCATCTTGGCAGTTTGCAAACTGATGGCATCAACATTCAAGAATATATTACAATACGCTAAATACTCTACTTTCTCTGGTAAACTGAACAGGTAGCAATGAAGGCATGTTATCTTTAATATTCCAGGTGTTGAGAAATCTTTATTTTATTATGCAGTGATTGCTTGCCTATAAATCAAGTTGGTGTGACTGACCATTATGTGATTATGTTAGCTACACAAACCTGTGTGTCTGTTGTAAGTATACATTTTGGCAATCCATTTGTTATTTCCTACACCAGCAACAATTCTTCTTAAGTAAGAGGGATGATAAACTAAGGTCACCACTTTAAGCAGCAGGATAGGTTAAAAAAAAAACGTGCATGAACATATAAGTGAATCACAAGGGTATATTTTTGTTTCATTAACAGAAGCTGTACACACATGTTTATCTTCTTCCTGCTACACAGTGGATTTTACTCTGCATTTCATGTGCAATATACTCTACCTGATCACATACTAATAGTTTATACTGACTTAAATGACTCACCAGATTTTCAAATTTAGTCCAATCATTACTGAGATTGAAAGACACTGTTGTTATATACACGCCTTTTTAAAACACTTTAACTTCTAAAGAAACTAACACTTTGAAACCTACAATGTGCTCAAGCACTGCCATAAAATCACTTTCATACACAAACAGTAAGTAGTTTTCACTTTCAATCATAACAAATGGAGAGAACACCGTTTTTAAAAGTTACCAAATGACAAAATCTTGTTTTGACACCATTCTCTGAAAGCTACCTCTTACTGAAGTCTCTGCTATCACCTTTCTCCAGGGTCCTTCTGAATTGATGCTAATGCTGTGCTTAAATATTTCGGTTGGTTCTCAAGGATAGTTGGTGTGCATCTTCTTTGAGCTAATAACCTTATAATTTGACTTGCAGCCACATACACAACAGCTCTGCGGCTCTGAAACAACAGAAATAGGTCACCTGATTATAGCATTTGTAAGAAATACAGGTTATTTCAAATCTCAAAACAATTATAGCTTACCTTATTTCATATAAAATGCAGTAAACAAGCCACAGCTCCTTCAATAACAAACTGACAGCCATATTTCCAGCAAGTCATCTTTCGAAAGTCACGTGACGCCCATCCATGTTAGTCACGTGACTCCAACACTTCGGCCACAGAACACCTACTTCGGCTTTCTTCGCCGCTGGACCGGTGTGCAATATAAGGTTAAGTGTATAATACAAGGTTTTGGTGTTTGTTAGGCTATTGGGTTTAGTTCAAATTCTGCCGTGTGAGGACGCTGTCGCTGCGCGGCGACGGAGAGGAAATGGAGGGGAAACGGAGGGGAAGTAACTATGTCAGTGTCAGTGGCGGTTGTCGGTCACGCACAGATGTGTTTCCCCTCTATTACGTATATTAAGTCGGGGAGTTGTTGTATTTCACCAAAAAATATGTTTTGAGGTCCCCTGAATAAGTAGATTAAAACCCAAAGTTGTTATTTATAATATATAAATATATAAATGCGACACGAAGATTTAAAAGAAAAGTTCTTCTTTAACCTTAGATTTAAATTTCTCTATTACGTATATTAAGTCGGGGAGTTGTTGTAATTCACCAAAAAATTCATTGTCGAGATTTAACCGGAAATATGTTTTGAGGTCCCCTGAATAAGTAGATTAAAAACCAAAGTTGTTATTTATAATATTAAATATATAAATGCGACACGAAGATTTAAAAGAAAAGTTCTTCTTTAACCTTAGATTTAAATTTCTCTATTACGTATATTAAGTCGGGGAGTTGTTGTATTTCACCAAAAAATTCATTGTCGAGATTTAACCGGAAATATATGTTTTGAGGTCCTTTGAATAAAAAAATTGAATTTTTTTTACAAAAGTTCCCGGAAATATGTTTTGAGGTCCCCTGAATAAGTAGATTAAAAACCAAAGTTGTTATTTATAATATATAAATATATAAATGCGACACGAAGATTTAAAAGAAAAGTTCTTCTTTAACCTAATCTACCGTTTACATGAAACATTTTTCTTAAGCTTTTATTGGCTTTATCACGTTTTTGTGAAAGAAAAATGAAATTACAAGTCGTATGGGAGCGTAGTAAAATAATTTCGTGCGCGTTAATATGGATATGGTGTGTAATAAACACTCGGAAGGAGTCGTAAAATGTGACAGTTAACCGTTCTTCTTCCTTACCTGATTACCCTCCCCTTATGTAAGTCTTACAAGCCAGTGCTTAGGGCCAGGCGTCTATCGGGGAGCACAGGAACGTATGGACCGGACAGAGTGAACACCTGGAAGCGGGTGGTCAGCCCAGCACCAGTATGATGATGAACAGGATGATATGAAATGCAGGCGAAATGCATGATTTGAAAGGTGATGATTGAGCAGTTGGTGGAATTAGTGGCGAGGGAAACCGGAGAACCCGGAGAAAACCCGACCACACGCCGCTTCGTCCACCACAAATACCACATGCGACTCCCTGGATTCGAACTCGGGCCGCCTAGGCGTTAGGCGAACGGTCTAACCGCTCGGCCACGGCACCGCCTTGTCAATTAACTCCAGACAGAAAATTCTGAGAAATTTCTGCTGCCAAGTTACATTCTTATTAAGTATCTATTTGTTGCACACTTTTACTTTTTTATGCAATATTTGAAATTCGGGTGTTCTAAAAACCTTACAGCTATAAGAAATGCATTTTAATGCAGAACATCTTATTTCAAGTTAAATGTGTTCAGGAGCACTCATAAAATATAAATTAATACTAGAGGGAGATGGTTTTCTGAAGAAAATGTTGAAGTCCCCGCGCACTAGGGTGACCCAATAGCCGAACTCAGCAATCGCTCGCCTCGCAAGGAAAATATGCCAAGTCCCCGCGCATGTGCACTAACGTCACCCAAGAGCCGAACTCTGAAATCGCTCGCCTCGCAAGGAAAATATGCCAAGTCCCCGCGCATGCGCACTAACGTCACCCAAGAGCCGAACCCTGAAATCGCTCGCCTCGCAAGGAAAATATGCAAAGTCCCAGCGCATGCGCACTAGGGTCACCCAAGAGCCGCGCACATGCGCACTAGGGTCACCCAAGAGCCGAACTCTGCAATCGCTCGCTTCGCAAGGAAAATATTCTAAGTCCCCGCGTACATAAGGTTGGAAAACTTGAACTCTCCCTTTCACACACATTCTTCTGAGTGTTGCAAGTCAAAATGAAGCCGTGAATTTTATTGAAATGTCACTTTTCTTGTTACACGATCTCTAGACATACAAAGGACCGAGAAAGTCACTTGAGTATACACCAAAACATTTATTTACTTTCTCTACTTCCTACTTACTGTTACTTGGGGAAATATTATATTCCACTCGAAAATTCGATATTGAGATTTCACCGCAAATACTTGTTTTGAGAACCCCTGAATTACAAAATGAAAAGAAACACAAAGCATATTTTTCTGCTACTACCACGTAGTTGGGGAAGCATATTTCAACCTAAAAATTCGACATCGACATTTCACCAGAAATACGTGTTTTAAAACTCCCTGAATCTATAAAACAGCACGTTTTGGAAAGGATCTCTGTGTGAGAGGTATCTCTCTGTTTTGAATACTCGCCGAACCCACAAAAATGGTTTTCATGAGTATAAAGTTTTGTATAAGGTCTTTTCGTTTGTCATATACTGTTCACACACACACACACACACACACACACACACACACACACACACACACACACACACACACACACACACACACACACACACACACATTAAAAGTGACATAACCTGCACCGTATATTATGCAAATATTTACAGCTGTGAAACTGCCATTTACAATCTATACATTCAAGTTCCTTTGATGTTACTATCCTCATAGAATGCGACTTCAACATTTAAGATAATATATAGTAAGCATTTAAGAAACCTGTCATTTCACTAAGATCCTTGGCAAATTATGAAGAATAGACATACATATACACTCCCCCCTAAAAAAAATTGAACTACATGTTTCTCTGTGGTTTTTCATTAAGTGACAGAGCTGCTTCAGCACATAGCATCATTTCATCCCATGAACCATTTGACGGGAATGCTAAAAACTGGTAGATAGCAAAAGGTATTGTAATGAACTATCAGCCGCACATCTTGTATACATAAAATGCGGATATAAGAAATAATGATTGACTGCACAGTTCTCTTAGCAAATATAAAATGAATGCTCTGTTTTATGGTGTAGAAATAAAAACTAAACTTGAATGGGTGAAATATACTTATACCCTGTGTGGTTTATCTTGTCTCTGGCCTAAAGAAAGAGAAAGAAATATGTTGAAAAAGACACAGATACTCACCCCTCTGTGTCTGTTATGGGGAAGGTGGGAGAAAATTTGGCTGCTTCTATCCAATCAGTGCTAGACTGAAGAGGCAAGTATGAATGGATTTCCGTTTCTGCATGCAATACATTTTTTCTAGCCCCTGTCCCTAACTGCCGTGGTGGGAGTGACCTTCCAGTTTTAGGTCCTAGAGACAAGCTAAATCACTGGAGGTATAGCTGGTTTGCAATAATTTAATGGGCTAAATTCAAATAAGAATTATAACAAAAACCCTTATTTTTTAACAAGAAACAGTTCACTCCCCACTTGCCACATACCAATGGTGCTAGTTTTTATTTTGATGTCTCAAGGTGTTTGCTTCTTCATAAAGTTGTTTTGTTACATAAGGCAAATGCTCATTTTCTCCATTTCTAGCGAATGTAAAAACTTAAAAGTTTTCAGGGTTCTTATAATAGTATTTACGATACAAGGGTTAAAAGGAAGATTTTAATTTGCAAGTAGATTTGATTCCAAAACGAGGCTGCAGGCCAAGTTGACGAAACCTACGGACAAAATAAAATCCTTTTATCCCGTACATCATACACTATTTTTTAGACAGTCCTGAATATTTATAGATATATTATAGATTATATATACAGAGGCCGACAGAAGTATTCGAACGTAAAATATTTATCACTATTTTATCACATATTTATCACTTTTATTATTTTAAAGCTACGCATACATAAATACAACTGGTATAAAATAAACTTGAGTCTTCCATTAAACATATACACTCATAAATAGCTACTGAAACTAATTTGCACTACAAGAAGAAATAAAACGGTTACTTTACATCTGGACATAAGTATTTGAACAGAGAACAGCTAGTATTTAGTTATCATCCCCTTTCTTTGAATTACAGCAGATAATCGTTTGGGCATTGTCTGTATGTGTTGTTTAGTGACTGCCGAGTCCATATTTTGCCACTCTGTTTGAAGAAGTTCTTTTAGATGGTCCTTGCTTCTGATGTGATGCTTCCTCACAAGCTCCTCAAGCTCCTTCCAGATGTTCTCTATAGGATTTAAATCTGGAGATTGGGGCGGTGTCTTCAAAGTGTGAGGAGTGTTGTATACTATCCAAAGCCTTACAATTTCAGCAGTATGCTTCGGATCATTGTCCTGCTGGAAGTAATAATCCTGCCCTAATCCCAGCTTCTCTGCACTCTTTTTAAGATTGTTTTCAAGAATCCTCTTGTATGCAAATTTGTCCATGATACCATCTATGAACACCAGTTCCCCAAAGCCAGATGAAGCTATGCAACCCCATACCATCACACTACTGCCACCATGTTTCACTGTAGCTACCATGTTCTTAGGTTCCCACTCTGTATTTGGCTGTCTTCACACTTTAAGTCGTCCATCACTCTTGTATACGCAGAATTTGCTCTCGTCTGACCAGAGAACCTTATCCCAGAATTCTGTTGCTTTCACCACATACTGTTTAGCAAATTCTATACGCTTTTTCTTATTCACTTTATTAACATATGGTTTCTTCCTAGGAACGCGGGCATTGTACCCAGCACCATTTAAAACCCGTTCAACTGTTCTGGTGTGAGCCACAGTGCCAGAATATTGCTCAAGGCATCCTCTAATCTCAGATGCAGTTACTCTCGGATTCTGCTTCACCATTTTTATTATTTGCCTCCTGTCTCTGGTGGTGAGTTTAGAAGGAGCGCCATTTCTAGGTTTATTTACCACAGTATTCGTCTGTTTGAAGCGTTGAATTATGTAGAACACTGTAGTTTTGCTTCTGTTAATGGTGTTGGCAATTTCAGAGAGAGATTTCTTCTGTTTGTACATATTGATCACGATATTCCTTTCTGCCACCGTTGTCTCCTTACCTTTACGCCCCATATTACCTGAGTTCACAATCGGCTGAATAACTGTGAGCACACTGTCTCGAGGCACAGTATAAACACAACTGCTGTGTGGTAGGGGCGTGTAGGGTACATCCAACCACCTTTCTCTCTGTTCGATTGGTTACATTCGAATACTTATGTCTTCCAATAAGAGGGACAATAGAATAAATACAGTACAGATTGTGTAATAAATACATGCAAAGTGATATTTTATATATTGTTTCCGAATACACAAAAGGTTAATGTTTACGTGTGCAACAATTCAACGCTGCCAAATAAGTATTACAGTACTTATAGTACGTGCAATGTCACATGTTATATTATTCTAATACTTCTGTTGGCCTCTGTAAGTATATGGTATTGTTTTACCTTTCTCATGCTCACGATAGTCTTCGGGTTGCGATGTTCATTTGCCTTGCGTAGCATCAATGTTAGCAACATGACTTATACAAAACCATAATATTCTACATTAGGCTATACAAAATGTTAATCAAGACCTGTGTTCAAGACTGTGCTGATATATGGATGTGAATGTTGGACATTAACCTCCAGTCATGAGAAAATGTTACGCACATTTGAAAGGAAAATCCTGAGAAGGATCTACGGTCCAGTATAAGAGGATGGAAGATGTCGAATAAGATGGAATAAGGAAATATGTGAACTATATAAGGAGGTGGATATTGGGAAAGATATAAAACTAAGGAGACTGAAATGGGCCAGCCATGTGGCAAGGACCAAAAGGAGCACCAAGGGTAAGATGGGAAGACGCTGTAAGAAAGGATGCAATGCAGCTACTCAATGTTAGGAAATGGAGAAGCAAGGCTATGGATTGGAATGAATGGAAGCAAAAGCTAAGGAAAGCTGAAGCCCACAGTGGGCTGTAATGCTTAGAAGAAGAAGAATATTCTACATAAGGGAGGCAGTGGAAATACTGAAACAACGAAAATAGAGTAACGAAATTTAATTAATTAATAATTCAGCACAGTGCATATTCAAATTCAAATGACCCCCCATTTTAAACATGCACAGTGTAACTCACATTCACGGCCTATTGGAATGAGGCGATGGTCATATTCCACAAGAAAACAAAGTTGGCATGATCAGCGAGTTAAAGTTTTTGAGCACTGAGCGGAAGAATGTTCTACTTTTAACACAGTTGTGAACTACTAAAAGTCCCACTTTTACTATCAACTGTCTAAAAACATGTTTTATGTATATGAAATTCAGAGTTTTTGATTTAGCTAAGCATTAAACACTCCATTAAGAAACACATGTTGCAAAATGCAGAAATAAATGTTTCTACTAAATAGTCACAATGCAGGAAGATTTTATTTAAGACCAGTTAGCCCAGATTCCCCCCACCCCCTCAACTATTTATTACACCACCTTTAACCGTAATGGTCATATTGGCAGCCTTTTTACTGTCCCTACTGGTAAGGGAAGTATTGTATTCCACCCAAAAATTCGATGTCGAGATTTCACTAGAAATATATGTTTTGAGACCCCCTGAATCCAAAAAAAAGCATTTTTAGAAAAAGGTCCCTGTGTGTGTGTCTGTCAGTCTGTGTGTCTGTGGACAGCATAGCTAAAAAACGAAAAGTAGTTTAAAAACCAAAGTTGGTATTTAAGTTTGTCTTTCAAGGATGCGACACGAAGATTTTGAAGAAAATAGCCCCACCTTAAACTACCCTTTACATGGAAAATTCTTCAAAAATTTTGATTTTCTTAAAAATGGCCCTAATGATTTTGATTAAAATGCCATATGTTTGAGATATTTTTATAACAAATGAAATGTATATCTTGATTTTTCTGGCTGTAGCCCCAGTAGTCGTATTTACTCTGGACAACTTTTGCATAACTGGTAAACCGTTAGAGATAGACCAAATCATATTATACAAAACATGTAGATCTTGCTAAAATACCAACTTATGTCCGAATAAATTTTCTTGTAGGGTGAACCATTTCAAAGATATTCCTTGTTATGTGTGTGAGTTTCGGAAAACTTAAAACTTTTCGTGAAATGGAACATCACTGTTCATTTTTAAAATGTTAAGTGTGCAAAGAGAACGGAATTTGAACTCTTTAAAAGATTTGACTATCGCTCAAAGCCTACTGTATTCTAATGTTCCCCTTGTACCTACAAGGAAATAAGCAATAAGATAATTTGTACAAATGTGTATCTCAACTAGCAGGAAGAAGATATAGGAATAAGAATTTGTAAGAATGGTTAGTGCAAGAGTAGAGAAAACCATGTGAGTGCAACACATCAGATTTTTAACTTCGGAATACATTGCCAAATCAGAGGTTTAATGCCATGCATCAACATATTTTATAGTATCTGTTCAAAGTGTTCCTTAATAACAATTTTTCATTTGTAATATCAGCATTCCGAATTTCCCTTAAGAAAATATGATTTTGAACCATAAACCACCAGCATATTATAGAATATTGATGTTTGCAATCAGTCCATAGATGGCACCAAGGTGGCAGCCAGAGAGCCTATATAGTGATGAAATAATATTTTTAATATTCTGCCAGTTTTAATATGCTATAATTTGCACAAACTGTTTTATATTTTAATAATGAAACTGATAAGGAATAATTTTGTCAAGAAACAAATACTTGTGAGACAGAATATATGGATAGACCCCAAGAGGACATCATTTATGTAAATATTTATTGCAGATGTAATTTATTTTTCATGTTGATAATAATTAGTTGAGTAATGAAAACGTGTTGCTATTTTTCCATTGTTGAGAAAAATGTTGTTGTTGTTAGCTAATGCTGGAATTCTGACAATGAAGTCATTAATCCTTGTTGAGAAAAATAGAATTGTTTAAAAATGTCATAAATGTTAAGTTTCATGTTTAAATTTAATATGTAGAAGTATAAGAACCATATATATATTTAATGTTAAAAGTGAAGGGAGAATAGATAAAGATCGCTTCCTTAGCAATACAGGAACTATTTAACGTAGGAAAATATAAAATGAACGCATATGCCCAGGAATATATAAAAAAAAAGAGCATCATGTAAAGAAGTGCCAATTTTGTCATTAGCGTATGTGTGTTTGAAAGGTGAAGACACATTTCTGTAACGCGCGTGGACAAGGGTGTAAAAGACTTTATAAAAGTGGAAAGATTATCAAGAAAATACAAATTGGTGCAACAAAAGTAAGTTCAATTATAACAAGTGTAATAAGGGACAAAAAAAGTATTAATAAAGTGATATATAGTGAAGTTATATTGAGTGTTCATTCATTGCACCCAGTACCATGCCCAGAGAGAAAGAAAAGTCTCATAGCTCAACGCAAAGCAATAATCTTTTTAAAAATACAGCACCACTTGTATAGATTTTAAGCTTATTTATTCATGTACATACAAGGATTGTTCAATAAGTTATCTAGCTGAGCATGAAAATTAAACCTGATGATGAAATTCACCTTGTTATGTTTTAGTGTAGTCCTCCTTAACTGTAACGCATTTATCCACTACTTCTTCAGTGATTGAATACCCTCAGAAAAAATTAAACATCCTGGGTATCAAAATACCCTATTACAGCTGCCATGACTCCACTGCCATCAGGATATCATTGCCCATGCACAAATTGTTTAAGGTTTCTGAACAGAAAGTAGTCACTAGAAGCCAGGTCTGGACTGTGGGCTGGATGGTTGAGCTCTATGAAGTCATACTCCTGCATAGCAGCCTGCGTTATGCACATTTGTGTGCAGTTGTATTGTCATGAAGCAGCAGAATACCAGCCAATAACTTTCCACGGCATTCCTGTTTGATATTCTTGCATATTCTTCTTCATTGTGGAAGCATAGGTGTTTCCAGTAATGGTTGTCTTGTGTGGCATAAATTCCAGAAGTAGAACAACTTCTGAGTCCCAAAAAACTTGCCCTGATCTATCCGGCTGATTGTTGCACACAAAATTTCTTGGGGCTAGGAGACTCCCTGTGTTTCCATTGCATGGACTCTTCTTTGTTCTCTGGATCATGATGATGGACCTAAGTTTCATCCCCTGTAACAACTCTTGAGAAGAAGTTTTCTGGGTTTGCTCTAAGCATGTCTAAATTCTCTTCACTAAACTGCTGACAGCATGCTTCTTGTCAGGCGAAAACATTTGTGGCACCAATCAGGAACTGACTTTGGCATCAAGACTGTATGGATGATGCTGAGAACTGTGCTAGCTGAAATGCCCAGTTCATAAGCTATAACATTGACTTTAACGTGACAATCTTCCAAAATCATGTCCTCCATGTTTTGGCACATTGCCTTTGAAGATACTTCCACCGGCTGACCATGGATCATCTTCAATCGATTCCCTGCCCCACTTTAATTGCTTGGACAAAAACTTTACTTGGTAGTAGGATGATGAGCCGTCACCATATACAGCATTCATCCTTTCATGGATTCCTTTCGGCATCTTCCCTGCCTTTGTGAGGGACACTATCATGGAACGAAATTCCAAATCCCTTGTGTTCATTGTAGACCTGCATACCATTGCACTTGCCATCCTCTCACAATCAGTACTTACCACAGACTGATTTCTAACTGGGTCTGTGACATGTCAAAACATGTCCCAACCTTCATGTGCAAGATCACGCCTTATGTAGCAATATAAAATACTGGGGTAGATAACTTATTGAATGTCCCTCGTATAAGGTCCCAATGAGCGTATTGTTCTAGGCATGCATGCTTATATACACAAGCCTGGTTGATGGTTAAGCTTTTCTGGTATACATCAGCAGGTTTAACTTATTCATTTAAGTAATACTGATATATTTTAACTCCTTAACATGATTTGTTGTAATCAAAGTTTTATTTACACACAAGATTCATACTATGCAGGGTTGCCAACTTGTACGATAATTATGGGGCATATGATAATTTTAATGTTTGTACATATGGTTGCCATCTCGTACAATAATTATGGGGTGTACGATAATTTGAAAGTATGATAGTTTGATACGGTGTAGTATCATTTTCACTGGTGTGTCACACCAGCGAAATGAAACTAATTACAAACAGCAACATTATTTTGCCCTCATGGCCTGTCTCCACCCCTCTAAGACAACCGTTTCCAACCCTACTAAGCCTCCTACCCTTTATCCTCTTATTGCCAGTGTACCCAGATCTGGTAATCTCAATGAAGAAAGCACTGTTCAGATAATTGATGATCAGTGGAGAAAACTCGGAATAAGTGATATTCCGTGTGAAATAAAGAACATGCCTGAACCCGACAGTTTCTGGAGTGCTGTTGAACACGTGTATCACCTAGGTGGAAATACTGATTTCAAAGAACTGACGGAGGTTGCATTATCAGTGATTTTGTTGCCCCACAGAAACGCTTCTTGTGAAGGTTTTTTTCTAAACTGTGTTTAGTAAAAACCAAAGTTAGAAACAAATTGGCACTAGATAGGTAAATGTACTTATTCTGTCATCTCAGCTTATGAACGAATGTGGTAGATCCGAAAATCTGCAAGTTACTGAGATGATGTTAAGGTTTATCTCAACAACAAATTTGTATAATGCTTCAACGGTTGAGGAAGGTGAACTTTCAGATGAATAGTGCGAAAAACATAAGCATTAAAGTTGTAATATCAGTTGAGATCATCAATCTTGTAAGTGGATATCATAAACATCATTACCATTACATTTTCATAAGTGTTATACTGGTATTTTTATTGTTGTAGCATTTGGTTTATGATGTATGACAATTTTGAATCTAAATCTATAATTATGAGTCGCTGGTACAATAATTTTACTTTTAAATGTTGGCAACCCTGATACAATGGCATAACCTCATTTTCAGGAATTTATGTGCCTAATCCAATTCTACTTACAACCATGGTTTTCTTAATATTTCAATATTTTCTCTTCTGTCTTCCATTCCAACAGCTGAAAGAAAATAAGTACACAAGCTTAGGGTGTGCCCTAAAAAATAAAACTACAGTAAATCAAGGATCGATAGCTTGCTGTTTTACCTTTTACAATATGCTGGCTTTAGCAGTCCTTTTAGGTTGTGTATAGAATGAAATTACACTAAATGTGTAATAGGTTCCATTACTTTATGAACCCACAGCATAATTTGTACCTATACATTTTTTACTTTCTCTGCTGGTAAGTAGGGGAAGTATTGTATTCCACCCAAAAATTCGATGTCGAGATTTCACCAGAAATATGTTTTGAGACCCCCTGAATCCAAAAAAAGCATTTTTAGAAAAAGGTCCCTGTGTGTGTGTCTGTCAGTCTGTGTGTCTGTGGACAGCATAGCTAAAAAACGAAAAGTAGTTTAAAAACCAAAGTTGGTATTTAAGTTTGTCTTTCAAGGATGCGACACGAAGATTTTGAAGAATATAGCCCCACCAACTACCCTTTACATGGAAAATTTTGATTTTCTTGAAAATGGCTTGAACAATTTTGATTAAAATGTCATATGTTTGAGATATTTTTATGGCAAATGAAATGTATATCTTGAATTTTCTGGCTATAGCCCCTGTAGTCGTATTTACTCTGGACGACTTTTTCATAACTGGTAAACCGTTAGAGATAGACCAAATCATACTATACAAAAAATGTAGATCTTGCTAAAATACACAACTTATGTCTCAATGAATTTTCTGGTAGGGTTAACCATTTCAGAGATATTGCTCGTTATGTGTGTGAGTTTCGGAAAACTTAGAACTTTCGTGAAATGGATCATCGTTCATTTTTTTATATGGTAAGTGCGCAAAGAGAAGAGCATTTCAAAGCTTCAAAAGATGTGACTATCGCTCAAAGCCTTCTGTATTCTAACTTTCCCCTTGCACCTACAAGAACATAAGCAATAAGATAATTTGTACAAATGTTTATCTCAACTAAGACAAAGAAGATATAGGAATAAGAATTTGTACAAGAGTAGAGAAAGTCATGTGAGTGCGGCACATCAGATTTTTTTAGTATATGCCAGTTTATGATCTATCTAGGATCTTAGTGAAATACTGGTCAGCAAAAGCCTAGGGCATTTAAACACTGAAATGGCTTTTTAAAATTAAAATATGTGCACACTTCAACAAATGAACAAAATGATCATCTTTCAATTCGTTTGTATAAATAAAAAAAAAGGAAACAATAGAAAAAGCTTAGGCTTGTGATATTTATTGCTATGAAACTCCTTAATTAACACTATCAATTTACACATCCACCACAGTAAAGTTTACAGATCATAAACACATGTGATAATTTAATTTCTAATTCTTACAAGGGTAGTCAAAGAACTATAGGACTGAACAAAGAACCCTTAAAACGTGTGGGAAAAAATATTTTATTTCTCTGCATCGTCTCCTTATAGCTCAATAAACTTTTTCCACAATGTTCAAAAGCTTCAACCACAAAGCTCCTGTAAATAGTCATCAACTGCAGACTACACCTCTACATTGCTGGGAAACCTTTTACCAATGAGACATTTTTTCCAGTTTGGAAAGGACCTAACTCTGATGAATAGGGTGCATGAGGAAGCAATTTGAACCTTAGCACTGGGTACACACAAATGTAATCTTTGTGTCCACTTTTATGATTGTAATATTTGCACGCATTTTGAGATCTAAATGCACACGGCTGAGATGCTCGCATTCTACTGTCCCTTTGGTTCTTGAAGATGGAACCTGATGAAGTTATTGCTGTAGTGAGTTTTGCCTAACTCAAATTAAAGAGAAGGAAAAAAGGAAGAAGGTGATGGATACACTCAATTAACAGTGAGAGGCATTTGCACGGCAATTTTTACACACTGTGTCATAGACTCCATGAATATAATGACCAATTTTTTAATCCTTAGTGGTCGTATGCACTGGTAACAGTTATTACCAGCTGGTCGTAAGGGTTGTCTAAGGGAAAGATTCATTAAATAAGGATCTAAGTGTGCTGACCCTCTGTCCCTGATACAGGCAGGTAGAAAGAAGGAACATTCTGTGCAGTAAATGAATCTCATGCAGTTTTAAATGCATGCATAAATATAAATACAAGCTAAAATAAATTGTACTCACATGTGTATGATGCAAATTATGTGAGGTGCTATCCTTTGAAGAGGCGAAAGGTTTATACGTCACTGCACTGTATTGTTTAGCTCATTTATGTGTGTTCATATCTATGCCTATATGAATAGTATGTTTATAATATACATAAACAAACACAAAATAAGAATCCTTTGAAGAACCACAAAGTGGTTTATATATGTCATTGCACTGTAATGTTCATTTATGAAAGTCCATATTTACACTTATATGAATAGTACATTTATGAATGCACATAAACAAACACAAAATAAGGGAAATGTATATTTACAATAAACTGTAATGAAATAATGAGCCTAGTTTTGTCCACAATCCTGTAAGGTGTGGTACCATTCGAAACATTCACCGGGACACAAAGCAGGATGGTTTGAACATGTTTTACAATAGCAATATGATTCCTTCCTTGTTCCTTTTACTTATCTGTTGCTGCAGGTAAGGCAGTCTTTATGCTTTTTATTTTCAAAATGGTACATGAAATGATTCGTCTGGTTTAGCTGTTCTTCTGTTTCTGATGTAGCACAATGACATCTCTTCCTTGGATTTGTGACATTTCCAAACAAACCTCTGAACAAGAGATCAGCAAAACTGAAGATGACTCATTGGTTTATTGGTGGTTTGGACACTGCTTGTGGCAGGAGTAAGGAACATGCAAATTTATGACACCTAAATCAAGACAAAAAAGGAAAAAAAATCTCCACCACTTAAATGATTTATGTAAGAATGTGTACGTAGCACAGTAGTGGTCATTTCTATCAACCCTGCTCATGTTCTTGGTGTAATTTAGCACACAAAGTGGTTTCATTATTTCCTTTTCCACTCCTCCTTTTTGAATTGTACCAATCATGACAGGTCTCTTATCTTTCCATCCTAAGATGAGAACATTGTCTATTCTAAAATCATTCACCTCTTCATTTTTCAGTTTCCTGAAGGCTCCTTGCCTTGCAGGTCTTGGGTTCCCAGCTCTACCAGCAATTATTGTGCCCATTGCATGACTGGTGCTGATCAAGTTCTTGGGCCAGATCTACACTGCTGTAGTAACAATTTGTGAAGAGATGATACCCTTTGATGTCATTTGTGCATTTCTCTAGATGCAACATCAGAGACAACACAATTCTGTGGTTTTTTTTTTTTGGTATTTTTTGTAGTGTTTAACGTCCGCTTTTACTACTACGGCACCACAAGTGGTGACACTAATGATACATGGAATGAAGATGGAACACCGATGGAATGAAATGGCGGAGGAAACCATAGAACCCGGAGGAAACCCACCCCTGCGCCGCTTCATCCACCAAGAATCCCACATGCGGTTGCTGGGATCAAACACCGGCCGCTTTGGTGAGAAGCAAATGGTCTAACCACTTAGCTACAGCGCGGCCATTCTGGTTGTGAAACTCTTATCTTCAATTACATCAGGTGTAATTTTACCATAATATGGTATAACGGTATGAATATAGCCAGTTATACTGTCAGCCAAAACAAAGTCCCCACTTTGTATGCTTCTTGGGAGTTACATGTTTTAAAAAGTATGTCCTTTGAATCCAATAGTAGATATGTCTATTGAAATGTTCTGGTCAGGCAAGAAATGCTGCTGGAATTTCTTCTCAGTCTACTTAATAATGCCATGAACTTTTCTTGTGCACTGCAGTGCTGCATTGCTTTCATTTACAGTATATTCCCCACATGAAACATCCAAAATATCTGCAAGAAGCAATCTGTAGGCATTACATCACGAAAAAATGTTATTTCAGTTTTCCAGTTTGAAGAAAAACAATCTTATATTTCAGGCATTGGTACCAAACCCATATTATCATTCCCAAAAAGGCTTTCATTTTGTCCAGGTTAACGTTGGTCATTTCAACCAAATAAACCGAGGGCTCAGTTCTAATTCAGAAATCTTCTCTCCTGCATATCAATTTGTTTCAGCAACAATTTCATTAAGGAGCTCATCACTGAACAGCAAACAGATAGTCATATGGAATGGCATCATGTCACAAATTTACTTTAGGCCCCCGAAATTTTGCTGAAGTTATATTCCACAGGTTTTATGTCATTTGCACCTACTGCACACTACACATCTTTACCAGCCTGGCTATTACCAACAGGCATGACAGTTGCACTTAGTTTGTTATTGTCCTCACAATCACCCCACGTGTTGCTTGAAGCAGAGCTCATGTTTTCAGCTTCTGCAAAATCCAAATCATCACTGTTGTTATCTAGCACTTCTTGTAGTAGATGCATTAAAGCTTCGTCATCTTCAGGATTTGATGCTCTATAAACAAGGTTAACATAGACAGGAACATCACTAGATGAAGCCATGGTGCAGCCGAAAAAAATATTTTTCTTTCCACACTTGAAACCCATCAATTTACATTTCCTCACCAGATGGCACAAGTGGACAAGACATAGTGATTTATTCTAATAGCTGGTACTGCCCTCTGGACCAAATATTCACAGTCAACTGAAAAAAATCAGTTGAAGGCCACGATAACATTGTCGGTTAAATGTTGACATCCGACCGGAGCGGCAGGGTGGCCATGTGTACATCAGACTGGTAAGGGTTAATTATTTTTTAATGTCAGTTTCTTCATTTGATGAGCTTCTTTGGAATATAAAGGGGCACTTGCCCTTGTATGCAACACAACCAGTATCCCATAGCACAGAATGAATTTCAACCTCCCTTATTAATCACCTGTATCCATCTTTGCAACTGCAAAGGCTCTTGGAGAAGCAGAACACAAACTGAACACGCTGAATGTGAAGTGTTTCACTTTTTCTCTCATTATGCTAGTAAGTTCAGTGCACACGCAGTTCCTAGATTACATGCGTTCTAGCATTTCAACTCTGCTTCCTGCTAAGATGCTTTACTTTCATGACTTTACGCACTGAGCATGTGTGGTGTTCCATTAAATGCCTAGGGAAGCTAAGCTGTGCATATATAATGTGCCTAAAATGCACACAAAATAAATGCTCGTGTGTCCCCAGGGTAACTCATTGATTTTGCCATTGTGATAATGGATATGTGAACTGGTTCATTGTCTTGACAAAATAAAGGTTTCTTTTTTGCCAGATGCGACAGCTTTTTCTTGATTTCATCAATCAAACGCTGCACCAATTTAGCACAAAATTCACCATTGATTGATTTTTCCTTTTGAAGATAATTGATGAAAATTACCCTAAAAGACTGATGCCATGGCCTTGCCTGCAGATGGAATTGCCTTCACTTTCTTTGGAGCCAATTCACCCCTTTTAATCCATTGTTTTGACTGTTCCTTTATCTGAGGCATGAAGTAATGGACCCATGTTTCATACATAGTTATGAATCGATGCAAAAACTCAGCTCTATTTCTGTGAAACATTGCCAAAAGGTCAATTGAAACATCCTCACGAAGTTTGCGCATTGTGAGCAAACAATTACCCATCTTGCACACAGTTTTCTCATGTCCAAACTTTCAGTCAATATGCGGCGTACACCACCTTTTGAAATGCCTACAATAGTTCACACACTTTCAGTCGATGGCCATCCAATACCATTGAATAGAGTTTCTTCACCATTTCTGGCGTAGTCATCTCATTTGGTCAACCACTGCAACATTCATCTTTGCAGCTACTATGACCTCATTTAAACTCTGCCATCCAATATTTTACTTTTGTAAACAAAGGAGCCAAATCCCCCACAGTAGAATCTGACTGAGACCTTAAAAATTAAAGTACTGTGACAAAACGAAAAGTCCAGTTCGGCTACTTTTTTCTCACTTTATTTTCTTCTAACATGAATGCACAACAATCTCTTTTATTGACATTAACAGTCCTCAGTCTTTGTGACATTACAACTCACAACTGTTTTCTTCTGTATCCTTAACACACAATTTTCTGTTTTTCAGACGATACAATCACTGAACACTCATTAACTGCTCACTTATTGTCCTTAATGAGGTGCCAGTTCTCTAACAACAACAACAACAACCACACAAACACACAAACACACAAACACACAAACACACACACACACCCACACCCACCCACCCACCCACACCCCCACACACCCACACACCCCCACACACCCCCGCACACCCCCACACACCCCCACACACCCCCACACACCCCCACACACAGTTACATGTGAAGCTAATACAAAGCGTGTAAAAAGGCCAAGTTTAGCAAGGAAGAAAGTCGTCTTCCATCAAGACAATGCACGCCTGCACACATGTGCCGTCGCCATGACAAAATTACACCAACTAAAGTATGAATTGTTGCCACAGCCGAATCTCTTTCTGCTGAACATCTCATTTCCCCATTACCTTCCACAACTCCCTAATTTTGGTACCAGCTCATGATCTTCAAACATTTTTGTCAAAATTAGTGATGGCACTATTTCTCAATACTCACTTTATAAAAAAGTTGTAAGAGCAATAGCATATTCACTGAATTATGTAATTAGTATGTTCTCTGTATACACGCATGTAACCAATTTTATTTTTGCTCATTATTTTTAGATGTCACAGAATGTTCTGGCAGCGACGGGAAACCTTTATGTTGCTTTCTACTTTCTCTACAGGTAAGTAGGGGAAGTATTGTATTCCACCCAAAAATTTTATGTCAAGATTTCACCGGAAATAAATTTTAGGACCCCCTGAATAAAACATTTTTAGAAGTGTGTGTGTGTGGTGTGGGGTGTGGGTGGCGTGTGTGGCACGTGGCGTGTGTGTGTGTGCATGCGTGCGTGCGTCAGTCTGTGGATAGCATAACTCAAAATGAAAAGTAGGTTAAAAGCCTAACTTGGTATTTAAACTTAATGTCTTTCAAGGATGCGACACAAAGATTTTGAAGAAAATAGCTCCACCCTGAACTATCCTTTACATGCAAAGTTTTTCGAACATTTTTATTTTCTTGAAAATGGTTCTTAATGATTTTGAGTAAAATGCCATGTTTGAGATATTTTTATGACAAATGAAATGTATATCTTGAATTTTCTGCCTATAGCCCCTGTAGTCGTATTTACTCTGGATGACTTTTGCATAATTGGTAAACCATTGGAGATACACCAAATCATACTATACAAAAAATGTAGATCTTGCTAAAATACACAATTTATGTCCAAGTAAATTTTCTTGTAGGGTGAACCATTTCGGAGATATTCCTTATTATGCGTTTGAGTTTCCGAAAACTTAAAACTTTCATTAAATAGAACATCGTTCATTTTTCTATACATTAAGTGTGCAAAGAGAATGGAATCTCAAAGCTTTAAAAGATTTGACTATCCTGCAAAGCCTACTGTATTCTAATATTCCCCTTGCACCTACAAGGAAATAAGCAATAAGATAATTGTACAAATGTTTATCTCAACTAACACGAAGAAGATATAGGAATAACAGTTTGTAAGAATGGTTAGTACAAGAGTAGAGAAAGTCATGTGAGTGCAACACATCAGATTTTTTTCGATAGAGGTTCTATAAATTTCACTCAGTGTATTAAGTCAGTCTGGGTAACTCAGCTGCTTTGGTGCTGTCCTACTGATCTCATGGTTGCAGGCTCAAAGTTGGTCCAGACAGCTGATTTGTAAGTGTGCTTAAAAGCAGCAGCCCCATGTCAGCAGATTTACTGGTGTGTTAAAGAACTGCAGGATGAAATTCCAGCACACCAGCAACACTGTTTGGCAATTGACAGCATCATTAAGAAACAAAGTATCTATATACGAGGGCCGTTCAGAAAGTAACCTCCGGTTGATTGCAAAAAATTCACCAAGTTAAATAAAAGTATTTTAATATATACATCTTACAACTACATCTTTGCACTATTTTTCTACATAGTCTCCATAACGATTGAGGCACTTATCGTATCTGTTCACAAGCTTTGAAATTCCTTCTGCATAAAAATCACCCGCTTGTGCCTGGGGCCAGCCTGTGACCGCATCTTTGAGCTCTTCGTCGTCATCAAACTGCTGGGACCCGAGCCATTTCTTCATATGCATGAAGAGGTGATAATCGCTTGGCGCCAGATCTGGGCTGTAAGGTGGATGGTTGACAACGTCCCACTTGAAGGACTCAAGAAGGGCTGTTGTTCTGCGAGCAGAGTGAGGACGGGCGTTATCGTGCAAAAAAACGATACCGGAAGTCAGCATACCACGGCGTTTGTTCTGTATAGCCTGTCGTAATTTTTTTTAGTGTTTCACAGTACAAGTCTTGATTAATGGTCGTCCCATGTTCCATGAATTCAACCAACAACACCCCTTTTGCATCCCAAAACACCGTTGCCATCAATTTTCGGGCAGAAAAATCTTGCCGGGCTTTTATTGGTTTGGTAGGCGAATTTGAATGTGCCCACATCTTTGATTGTTCTTTTGTCTCAGGGTTCACGTACTTAATCCAGGTTTCGTCCCCGGTCACGATTCTGTTTAACAATGGTTCACCTTCGTCCTCATAACGTGACAGAAAGTCTAATGCAGAGGCCATTCTTTGAGTTTTGTGGTGGTCGGTAAGAATTTTGGGCACCCATCGTGCACAGAACTTACGGTAACCCAATCTTGCTGTCACTATCTCGTACAAGAGAGTCTTAGAAATCTGTGGAAAATCAGTAGACAACTCCGACATTGTGAAACGTCGGTTTTCACGAACTTTTGCATCAACTGTCTGAACGAGTTCGTCCGTCACCAATGATAGTCTACCACTCCTCTCTTCACCATGAACGTTTTCTCGTCCACTTTTAAATAAACGTACCCATTCACGGACCACTCCTTCACTCATAACTCTTGGTCCGTACACGGCACAAAGCTCGCGATGAATAGCTGCTGCAGAATATCCTTTTGCTGTAAAAAAACCTTATAACAGCACGCACTTCACATTTGGCGGGGTTTTCTATTGCAGCACACATTTCAAACGGCCACAAACACTAAACTAGCGCAGGTACGACGTTCACTCGACCACGGCTTGATGCCGACTGACCTGCTGAGTGCGTGAATGCACAGATGGCGTCGCTACTCCCCCCACTACCCGCACTGGGACCGATCGGAGGTTACTTTCTGAACGGCCCTCGTATTTCAGTATATAAATGTAACATGCTTCTTTACATTTATTTTATTATGTGAGTTGCCACCATGGGAAAATGTTTTATACACATACACACAATGCACTGCTCGGTTATTAGTACTGTCTAGTTCAAGATAGTTCCACACTTCACTTATGTTTTAGTCAATATGTTGTTGTTGTTTTCTAGTGCCTTGCATCTGGCAATGAAGCCATTAGCATTCGTGCTTTCCAATACTTTTGAACTGTAGTTTCTTCTGATCTTAATGCTTCACAGGTCTTCAAGTGGTCTTTGTTCATTTCTGCTGGATCGTTACACAGGACACATATCGGTGAGGATGAGATACCTATTCTGTAGAGATGACTTGCTAAGCAGTCGTGATTTGTCAATAGTCGGAAGGCTGCAACCGCTGTTTTCCTTGATCTCTGGGGGATTATATCTGGGTTGGAAAGTAGTGTTTTAGTCAATATCACTGCTGTACATTTATAAAACAAAATATTTATGAAAATTAATTGTATGGTATACCTGTAAGGTATGGTCGTGACCAGAGTTTGACTTGCAAAACACAACCAGTTGGAAGGAAAGAAATATTTCCATGCTCTGTATGAATGAATTATTTATTTATTTATGCTCAAAACAATACAATTAAACCAACTTATAACAAAATAAATGCACCAAAAACACATCTATGATACCCTTACTTTCAATTTTATAATATTTTTCCTACCTAGTGAGTTGCTAATTTTATTCTTTGGCCCACCATACATTTTAACTCCGTGGTTATTTATGTATGGTTGGGCCCACCCTGGTCCACATTATTTCTATTCAGTTTCCTATACCATGTTTCTCTTATTCTTACCATAAATTCCCTTAATAGCTTTATATCACCACTATTAGCTTCGTTATCTTAATCTTATTAACCTCTTTATTATTCCTCCCCCATTTCTTTGGCAAAAATTGTTCCCTCTACAACCTTGTTTCTTCACATTCTAGTATATAGTGATAATCACTATCCTGTTCCCCACACAACGGACATACATCTGAGCTTACACCCTTTCCCACTCCTCTCAATCAATGTATAAATAATCTGGTCCATGCCCAGCCTTCTCTTCCCGCCCTGTTACATACATCCCCATACTTTTCTCTACCCGATTCCTCCTTTAGTTGACTATATAATACTAAAGTTTCCATGCTCTGTACTATCTAGCATCTTAAGTTCCGATTTGTTTCTGCTGGATTCACAGAGTTTGGTCACCAGAGTAGGTAAATGTAATGGCAGAGAGTGAGTCACTAAGCCAGGCAGAAACATGATTTAGTGTCTCGGGTAAATGAGCTTCATACACAACTCGGTTAAGGGTACATCAGTACCTCTACTCCTTCCCTCATTGTTTTGAATGCTTTCATTTAGACACCAGTCTATGGAATGTTGCATTCATTCACCAACAGGAAATGCAGTCAATATCTATCAAGAGCACCCAACAACTCTTTGGGGACAATAACATGAATTCTCAACTGCTTTCATTCCTTAATTAATGAAGTTAAACACAATAAGTTGCAATAATGCAGAATTTAAAACTTTATAAGTATCAAACATTTATATGGAAGCATTAGACAAATGGTAGAGCCACGATTCTCTGTTGCCTCAATAACCAATTGGTGCGTTATCTGATTATTCTAGCACTTTTTTTTTTTTAAATAAAGGGGTGAGGCACAAAAAGTAAATATTTCAGTGTATATATTACCACTAGCTGAAATGCTATTTGCTGGAAACGGTAGGGGATATTTTCAAGGGTGTGTTTGCAAGGCTATGGTGCTGCGTTGTTAAGCCGCTGATGGGATGAGGGTTGTTGATCTTTCAATTTTCCAGCATTGGATGTATTCATTGGATGCTGCAAGATGTTACTGGATACCAGCACCACATTAATAAAGACGCCACTTATAAAGAAAATGCGGTCCCTCTCCTTGCGTCATTACCTCGACTTAGCTCGGTAAAAGCATAGATTTGAAGTTCTCAGGGTACTTTGTGGGTACTAAAGAAATAGCCCAAACTTTGTTTTTAGAGGTTTATTCGATGCATTCCTTCTTTTCAGCATCGAGAGGAGCCGACCACGATTACCTTCCAACAATCCTTCTCACCGCTTTTCATTGTACTCTTGCAACGGTCTCTCCTAGCATACTGCCGTTACCATATTCATGTGCCACCTAGGTTTTAAACATTCGACTGTTGGTCACATGAAGCCGGCATGTTAACCTCACAGACAACATGTGATTCTTGTTTTCGCATACACTGAATTTCTGTTTCAGCTGTCTTTACCGGCTTTCTAAAAATTCAGGTTACCATACAATTGCAAACTCATACATAAATACATTAGTCAGTTCCAGTTTTACTGTTATAGTGCCTGTACCTTTTGTAAAAAATATTTTCCACGAGTGTGAAAAAGAAAACATGTGCTGAACATAGAAGCAAAAGTATAGATAACTTAGCAGCTTAAAAGGGAGAAGCTATATCTAATCTAGCATTTGAATACAAGATTGGCATAGCAATTGGTTGCGATTTACTTAAGAACAAGATAAATGCAATTTTCAAGGTCGTCTGGCAGTATTAGTAGGTTAAACAACCATGAAACTATGAAAGAATCCATTTTAGTTAATGGAAAAACATGCGTACTACGACAAGTAGCTTTTCAATCACCAGAAACTTCACTAGAATTTCTGAAACAGAAAGATCCTATTTTCTGATATCCCCCCATTAGAAGAGTGAGAATGAATATGAAAGCAAAATCACTCAAATCTAAAGTTACACACACACAAAAAAATATTTCTTCACAACACAGAGGTGATGAGATATGTACAGTTACTCAAATAAAGAATGGCCACACTCTTGAAAGGCAGAATGTGACAAAGTATCACTGAATTTTTAAGTTCCAGTTCTACCTCTCACATCTTTATGTTTACATTTAACCCCATATTTTTATTATAGTGATTAATATAATTTAACAAATGTATGTTAGTATAATTAAACTAAATTATATTATATATTCCTCTTCCTTTCAACGATAGTATCTTTCCACTGAAGATGAAAAAAAAATACTGTGAGATTGCTCATTCATAAATATTAAATAATTCTATGTAATAACTGGGAAACAGACCTTCATACAAAGAACGAAAAGTTGTAGAGTATGGACTACAAGTGGCAGGGAATCAGTCTGTCACATGATCACAACACAGAGGTGGTCAGGTACAGCTGAAGCACAAACGTTGTAGATAACATTGTTGCATAACTTACATTCAATGCTGGCACCATTTACAGTAAAACATTCACTCCCAAATTCTTGTACAAGTTCAGCAACATGTGAATATTACGATTTGTGTACTGCAGGCATTTTACTGTGTGGCACCAGTGAACATGTTCGAGACACTATGCTCTGCAGGCAGCGTACTTTGTGTTGTCACTGTATTAG
Source organism: Tenodera sinensis (assembly GCA_030765045.1). Taxonomy (NCBI): domain Eukaryota; kingdom Metazoa; phylum Arthropoda; class Insecta; order Mantodea; family Mantidae; genus Tenodera; species Tenodera sinensis. The sequence goes on along the minus strand of CM060962.1, from coordinate 199,002,380 downwards.
GGCAATGACATCAGGCTCTGCCCGTGTGGCAGGTAACCTGCAACTGCCTCATTTCGCGATAGCAGTATAAAGGTTTGAGGCCTAGTAATAACCACTTAAAAATATGTATATATTACTTTGCAATTAACTTTTTCTGTATAATAAAATATACTTCTCAATTAATACTCATTAGAGCCCAGATTGTTATGTAATATCAAGGTGCGAAATATGTACATATTTATGTAACAAAAACATCAAAATATGTAATGAAATATGTTGTTGTTGTTTTCTAGTGCCTTGCATCTGGCAATAAAGCCATTAGCATTCGTGCTTTCTAATACTTTTGAACTGTAGTTTCTTCTGATCTTAATGCTTCACAGGTCTTCAAGTGGTCTTCGTTCATTTCTGCTGGATCGTTACACAGGACACATATTGGTGAGGCTGAGATACCTATTCTGTAGAGATGACTTGCTAAGCAGTCGTGATTTGTCAGTAGTTGGAAGGCTGCAACCGCTGTTTTCCTTAATCTCTGGGGGATTATATCTGGGTTGGAAAGTAGTGTAATCCATTTTTTATCTTTGGTATTTGTTTCTATTTCTTGTAGGTATGAATGAGAAAATTTTTTAATGATCAAGCGTTTTATTGAGGAATATGAGAAATTGAATTTAGACTTTTGTTTTATTGTAGTGCCTTTCTTTGCAAGTGAGTCTGCAGGTTCGTTCCCCATTACTCCACAGTGTGCTGGAATCCATTGGAGCTGAACAGTCTTATTAACTTTTTGGAGTTGTGTTAACATTTTGTAGCATTCTCTAATTTTTGTTGACTTCTTTGTAGTATATGAACATATTCCCTGAATTACAGCTTTAGAATCTGAAAGAATTATTGCCTTCTTAAATTTATTTAAGGGAAGATTTAATAATTGTCAGAGAGAAATGTGTATAGCCTCTATTTCTCCATCATGATTTGTTGTGTCTCTGCCAACAAAATGATAAAAGGAAAAATGTGAACACGTAACTCCAGCTCCAGTAAGGTATTCCTTGGAGGATCCATCAGTATATATGTGCAGCCATTCTTCTGTGGGATACCTAGTAGTGATTGTTTCCAGAGCTAGAAGTTTTTGTATTTCTTTTGGTGTGTCTCATTTACTTATTTCCTCTATTAATTCCAAATTGAAGCTAGGTTGCAATAATTCCAATGGATTTTCTCTTATAAGTAGATTTTCTCTGGTGTTAGGAATGGTCAATTTGGATTTAATCTGTGTTACCTTTCCTAGGAAACTACTATGAGTTTTAAGGATTGAAGGGGGGAGGTTCTCTTCTGTCCATTTAGAGTTTGGCAGTCGTAACATTTTCTCGTGTTGGAGCAATGCTTGTTCTTCTATTTTTGTTGTTATTGATGGGGTCCGTGTTAAGGCAAGCATGGCATCAATAGGTGTGGATTTAACTGCTCCAGTGATTAGGCAAAGAGCCTGATTTTGTATTTGTTCAAGTTTATTGATGTTAGCATTTGCTGCTGTTATTAAAGCTCCAGAACAGTACAAGAGGTTTGGTTTAACGTACATTTTGTATGCTGTGTTAAGGACTCTCCTTGAGCAGCCCCATTTAGCACCAGCTAACCTTTTCAGGGTTTGCAGTTTCTTTTCAACCTTTTCTGAAATGTGTTATATGTTTTTTCCAACTTAGCTTTCTGTCGAAAGTGATGCCTAAGTATTTGGCATCATCAACTGCTTTGAGTGGTTTACCATTATAATTTTGTTATTATTAACGGGTTTGTATTTTAATGTAAATAATTCATAATTTGTTTTTTCCACATTGATAGTCATGAGGTTTTTGGAGCTCCATTCATGTACTTTGTTTATGGCTGTTTCTATTCTGTCTTTAATTAATTCAGGTTTTTTTGGAGAGCCTGAAGTCCAAATGACTACATCGTCAGCAAATAAAGCAATTTTGGTTTCTAAAGTTTTTATTATTGATGGAAGGTCATTTATATATATGTTAAAGAGTGTTGTGCTCAGAATAGCACCTTGTGAAAGTCCTCGGTGTGTTTGTTTATATTTGGAAATGTATCTATTATATTTTGTGGCACAAAATCTTTGTGAAATAAACTGAGTTATCCATTTAAGCATGTTACTTTTCACACCTATTGATTGCAACTTCTCAATTAATTTGTTTCTCCAGACTGAGTCATATGCTGATTTAAAATCAATGAATACTGTTAAGGTATCCTCCTTTCTATTAAAAGCTTCCTTGATGTCTTGGCTTAGTAGGAATACATTTTCACTGTACTATGATTCTGTCTGAAGTCGGTCTGTGAACTATTAATTAAGTTGTAATAGTCTAGGAACCAGTTAAGTCTAGATGCCACCATTCTTTCCATCACTTTTGCAATAACACTGGTCAAAGATATTGGTCTGAAACTATTAATATTGTTTGAAGGTTTGTTTTTCTTTAAAATAGGGATGATAATGGCTTTTTTCCAGTCGGAAGGTACAGTCATTCTCCAACACGTGTTATACAGTTTAAGTAGGATTTCTTTTCCTTTCTGGCCAAGGTGTTTAATAAACTCTGGGTGGATCTTGTCAGGTCCTGGAGATTTTTTGTTCTGTAATTGTTCTATTACTAACTCCAGTTCTGTTTCGTTAAAATCCTGAATAAAAATATCATTTCGTATACCTTTTGCCTTATTAGTTTCTCTGATAGCTTTTTGGATAGGCTTATCTTGTTTCTTATACGCTTGGGGTATTCTTTGTGACTGAGCATAAAACTTGTTAAGGGATTCTGCTATTTCCCTATCTATAGTTAAGCTTTTGTTATTACGTTTTAATGGTTCAGTTGTATTTTTTGATAATTTTGTTTTATTAAGGAATTTGTATATTTTATTTCCATCTTTCCTATAGTCCATATATTCTACAAAATTTGTGAAACTGGCCCTCTTTGCTGTAATTAATTCTTTCTTAAAAATGGCTGCTTTTATTCTCCAGTTTTGTACATCTTCTGGACACTTGTTTCTTTCGGCTTTGACTCTTGCTATATTTCTTTCGTGTTTTAATTTAGATAAAGATGGAGACCAAAAGTAGCTATATTTCTTTAACTTTCCTTTGGGATATGTGTTTTGGCTGCTGCCAATAATATTTCACAAATTTTTTTATTCATTTCATCTGTTGACTTGAACTCTCATTCTAACAGTATATTACACTTCCCTTCTATCTAAAGCGCGTCTCACCCTTAAAGGACAGTACACGTTAAATGGAGCGCAGTGTTGCAACATGTACTAGTTGCGAATCTTTCTCCGCGAGCGACTCGAGGTGGCCTGAGTCCTGTACTTAGTCCTTCAATTGCTGCTTGACGAGACGGGCACTTTTAACTTTGGTATCCCTCCACGCCTTTGTTACTGTATGACCTAAATTTACAAATGACTCGTCTGTATAAACAATTGATTTCCCCTGGTCCCTAAACCTTTTATGTCTTTTAGATATTTATGTCGCCATCTGATGATATCGATATCGTCTCTTTCTATTAATATGCACTTGTTACCCTCTCTTTCATATTCGAACCCCAAATCAGAGTGGCCCTTGAGAAATTTGGTAGGGTCTCATCACTGTTGAACTGTGACAAAATTATATTCAGCGTGGGTGGAATATTTGCAAACAGTAAAGAATGAACAATTCGCCGCACTCCACCTTGCACTATTCAATCATATTGCGTTAACCTAGCGTTTTGTGTAGTCCCGCCCTTTTTGCTTTCTTTTTCGATGGCGTTCTTAGAGGTCCTTTCATTAGTTCCTTTTTAATCATACACACTACTGCTTCTGAACACCCGATAGCCTTAGCTGTTTCTTTTACCGCCTTACTTACACGCATTTTACTTAAAAAATAATCTAACACATTCATAATTATTTGGCGTTCCTTACTTCTTTATTTACCAACATATCGTCCCTTCCTAGCTTCACCCTCCATAACTACAAATATTTACAAAAATATTAAACAAATAGCGCAATAACAGCTCACAGTTACACACACGGCTTCTTTCAAACTAATGCTAGTGCTGCTCCTTATACTATCTTCTGTGTCAGGCCTGACGCTGAATAGATGAATACCTTTTGTTTGCCTTACTGGATAAAAGAAAGAGGTTACTGCCTTTTGGTTTATTTTAAAAACTTTCTCCAACCTTCCTCAACATTTGTTCTCACTGGTTCCCTGATGTAAACTCAATAACAAAAAAGTTTCACACTGCGTAACTTTTGCAGTGCACATATATAAAATTTTCCGAAAACATTTAATTTAAAAAATTATAACACTTAACTGGGTAAACATAGAGAATTCAAAGTAGGCAGGTAGTAGCACTATAGTTTACTCTACCTAAGAAAAAAATATAGATGCATTCTAGCAGTTAGTTTGTTAGTTAGTGCGTGATGAGTGTAGGAACAGCAAATATCGGACTTCTATTGAAAAAAAAGTTTTCTGAAGAAATTTGGACCTATAGGAATGTATAATGACTGAAAAGGATATAACCTGATAGAGAAAAAAATTCTGCATAGGATAATGTGTTCAAACCTGAAATTTATAACAAATGAATATTTATACCATGCTATTAGGAATCTGGCAACAGAGCGAGGGTAGAAAAGGACGCGGCTAATGGCAACTTGTATGCGCTAGATAGAGACAGAGATGTCCCATTTAACTCCATACTGTCTTCTAAGAGTGAAACGCTAAAAAGAGAAATAATAGAAGACCCAGTTTCAGACCACAGAATCACCATAAACTCCATAAGAGGTCTAATAAATAAAAGTAACAAACCAAAAATTAAAACTTCTTGGAATTTTAAAAAAGCAGATTGGTCCAGTTTCCAAAATTAGATAGAAGGGAAGTGTAATATACTGTTAGAATCAGAGTTCAAGTCAACAGATGAAATGAATAAAAAAATTTGTGAAATATTATTGGCAGCAGCCAAAACACATATCCCAAAGGAAAGTTAAAGAAATATAGAAGGAAAGTTAAAGAAATATAGCTACTTTGCTGTAATTAATTCTTTCTTAAAAATGGCTGCTTTTATTCTCCAGTTTTGTACATCTTCTGGACACTTGTTTCTTTCGGCTTTGACTCTTGCTATATTTCTTTCGTGTTTTAATTTAGATAAAGATGGAGACCAAACGTAGCTATATTTCTTTAACTTTCCTTTGGGATATGTGTTTTGGCTGCTGCCAATAATATTTCACAAATTTTTTTATTCATTTCATCTGTTGACTTGAACTCTGATTCTAACAGTATATTACACTTCCCTTCTATCTAATTTTGGAAACTGGACCAATCTGCATTTTTAAAATTCCAAGAAGTTTTAATTTTTGGTTTGTTACTTTTATTTATTAGACCTCTTATGGAGTTTATGGTGATTCTGTGGTCTGAAACTGGGTCTTCTATTATTTCTCTTTTTGTATTGTCAATTATGTCAGATGACACCATCAGAAGATCCGGATTTGTACCTGAACCATTATAATGAAGGTAAGTGGGTGGATCATTTGGATTAAATATTAATTCGATTGTTGATGAGTTTAATAGGTCTTCTATGACTCTTCCTGCTGAATTTATATCTCTGTAGCCCCACCTAGGGGAGTGTGCATTAAAATCACCTATTAAAATACTTTTGGGTTCTATGGGAATAGAATTTAGATCTAGTGTATTGTCTGGAGGATTGTAGATACTGTAAATTCTATAGTGGTAGTTACTTTTCCATGCTTCAATTTTAACTATTTCTGATTTATCTTGTTCTTCCATTGTTTTCTGGATTTGAATAGTAGCTTTCATATTTCTTTTAATTCCTGTAAGATTACCACTTGCTATTTAATGAAGTATATGTGCTTTTGGAAGTATATGTGTAGTATACTGATCCATTTCAAAGTATATTTCCTGTTCTTCTGATATATTGGCTTCTTGTACTGTGAAGACATCTATATCTTGGTCTTTTAATATTTTCATTAGCTCTTGTTTTTTAGGCTGGGACATGCCTCCTGCATTCCATTGTAGAATTCTTAAAGTATTGGAATTGTTGTGATGAAATTTGCCTAAAGATGTCCCCACCCGGAGATCCGATTCGGGGACAGTTTTAACTCTGGAATTAGGACTCATATTCATGTATGTGGCTTTCATGTAACTGTTTTCTTAACGGACACCAGTTTTACAATGTGGCAGTTACATCACCCGACTTAAACCCCCACTTTGCAAGGGGGACCACACCTATCGTTGGTCAACAGGTTCATCGGACCTAGCCGGGAGGACTAAATAGGTGGTATTTAGATCCACCGACCTTCCCCTCATATGCCTCTGAGGGATGCTATTGTGCTGTGATAGGCCAGCACATATGTAAATGACATTTCCTCCATTTTAGATGAAACAGTTATACCGCTGTGATTCGGTCCCCAGAGCCTCATCTGTTAGAAGCAGGGTGCACCACGGGCAGGATGAGGATGGGAATTGGACAGGAGAGGCTATAGGAGGCGCATCACTACCCCTTACTACCCTTACTATTATATGTAATATCAACAAAATATGTAAAATTATGTAATAATCTAAATGCCAAAATTACCACCTCAAATCTAAATGCAGACTGCAAATTACCCAGAATTTTTTAATTTGATGGGTCTGTAAGTACATAAATTAATTACGAGTTAAAATTGAGTTAATATAGAATTAATTATAGGGAAAATGTTTTGTTTTATGCAGAATTTACCTAAAATTTATTTTCAAGTAGGTAATTACGAAATAAAAATATGTGTTTTGGATTATATTTATTAAAATTACTCATTTTGCTTAATTATTTTACTTAAACTTTGGAGTGAAATAATCAATTCAAAATAATTAAATTTTATGATGAGGATGTATTTTCAGTTTTCTATCTCTTGACATACAATGAACAGCCAGGCATTTTCATTTTGAGTCTTTTGCGTCTTTCAACGTACAGTGAATAACCATATACTTTTCCATATTTTCAGGGGTTGTTTGTGTCCTGTCGGATAAAATGTCCTTATAAGCAGAGAAGCTTCTCTCCACGCCACATGAAGTAACAGGAGCATATTTTAGCATAGCAATCTGATTTGCAGAGAAATGTTTTGGTAAATCGACGAGCATTAGCTACTAACTATCAAGAGACGAGGGGAAGCTAAGAACATTCCGCAACACCAACCCAAGCAATGGATAAAACGAATTTTGGAATTATTACCCCAGGTGGTACTTCAGGTAAACTGGACAATTCATCCTCTTCGGAAGCAGACTCCATGGATTCTGGGGGGAGCCATCAACTGCTTGAGGGAGATGTGTTTAGAAAGAGTGCACTGACCCAACGATCACCTACAGAAAAACGAGTAATGCACTTACATACAGGAGAAGAGGAACAAAAGAGGATACTGAATGAGATCCGGTGTCAAAATGAAGAACTAAAAAATGAAATAAAAACTCTTAGAATCGAAAATCAAGAACTTAGAAAAAATATGGATAAAGAGAAGCAGAATTCTTTGGATGTGAATATGGATCCTATAAGGGTAGAGAATATGAGAGTGAAAACAACTAGTGAGAAATAGTGAGAAAAACATTAAATAATAATGTATGGAAGATCAGTACAATGAATTCTGATAGCTATAGGGCTTTGGTCAAGAAATTAAACACAGAAAAAGTCAATTGGCAAACTTATGAAAACAAAAATGATAGACCAATTAGAGTTATGGCGAGAGGATTGCATGCTTCATGCCCGAAAGAAGATATAATAGAAGAGTTAAAGGAAAGAGGGTTTAAAATTAAAGATGCTGTAAATATTCTTAAGAAAGAAAGGTATACAAATAGGAATGGACAGCAGGAAGTAGTTAGACAAGGATTGCCACTATTTATGCTTACCTTTGATAATAAGGAGAATATTACAGAGATATACATATAATATTAAGACAGTTTTGAATGTGGTTGTCAAAATTGAACCCTTGAGAAAGAATACTAATTTGATAGCACAATGTAAGAAATGCCAAGGCTTTAACCATACCCAGGCCTATTGCCAAAGAGAACCACGTTGTGTGAAATGTGCAGGAAAGCACCACACTAAAGATTGTAAAATAAGCAAAAACGCACCACCAAGATGCGTTAATTGTGGAGAACAACATCCAGCAAACTAGCGTGGATGTGAAGTAGCTAAGGAACTGCAAAAGAGGAGGAATGAAGTCATGAAAAATCAAAGACAGATTCATAGGACTCGAGGGAATTGTAACTTAGGTATGGTTCTAGAAGAAAATGAAGTAGTAGTGGATGAACCTAACAGAGAACAGAACAACTACGCAGCAGTAGCATGAAATGGTAAAGTTGAAATTCCAACCGTTGATAAAGCAATAATAGGCATCCTAGAAATACTGGACAAGCAGAAATATACCAACAAACTGATCTATGATAGATTAAGAAAGCTTGAAACTAGTCTTAACAAAAGTAAATAAAATGGCGCACACATACAGAATATTATCATGGAATGCAAACGGATTGCAACAGCATATTCAGGAGTTGGAACTGTTCCTGAAAAGCAAGAAAATAGATATATGTTTAATATCCGAAACACATTTGCTAAACTATCATATATTAGAATAAGGGGATGTGATATCTACCGCTCAGACCATCCATCTGATAAAGCAAGAGGAACCTCCGCAGTAATAATTAAAAACTGCATTAAACACTACGAAGAAAGTAAAATAGAAATCGATGAAATGCAAGTGATGACTGTCACTATCCAAGTTAAAACCAAGTCTTTTAATGTCTCTGCAATATACTGTCCCCCAAGGTATAACCTAAAAGAAAAGGATTATATTAATCTCTTTAAGACTCTAGGTAATAAATTTATTATCGGAGGGGATTACAACGCCAAACATTCTCATTGGGGATCAAGAATAACCACTACCAAAGGCAGGGAGCTATTTAGGGCAGCGATTAAAACAAAGTGCCCATTCCATTCAACTGGAAAACCTACATATTGGCCGACAGATATAAATAAAGCACCAGATTTACTTGATTTTTTCATAACCAAGGGCATATCTAACAATTATGTGCACGTAAATGAGGATTATGATATCTTTTCGGATCATTCCCCTATTATATTAACAGTAAGCGATAATATAATAACAAAGGATAACCCCCCCAAGACTAACTAGTAAAAAAACAAATTGGGAAGGGTTCAAAAAAGAATTACAGAGCACTATTGAACTTAATGTTCCTTTAAAAACACCACAACAGCTGGAAGCAGAGATAGATCTCTTTGTTACTAATATTCAACAAGCAGCATGGAACCATACTCCAGAAAAAAGTAGGAATAATGTAAATGATATCTCCTATCCTATGGAATTGAGGGAGTTAATTAGTGAAAAACAAAAACTGCGCAAAAAGTGGCAGAGGTCACAGGCACCAGAAGATAAAAAGCGATTAAATCAAATCTGTAATAAGTTAAAGAACTTGATCAGTAGTATAAAAAACAAATCACTTATTATCTATATGAAAGGACTAACAGCAGACAAAGATACTGATTACTCTTTATGGAAGGCAACAAGGAGTATCAAAAGACCTATAAATCAAATTCCAGCAATAAAAAAAGGAGATGGAGCATGGGCAAGGAGCGATAAGGATAAAGCAGACCTATTTGCCAACTATCTAGAAGAGATTTTTCAACCTTTATCTAGACAAACATCTGAAGAGGACATTAAACATGGTAAGAAAAGGGAAGGCAAAGAACTTAGGCGTGTAAAGCTCAAAGAATTAAAATGTGAAATCCACCAGAATATAAATGCAAAAAAAGCGTCAGGATATGATTTAATCACCGGACACATTCTTAAAGAATTGCCACAAAAAGCTCTTATCAAGCTATTACATATGATAAATGCTGCATTAAGACTTAAACATATCCCTTAAACCTGGAAAAAATCCTGATGAAAAGGAATCATACAGACCGATTTCACTCCTATCCCAATTAGCTAAACTATTTGAAAAGTTATTGTTAAAGCAATTAAAACCTATAACAGAGGAAAGTAAATTAATCCCAGAACATCAGTTTGGATTTAGAAATCAACATTCACAATTGATCAAGTACATTGTATAGTCGATGTCATAGAAAGAACGTTAGAGGAAAAGAAAATATGTTCTGGAGTATTCCTAGCCGTGGCCAAAGCTTTTGATAAAGTCTGGCACAAAGGTTTAATTTTTAAGCTCCGAGATCTACCTGACCACTTTTATCAAATATTGTTATCGTATATTGAAGGGAGATATTTCAGAGTTAAATATGGAAATGAATACTCTGGATTAAAGAATATAGCTGCTGGAGTACCCCAAGGAAGCGTCTTAGGGCCAGTATTATACCTTATATTTATTAGGGATATTCCATACCAAGATAATGCAACTATGGCCACCTTCGCTGACGATACAGGATTATGGCAGTTGGACATACAGTAGAGGAATCTACACAGAAATTACAGAAAGCTGTCAATAAGGTTAACGAGTGGACGAAGAAGTGGCGTATAAAATTAAATTAATCTAAATCTGTACATATCAACTTTACAAATAAGAAAACTCAGATACTACCAATAAAAATATATAACCAAACTATTCCCCAAGCACAAACAGTGAAGTATCTAGGAATAACACTAGACTCAAAATTAAATTGGAGAAAGCATATAGAAACTAAAAGAAAAGAGTTAAATATCAAATATAAGAAACTTTGTTGGCTCATTGGGAGAAATTCCGAACTTGACATGTACAATAAGTTATTAATATACAAGCAGGTGTTAAAGCCAGTCTGGACCTATGGGATACAGCTTTGGGGCTGCGCTAAGTCGACCAACATAAAACACATACAGACTTTTCAAGATAAAGTTTTAAGAACAATAGTTAATGCACCATGGTATGTACAAAATGATGACATACATAGAGATCTCAAGATCGACACTGTTATAGAAGAAATAAAAAAGACTACAACGAAACATCATCTAAAAGTGCAGCACCATGAAAACAAAGAGATGTTGGAAGTTCTTAGTAACTGTGAAGTTCGAGGACTGAAAAGAATAAAGCCAGATGACTTAATGTGAGACCGCAAGAACTATGTGTAAACTATGGGGGCCTTCAATGGATGACTCGCCTGTACATGTGAACCTACTTAATAAGAAAATATTACTAGATTAACTTTTGCTTAGTTGTAATTTGATAAATAAAAAATAAAAAACATTTAGCACTTTAGACACGGACACAAGCGTAGAGTACCCTGGATTCCTGTTTATCACAGCTTTGTATTTTTCCCCTGCCTTCCTTCCTGCAACGACACTAACCTTCTGTGATGCACGTTCAATTAAATCCATAGTTTCGTGAAGAAAGAAACCTAATGTTTCCAACTGCTTGATGGTGCTACGCAACCAGCCGAAGTTACTTTTGGTGTAAGCACAGAACTTGCCACTTTCGGATCTTTAAATATGTCCTGAGATTCATGTATGGAAACAGCTACTTCTGAAGAGAACATGTTCACCACTGACTGGACTCCTTCAAAATGTTCACAATAGAAGTTCACAGCTTCTAACCCCGTACCTCATCTTGTAAGTACTGGCTCAGGAGGCAAAGGGACATGTTGGAGATGATTTTTATAGCACTGAATTCTGTGCAGTGCTTTCACGAAGACCTTTTTGCTGCTGATATCAACTTATTCACACAGGGAAAATTACTTCTTACTAGTTCAGCAACACGTTGCAATGCATGGGTCAAGCAGGTACATTCGGGTAGAAAACCTTAAGGCCAGTAGCAGCTTTAGTCATGTACGCTGTGGCATCTGAATACATAATTAAAACCTTTTCCTCACACACATACACACCCTCTGGCCATAGGATCTTCATCCCATCATTTACGAATCTTGCAATCTTGAATGGTTTGATTGTTCTAACACCTTGCAACAGATTAGAAATGGTTTTGCTGGACTTTCGGAATCTAGTTTACCTACTACCAAACTACTAAATTTGCTATGTACCGACCCATTTGTAGTTTCATCGATGGCAAACCAAATACAGGAGTCTCCAATTTCATTCCGTATATGGGCAACAGCTTCTGCATAACACACATGGAGGTAGTTTTTCCTCAGAGTAGATTCATCAGGAATAACTTTCTTGCAATATTTTTCTAGAAAGGAGCGAAATTGAGGAATTTGAAGTTTATGCCACGGAATATTAGCTGTAACCATTGCACTGCACAGGTCTTGAAAAAAATCATTTTTGGACGGTTCCTTTTGCATTTGTGTCAACAGAACTTGCTTTCTAGAAGACTGTAGGTGTTTGTTGCGTATGTGAAGAGCACATTTGATATGTTGTTCCAATTGAGATTTCATGGCCAATTCTTTTACCGCATGCTCGACAGACTATTACTTTTCTGTCAGTTGTAAAGGCGCTATCTAATTTTACCCAGGAATTCAACTTGCAGGATAGCAAGGACGCAACTTGTGCCATTTTACTAAGACTTGCAAGAAACTAACTGCAGTATTATCGCCTTGCTATATTGATGGTTGTCCAGCGGCTCACTTTGTTTCCTTGCAGCTATTATATTACAAGATGCCGACTACCGCGACAATGGTAACAATCAATTTCTCCAGTCCTTGTCAATGCCCAAAGAGCTACGAGAAACGTGACACTGGAGGTCAACATTGTCGAGCGGCACCTGCTTTGATATAAACAGACAACAATCAGAACGAGGCAAGGCCGTTATCGCATTCTTAATTTAACTTGCGTCCTATTTTGCAGATTGATTTTTGTTGCTTTCAGCAAAACTTGTGCAAACAGTAGTTTATAATGTGACTACAATATTTTTTTTGAAAAATAATAAAATTGTAACGAAACCCAGAAAATATGTACATTTTATGTAACATCGTTAAAATATGCAGAAATGTGCAAAATATGTAAAATAAAAATGTGTAAGGAAGTCCCAAATGACGTAATTTGCCAACATTTTTAATTCTCATTGAAACATTATGCAGGATTTAAAATATGTAATTACATAAAAATCCAGGCTCTACTCATTACCAGTGCCATATATAAACATTTTTGTTTGGCTGACATTACCATTCTCCCCTTCAACACTGCACTTCTTTTTGTTTCTCCTATCCTGCATTACCACTCAATTTTAAACCTGATATGAAAATGCACTAACAACCTGAATTTCTTTGTTCCCCATGTTCCATTTTTCATCCTTACATAGCTTACTGCCCTTCTTGAATATCATAATTTTGATTTTATCCTGATTCACCTTCCATCTTCATTCTTCACAATATCTACTGATCTCATCTATTGCTAACTGCAGACCAATCACTGAAATTGTTCATACTATCAGATCTTCACATAAAGCAATCCTGGAATATCCGCATTATTTATCACAGGCATACATGTATTAGCACTCTTCTAGCAGTCCAAAATAACATCAATGAATAAATTAAACCATAAAGGGCTTAATTTACAACCCTATATAAGATCCCTATCTTGTCTAACCTCACTAGTTACTTCACCAAAACCACATGTACTGCAAACTCTATTTTGACGGTGTAACTCCTGCAGTGTGCTCATCATATTAACCTTTAAACTCTTCTTATTTAATTTGCACCATAGAGCTTCCCTGTCTACCCTTACATAAGCTTTCTTTTTTAAAATCAATGAACATAGCATATAATCTACCCCTCTTCTTAGAGAGGAACGAAACACAAAAATGAATATTTCATTTGGTTCTCGTGGTTCATGTGGTTCTCATGTTGCTTGTAGTTGTTGATATGAGTTGTGACGTCAGTTATTCCACTGAACTTAGACAAGAAGTGAGGTTTTAAATGACAAACAAGGTTCATGCATTAATGTCAAATAAGTGATAAACAGCAGTCCAACATCTGCTTCGAAAATGAGTGAACCTAGTATCCATCATTATCAGTTTGAATCTACAAGATATGATTTTGAAAATTTAAACCATTCTGATAGTTATTAAGACATAGTCAGTGTGAACAAAGACCGTGCTGATTCCATGCATTGGTTTAAGTTGAAGGCCATTGCGTGAAAAATGCATTCATTTTGGAGCATATCTGAGATGAAGACTGTGGTATCTCTCCAAACTTCCACTATGTATAGAATGCTGAATATGAGCCAAATCTTTAAGAAGCTGCTGTCCAAAATAATTTTCTTCAGAGCATAATAGGTGTTTGATTTGCCTTAAATCTGCAATCTATTTCATCTTCTTCCAGCAATTTGTCATGCCCACAAAGTTTCCATACACTATCTATGAGGAAGAATTGATATAAATTTTTCAATTAATATGGCATTGCTCTCGCTACAGTTTAGTGCAGCTCACTGTAAGTGGTTATTTTGTAGTGGCTTTCCATACCATCAACTCTGCGTATTGTTTTTCTACCATTTTATTTATTTTCTTCATTAGACATTTAGACAAACACCATACATAAAACTCCTGTTCTACATATTGAGTTTTTAACATATATCTTATACCTTCACCTCTGTCGTTGAGAAAATGTTCAACTCTGCTCATTTCCTGTTTTACAAGCTTAGTCATTATGTTGTCGCAAGCAACCTTTACCAAATTGCCTTTCACCATACCTCTTTGAACTAGTTCAAAACCAGTAGTTTTGAGAGAATTTAAATCCATGATAGAATAGACTAAATATTTGGCTGAAAATCCTGAGGAGTCAATCTGCCCACCCCCTGTCAACCATATAGGTATACCACAACCTTTTAATGAACTCAGTCCTTTTTTCTTTCTTGAACCCAAATTGATTTATTAACTGGTGCTACCATGTCTTGAATATAGGCCTTGAAAAAATTGCCAAACCCTATGATTTGCAGGACTTAAATTTCTGAAACAATATACCTACCAGATAATAATGAACTTGCTACTAAAGTGTTTCTTTCTGGTTTCTTTCCTCATAAATTTTGTGAGTTCCAATGAATGTATTACAGGAATAACACACTATTTTAACACAGAGCATTGTCCATTTAATGTAATGAGAAATTGTTTTCATTCCATTTCTACACAAAACATGCCTAAAAGGTTAAAGTAGATATGTCCAAGCAACAATGAAATATTCTGCTATAGCTTCATTTTCATGTATGATGAATCATTATTACTGTATCAAAATCTGAAGTATCAGGAAAGAACGTAGGCTTTCACAGCCAGAGTCAATATAACTAGAAGTTATTTCCGGGCTGTTATATTGAAGTATCAGGTTTGTAGAAATTTTCATTCAGCTTATCCTGATCTTCCTCATCATTGCTTGTTTTGTAGGTGATTTAGGTTCCAACTATATAACATGGGTATATCTCCTTACAAATTCAGTGGCTAGTTCACATTTTACTTCTGAATTCTTTTTTTTAATCACTTTCTATTCTGGATTCTCTTTCATTACTTTTATCATCACCCCCTTTGTTGTCAGTTTTATTGCAAGTAACATTACCACATAATTTGGAAACAATGCTTCTACGAATTCTAGCCTCATATCATTCTGTTCTGTCGTTTGCTCTTGGATGAAGATGGTGAAGGATCAATTAGTGTTTTACCAGAACTTGAAGTATCTTCATTTTTCCTTATAGTAGGAATAGTTCCAAGTTTTAATAAAGCTGTATTTTTAATAACTATGTCTATTGATAATTGTGCCCTTTAAATGGAAGGAACATAAACAAGTAGGGGAGACCGAGGACAAAAGTAACATGGGATGAAAGTATCATTCCCTCTCTGTATTTGTATTTTGCACCGGAAGTCATGTGATTCAAACAGTGTGCCCTGTAAGGTCCTCCACTGGCCACCAGTCCCTGGTCGGTATTGGAGAGGAATTGTTGTGTGTGATGCAGTAAAATATTTTTTCAGTGCCTCGAGTAACTTTTCATTACTCCCTTAATTTTGTAATAACAGTAGGAGAATGTTGTAAACATAAATCTGCTAAAATGACTTAACAATGTAAAACTTTCACTTTTATGCTGCCGTTATCAAAGTTTCTAAATAATATTATAGATTGTGCCAAAAGTACAAACTAAACTGAAAAGCATGGTCCGGGACAAAGGTAACATTGTAGCTGGGGACGAATGTAACACTGTAATTACTGATAAAATAGTATTACTCTCAGATCATCTGTTATTTCTGATTAGCTATCAATAAATTGGGTATAATATTGTTAAGAATTAGCCACTTGTAAGTCAAAAAAACCTGTTCTTTACTTAGTTATTTCATTACAGGAAATTACGCCAAGAACACAAGTTAGGACTATAAGAGGACTATCTGATACTTCTGTGTATCAAATTGCAGCAGATGATGCTACAAATTACAACTTAAGTTTTAGAGCAGTAGAAAAGAAACACAATGTGTGTCATGTAACACTGCTTCGGCACATTAAAAAGAAGTGTGTGAGTGATGGCAGCACACCGATGCCTCACGTTGGTTATAGAAGTGTTAAACGTGTGTTCCCTGAAGAACAAGAAAAAATAATAGCTCAATATATTACTAATGCGTCAGCGATATTCTATCGACTTTGTCCTAAGGATATCTGCAAATTAGGTTATGAACTGGCAACCATAAACAATATACCAACGCCATTGACTTGAGTAGATAACAGATATCTGAATTTGGAAGTCATTGTGGCTTTCAATGATGTAGCACACATACAAGAAGTTAAGAATAGAAATGTGTATGTAAGTTGTATTTTGGAATGTTCTAAAATCTATCTGATGCTTAATTTACTGTTTATTGAAGATTATCATCACATGTCTTAAATGCCTTTTGTTATATGAATGCATAGGCCTTTCTTATGCACAATGTTTAGTCAGAACTTTAACATTATGCCTCTTGACAGTGCAAAGGTCGATTTATTCTTCCCCTTCCTTCCAAAAACATGTCTGTGGGAAGTATCAAAGACTGTCTTGATATTTGGACATGGTTCATTTAAATGACTATTCCACTTAGGTCTGACTTGGTTGAAATCAACCAATCATGTGCATAACAATTTCAACCAATGACAGCCTTCATTCACAAAAAATTTATCACATTTCACAATCACCTCCTCTGCTTTTCTTATGTTATAATCAGGTTAGAGAACCTAGCTGCACTGTGCTACAGATGTGCAACAGCTAACTTAATTTGACAAAATACAGCTGCTATTCAAATGTTAAATATGGTTGCCTCTCACTTTGGCAAAGTAGCTAATGCTGAAATAGATGAAATAATTCAAATAAGGAAAAATCAGAACACTGAATACAACAGGAAATATGTTTGGACTCAGTCTGACAAATGTTGTATTGAATGAAATTATATTCCAACTTATGACATTGTCTCTCTCTCTCTCGCTCTCTCGCTCTCTCTCTCTCTCTCTCTCTCTAAGTCTGTCTGTCTCTTTCTCTCAGTCTCTCTGACTCCCTCTTCCTCTGCCTGTCTCTGTGTCTCTCTCCCTGTCGGTCTGCTTTTCTGTCTGTCTCTCTCTAGCAGCCTGTCTCTATGTCTGACTATGTCTCTCTGACTGTCTGTCGGTACCTCTCCGTCCATCCGAACAACCGACCGACCGCCCGCCCGTCCGTCCGTCCATCCCTACCTCTTTGTCTATCCCTGTCTGTCTCTGTCTGACTTTGTCCATCTCCCTGTCAGTCTCTCTCTCTCTCTCTCTCTCTCTGACTTTGTCTAACTTTGTCTGTGTATCTCTATCACTGTAGACTCTGTCTCTCTCCATCTGACTGTCTGTCTGTCGGTCCCTCTCTATCTTTCTCTCTGTCTGTCTCTACCTCTCTTTCTTTATCTCTCTCTGTTCTTCTCTGTCTGTCACTCTCTGTCTGCCTCACGCTATCTCTACCTATACATATATATATCTCTCTGTCTGCTTCTCTCTATATGTCTCTCACTGTCTGTCTCTCTCTCTCTCTCTGTCTGTCTGTCTGTTTCCCTCTCTCTGCCTCTATCTCTCTCTCTGATGCTCTTTCTCTCTCTGTCTCTGTCGGTCCATCTATCTTTCTGTCTGTCTCTCTGTGGTCTGTCTCTCTGTGGTCTGTCTGTCTGTCTGTATGACTGTTTCTCTCTGTCACTCTCTCTGCCTGTCCCTCTCTATCTGTCTCTGCCTATCTCACTCTCTCTCTACCTTTCTAACTCTATCTCTGTCTCTCTCCATCTGTCTCTCCCTCTCTGTCTGTCTGTACCCCTCTCTCTCTTTCATGGTCTGTCTCTCTCGCTGCATCCTCTCTCTCTTTCTGTCTTTCCGTCTGTTTCTCACGTTCTCTCTGTCTAACGCTCTCACTGTCTGACTCTCTCTGTCCTTCACTCTGTCTCATTCTGTCTCTGTATCTGTCTGCCACTCCCCCTGTCTATCTATCTGTCCATCTCTACCTCTCTATCTCTTATCTCTGTCACTCTATATCTGTCTCTCTCATCGTCTCCCTCTGTCTCTGTTTTTCTCTCTCTGACACTCTCTCACTGTCTCTTTCTGTCTTTATCTCTCTCTGTCTGTCTCTGTCTATCTCTCTCTGTGTATCTCTCTCTGTCTGCCTCTCTGTCTCTACCTATCTTTTTCTGTCTGTCACTCTGTCTCTATCTCTCACTGTCTATGTATCTCTCTGTTCCTCTCTCCCCCTGTCTGTCTGCCTCATTCTGTTTCTCTATGTCTCTCTCTCACTATCTGTCTCTCTCTGTCTCTCTCGCTGACTGTCTGTCTCTGTCTTTCTCACTGTCAGTCTCTCTGTGTCTCTGTCTATCTCTCTCTGTATCTCTGTTTGCCTCTCCCTGTCTATCTCTCTCTGTCTCTATCTCTGTATCTCTCTCAGTCTGTCTTTCTCTCTCTGCCTCTCTCTCTCTCTCTTTCTCTGTGTATCTCTGTATCTCTCTCTGTCTCTAAGTCCCTCTCTCTGTCTCTCTCGCTCTGTCCCTGTCTGTCTCTTGTTCTGTCGCTCTGTCCCTCTATCTCTCTCTGTCTGCCTCTCTCTCTGTCTATCCTTCTGTGTGTCTGTCTCCGTCTGTCTTTCTCTCTGTCTGTGTCTGTGTCTCTGTCTCTCACTCTGTCTTTCTCTCTGTCTGTCTGCCCCTCTCTGTCTCTCTCCCTGTCTGTCCATCTCTTCCTGGCTACCTCTCTCTCTGTCTCTCCCTCGCTCTCTCTCTATCTGTATCTTTCTGTGTCTCTCTGTCTATATCTTTGTCTGTCTGCCTCTTTGTCCGTCTGGCTCTCTCTCTGCCTGTGTATCTGTCTGTCTCTCTGTCTGTCTCTGTGTCTGTCTCTCTCTACCTGGCTCTGTCTATGTCTGTCTGTCTCTCTCTCTCTCTCTCTCTCTCTCTGTCTCTGACTGCCTGTCTTTCTCTCTCTGTATCAGTCTCCCTGTCTGTCTGACTCTGTCTCTGTGTATCTCTCTGTCTCTGTCTCTCTCTGCATGAAAAAATGCTTCTTTTGGCAACTAGAAACAAAACTTCACACTATGGTATCTTTCCTAAGAGCTTAAATTTACCCTAAGAAAAAAGGTGTGCACCTAAAAATCCTAACCCTGTTTATGACAAATACCAAAGCAGCAGCAAAATTATTAGCAACAAAGAATGGAAAAATAAACAAGGCTGATAAATTCAAGTATCTTGGTGAAATAATTCAAACTAATGGATTGGATAAGGAAGCAAATGAAGCAAGATTGAGAAAAATGGAATTTACATATCATTAACTAAGGATATGCACAATAAGAAAAACATCCCAAATAAAACCAAAATCAGACACTATAACACAATAATCAAACCACAATGTCTGTATGCTAAAGAGTGTATGTTTTCCTTTAAAACAGGAGAAATAGAACAATTAGAAAGGTAGGAAAAACAATTTTGAGGAAAATCTTGGGTCCAATTCAAACAAAAAAGAGAGTTTAAATGCAGGAAAAATGAAAGTAAAGAATGTGAAAAGATTTTAAATACAATCAGGAAAAGAAAAATAAGATGGTTCAGTCATTTAATGAGAATGGATAATAAGACTTACAAAACATATTTTCAAGCATAGATATATGAAAGAAAGAATGGTAACCAAAGGATGCAAGGGATAAGGAAAGACTTAAATGAAATAGAATTAACAGAAAAAATAATACAGGATAGAGCAAAGTTAAGAAAGTTAATACAAAAGTTCTAAGTTTGCCAGTTGAAAAAAAAGAAGAAAACAACTACAACTTGGATAGAAGAAATAAGAAAAAATCACAGTGACAGGATGAAGAAATATAGGAAAAACAAAAGAAGAAGTGAATATAAATGCAGTGGATTGCTTAACATGGTCTGCAGATGGCCTAGGACAGGCATCGGCAAACATGTACTCAATGAGGCCTCGCAACTATGATGCAGCACTTACTCTGTCTCCCCCTCCCTCGCAGTCTTAACTGGCACTGCATACACACCGATCTGTCCTGTCGTATTTACCTGCACTTCTAAACATGTCTGTCAAACTGTATCTTAAAGATGAATTTCTTTATTTATAACTTTGAAGGATATTAGTTTATTTAACTTAGTCTTAGTGTATTCATAGAATTAGAGTGCATCTAATTATTCCTGGTCTATTAAATTTGATATCTAGAATAGCACTTTGACAATTTCTTCTCTCATCATGTAAGGAATGTAAGGTGTTTGTTGTGCTCTTAAGTTCAAAAACACACTCATCAATGGAACATCAAGCAGCATTATGTTACATGTCCTAAGATCACCATACAAATTATAGACAAGCATGTATTCATAAATTTACACCACGATTTAAAGTAACATAACACTGATGTAGTGTCCTTTATTCATTTTATTTTTTTTCAGGTATAGATTGGACTAAACAACTGCAACAGCTCAAAGAGCAATATTCAGATAATACACCTAATATTAATTCAAATATTATAACTGGTAGACAACTTCACACCAGCTATGCTGTTGCTTTGGAGATTGCTCAGTCACTGAGGTGTTTTAGTGATGCAGATTTCATGAAAAATGTGAGAGTAAAGTTGCCAACATAATTTGCCCTGAACAATATGATATTTTTAGTAATATTGCATTATCACCACGAACCATACTGAGAAGGATACATAAAATAGCAGAAATAGCCGAAAAAAGACTACACACCAAGGTCCATGAATTTATAGTCGTTTCTCTTGCGTTGGATGAAAGTACTGACTACGTTGACACAGCACAATTGGTAATTTTCACTCGAGGAGTTACTAACAACCTCTTAATACAAGAATATATGCTTCAAGTCATTCCACTTAGGGAACATACAACAGGGACAGAATTATTTCAAGCATTTAAGAAATGTGCAGGAGAAAAGAAACTGAATCGAAAAAAATCTTGTATTGCAATTAACATGTTAATTTGTGTGCTATACTGAGAGTGGCTACTTGTGGTATATCACTAAATTTTCATGGTAGATACATTGCAAATAGAAATTAATTGAAATATATTGCTCAAATATCTAGGCCTCCCTAAAGTATCGTAGACCAAAATAGCTGGATTCAAGTATGTGTACTATTCCTTATTGTACTCTGTAGCGAGCGAGTCCACCACTGACTCTGAACGAAGGTCAATGCCATCCCCTGTTCTACATTACGTCACATGCATTGCGGGTTGCATGTTGAGATGTCATACTGGTACCTCATTGAGTACATGTTTGCCGGTGCCTGGCCTAGGAGAAAACCATGGAAATTAGCACCATTCTCAGTGATATAGAGGAAGTTTACAACTATGAAACGACCAGTACCACTTCGTCAGCTTGTAGAGAATATGCCCCTGGAGGCAGATAGAAATGCAGCAAATGGTTGTTCTTTATCCTTTCACTATCTGCCATCTTAATAAGGCCCCGTCAGATGTGAGGGACATCCTGAAAAGCTGTGGTGTATAGAATGAAGTTACGCTACATGCCTACCAAGCTTCGTCATTTCAGAAAAACTGCAGCAGAACACATTCTTTCACATTTTTTTCCGCGCATGCTAACTTCTCATAACATTCACAGAATTACAGGTCTCAGTAAAAGTCTGTGACATATTATTTTTCAGCTATTTGTCCTTTTCTTCCTTTACGACTGTTGAATGATGTATGTTTTACATGATGGGATTACAAGTAAAATTGCACAACCCCAACTCAAGATACCTAATGAATAAATTTCAAATTAAATGTATCATTAATAAATAAAAACAGGGAATGAGTGAGTGGGATTTAAGGGCCCATTGACAACTAGGTCATTTGGGCTTGAAGTCAAAATGTAAAAACCAGAGAAAATCAAAAGTTGTAGGGTTAAAAATTAAAAAGTGAAAGTTAAAACTGTAAATAGTTAAAAAAGATAAAACAATAGAATGTTAAAATAGTACAAAATCACATCCTAAAAGTAAGAACAGGGAAGAGTATTAATAAAGCTTAATAATTACTGTCAGCAGATGCACGAAGATGTATTCTGAGGATGACAAAGGAATAAGTAACAGATTTAAAGCAGTGGAAATTTATTCTTACTTTCTATATTTCTATGAAGCACTTACCACTTCCATAAGAAACAATGCTTCTTCTGGAAACAACAGCAACTTGCCCCTCTTCTCATGACCCACTGTATTCCACTGTGCTCCAACTCGGCACGTTACCTCTGCCTTTCGGAACTGAGGGTTCCATTCAGCTTTTGCCAGTGAACCCCTATAAGTAAAACTAATGTTTCAGTCAACTCTTATCTTTGTTATTAGTGTTTAGATCAATCATTTCACAGAAGTTTATTTAGCTAATATTCCTGGTCAAATGGTCCAATCCAATGAGATAGGTGCCTTGTTTTTAGAACACCTCTGGAATATATGCACTATTTACCATATTTTATCGCGTAGTTGCCCCCTTTTCTTCCTCGAAAAATTTGCTTGAAAACACTGGGAGGGAATTATGTGAGTGGTGCTTCTAGGAATTCAGAAAGGAAGGGAAACCATGTAGTGTTACGTAAAAGTTATATAGGTACACAGTAATTTGTGAATGAACTGGGTACATACCACGGTTTCATTGGGCCTACAATGTATTGTTTCATTGTTTCTTTTCTCTGACTATTCTGTGGCCTCACTTTCGTCACTATCATCATTATTGTCATTTATATCTGGCTCAGATAACACATCTTCATTTTCACTATTCCACAACATGTGGTTCTCAGAACCATCAATGGCACAAGGAATTCGTTTTTTTAAAACTATTAACAATATTGACACTAATTTTCTCCCATGCACAGATTATCCACTCACACACCGTTGGTATTGATGGCTTCCTTATCTTGCCCCCTGGAGTCAGCTGATGAGATCCCGCCACCATCCATTCTGAATACAGGCGTCAAAGATATTCTTTGAAGGGTTTGCTGACGCTGACATCTAAAAGTTGAGTGAGTGGGTGGGTGAGTGAGTGAGTGAGTGAGTGAGTGAGTGAGTGAGTGAGTGAGTGAGTGAGTGAATGAGTGAGTGAGTGAGTAATGGGGTTCAAGGGCCTTGAAGAATGGACGTTAAACCTCCTGGGATGATGACATTTCATCCATTTCATTTTTTCCTTGACAGCCCCCACTAGGTGACCTCGGAAACTGTCTAGGACAAGAAGGGACTTCTTTAGTAACAATGCCCCTGGTCGTCTTCCCCAGACGTTCTCCAACCAATCCACCAACAAATCTGTTGTCATCCAGCCCTTTCTTGAACTCGCAAGTGAATCCCATGTAGGGTAGTCTCCTTTGGTAAGGTCTTCCTTTTAAAGATGGTGTAAGGTGGAAATTTATTGCCATCTGCTGTAATGCACAACATCACTGTGCATCTTAACTTTTTCGCCCCAGTTGTCTTTACAAGCACACTTTTTGAGCCAATTGGAGCAATGGTGGTGTTATGCGGCAATATCAAAAAACACTGGTGTCTGGTCAGCATTACCAATCTGAGAGAGCAAATAGCCATACTGCTGTTGCACTTGTATTACATAACGATGGAACTCAAGTACCTTACCTGTGTCATCTCGAGGTAAGCTCTGGCACAAAGATGTTCCTCTCCATAGACTAAGATTTTGCCGTCTCATAAAATGAATCACACAACCAATGCTTGCTTTAAAATCCTTTCTGTCAATGTTGAGTGTGGCAGCTACATCGCAAGCTTTGTTCTGAATCATTTCGTAAGAGACAGCACAACAATCATTCCAAAGTTCATTGACATAACCAATTACACCATTATCAATTTCAGGATATTTTCCTGTTTTAGGCCCATGGAAAGATTTGGAGCTTGTCTTTGTAGCCTTGAGTATATCTTTTTGTCTCTGCCAATGCTGTATTGAATTAGGATCAACGAAGAAATGTCTTCCTGCAGCTTTCAACCCGTTTGCATTGACTTAAGATAATACATTTAATTTAAATTTTGCCATGTAGTTTGAATATTTCAACATTATGACGACTTGTAACAAACTGACTTAGAAACACGTCTGCAACTTCACATTTCAATTTTATGGTACGTCGTGACAATAGCACTACGAGCACTTTTGTGGCAAGCACTGCATCCATTGTTGTCCATGACAAGCACCGCTGCGTTGATTGTTGTCCATTATCAAGTCATTTGAAGGCCGCTCCAATAAGAATGAACCAGGAGAGGGAATTATGCGATGTTTAATAGGTAAATAATTTTTAGTGATGAAAAATCATAGGGGAGGGAAATATGCAAGGGGAGGGGGGGCTTATGCGATAAAATACGGTAAGTTTCAAGTTAAGAAGGGTATGAGACAAAAGCAACAAAATTACTTTGACAGTATGAATACTTGGTCTTCTTTATCTCCATAGTATGGCATGCACTGCAAAGTTATTTGTGATGTTGCTATAAATAGTTCCTGTCTGGCAGCATACAAATTGAGCTTAAGGAAGAAAACAGTTTGTAAAATATTTTGGAGGCAAAGGGAAATACAGTTTTAAAATGCAATCCAAATTTTGGGCAACATATACAGGGTCAATTTTGGTAACAAACACAAATATTTCAGAGGCCACTAGAGTAGGGACCATAAATGAAAGCAGGTTACTGCGCAGAAAGAGAGACACCCCCTCCGCTCTGGTTTGCGATCATACTGTTTCCACACTTATCACAAACTATGTGACACACACACTGCACTTCATAGTGATACTGACACCTATTAGCTAAACCCCTCATGTGTTTTTCTGTTGCCACTGCGCAACCAGTACTCACCTACCTTCATGCATGCTTCATACTCTAATTAATGGCCAAACTACACCAAGATCCAAATACATGGAAACCGCTGTGCGATGTTTTTGCACTATGCACACGGAAACACGATAACAGCAGCCGATATACACAAGGTCATGAGCATGACTTCTTTTTCTCTGTTCTGCTCACAATCAGTATTGAGCTGATGCGATATCGTGCAGCTACATTATTACCAGTGTCTTTATTATTTAGTCCTGTACTTAGTCACAAAGTGTATTATGGCTCAGCATTTGTTTTCTACTGCACAGCATGTATTTATAATTCTTATGTGTTAACTCAGTCAGCTCTCCAGATGCAAGTGCAATTTGCAGAAAGATTTCCAGGTGTAAAAGTTCCAGGCTGTACAACAATCCGTTAACTTTACAATAAATTTCAGGCCACAGGAAGTGTTCAGGCTCAGAAATCTAAAAGATGGCATATGGTTCTCACCAAACAAACACTAGATGACATCGGTCACCGTTCAAAGAATTCCCCCAAAAATCACTTAGGCATCTTTCACAACAGGCAGGCATTTCTTATGGCTCTTTGCAAAGAGCTACTAAATTGCCGAAGTTAAAACCGTATAAAATAACTATGACGCATGCTCTTCAACCAAGTAATCCTGTAATTAGGCGCACATTTT
This sequence comes from Tenodera sinensis, assembly GCA_030765045.1. NCBI lineage: Eukaryota > Metazoa > Arthropoda > Insecta > Mantodea > Mantidae > Tenodera > Tenodera sinensis. The sequence continues at coordinate 198,976,567 of CM060962.1, read as the reverse complement.
GTGAGTGGACTGTCAATAGTGTATACAATGGCAAAATTGACCCACATTTAATATTTTTGACAGACAAGGCTTGGTTCCACCTTCATGAATATGTGTGTACACAAAATAATCATTATTGGAGCTCTGAGAAACCTAATATTGTTAATGAAATATCCCTTAATGATGAAAAAATTGGTGTATGGTGCGCCATTAGTGGAGAAAGAGTTATAGATCCAATTTTTTTCGAGTCAACAGTGACGCCCATACATACATGAATACAATATTGCCCCCCCCCCCCCCCCCTTTAGACAATTAACCGACTGGGAGCATGATTTTGTCTTTTTTCATCAACAAGACTCTGCAACAGCTCATACTGGCAATCTTTCGATGAGAACAATTGAAAATGTGTTTCAGGACAGAATTATTAGTAGAAATTTGTGGCCCCCCTCGGTCCTCCAACTTAACCCCCTGTGATTTCTATCTGTGGGGTAACTTAAAGCATAAAGTGTACAAGACAAACCCACACATCCTGGAGGAATTAAAACAAAATATCCGTCAGGAAATTGCCAGCATTTCTCAACGTGAACTATGACGGGTGATGGATAGCTTCCTAAAGAGGTGCCAAAAATGTATGGACGATGGTGGCCAGTTTCAACATCTGCTTTAAGTATATTGGTAAGTGAAGCCTTTAAAAGTATGAGAGGTAGAACTGGAACTTAAAAATTCAATACCACAGCTGGGATTTGAACCACAGACCCTCCGCTTACCAGGCAGGTGCTCTAACCAATAAGCTACTGTGACAACCTGCCAGAATGACATTGAACTCTGAAACCTGTTCGTATTTTTCCCAGTAAACCACAAAGGCAGTCTCACATCAGAGACAATTACTCCAATGATGACTTACTATTGCAAGTACTTTATGTCCCGGAATTAAATAACCTTTAAATCCTTGGTGGACGTGTTCTGTTTTTATTATTTAAATTTTAATTTGTTAAATATATGGTAATGTATGTTTTCCATGCTTAAGATACGTATTAATTTTTAGACGTTTATGGACAAAAACATAAATTATACTTGGTTTTCAAAATAACACCATATTAGCAATTCTAAAGTGAAAAACTAAACCATATACTTAATTGACTTAATATCAGATGTGCAAACTCTGTCTCATTTATCAGTTATGGCTGGTGCTACTGTGATCATGTGTGCACATCTCATAGCTTTAAGTTCTGTATATGTTAGCATTAACTTCAATGATGTGCAATATTTTGGTAATATAACCTTATTTGTGAATTGAATACAGAATTATAATTTTAGGTTATTTTGCGTCACTTATTTACACTTACCTTCACTACTAAACTGCTTTTTTTAAAGCGGAAACGTTTTCAGGACCATTTGATCCCATAATCAGCTGTTGGGTCAGTTACCCAACGGCTGATGATGGGATCGAATGGTCCTGAAAACGTTTCCGCTTTAAAAAAAGCAGTTTAGTAGTGAAGGTAAGTGTAAATAAGTGACGCAAAATAACCTAAAATTGAAGAATACTTCACTGTCAATAGTGCTTCTATTTTTAATATTCATACAGAATTACAAATCCAGCAGTAACACATTTGATCTGGGCAGTAAAGAACTACTTTCGTTTTCCAATGCCGGCAGCATAACACTTATTTCCCTGACATTCTCTCACTTTATAATTTTAATAAAGAATAAAATTAAGAGCATAGCAATTTAACATTATAGAAATCGTACAGAACACTTTACTACCATCCCTCTCTAAGTATAATAACTTCTAAGCTACTTGTCTTCTTGCCTCACATGTTTTCTGAGACATCATCCCCACCTGTTCTGTCTCTTTAAATGGGGGCATGGGACACTGCTGGGTACAAACATTGAACAGGGCGCATGACAACACCCCTCTTTGTCTGAAGCCTTACAGCACACACTCGTTCATTTTTACCAGTTAACACTTCCTCAGCAACACCCCTGCCATTCCAGTTTATTTAAATTGTCCATCTTGATAAGAACAACATCTTCTCCCTTGTTGATACTATCATGTTTCTGCTTAAAGAATAAATGCCCTAGGTACTAGGCTGCTCTCTTACTTAGCTGATTTCCATCCATTGCATCAAGGTCGGGTATACCTACTCATATGCCTCTTGTAGAAACATTGCCAGTATGATAGACTAGATCATGAGGTTTTTCCATTTCTACAGTCAGGAGGCAACTATGGATAATAATTCACATTTGCACAAGACAATCATAAGCAGTAATGTAGGGAAGACTTTCCAAGAACTTAACGGAGTATATCTTTAATAAGTTTGATTAACCTTTCCCACCAGCCACCCCACCATGATGTTGTAGGGGAGGTTGAACTTCCATGTAATTCTCTGGATACCACAGTAACTTCCTATTTTCTGCCAGCTGAGCTTTGCCATCATGTTGCTCATGCCTCTGAGACAGAATATTGACCAATAGAAAATCGTTCATGTAAATATTTTTTTAAGAGTGTATAAATTTCTAGTTCTTGTTTGGGTGTATCAGGGACTTATTTTTAATATTCAAGATAGCCAATGTTTTCTTGTCACTTTGTGTTCAACCAATAAAAACTATTGCGCGGATGAATACAAAAGAATGGCGGTGTTGCGTCAGAGAGACGCCAAGGACTATTTTCATTAGCGTCTGTGTGCTCAAGATGGAAGGACGTGTTTTTTTTTTGGTAGCGTGTGAACATGTAACTTTCACCCAAACTTTTATCCAGTGTAGATTCTACCTAATTGTGAAAGTTGTTGATTAATTAATATGGTGCTGAGAGTGTAAAATAACGAATAAATATGTTGTGATAAAGGAACATTGATTTATGCATTCCATTCTGTAACCACGACCCTAAAGATAGGAATCGCGTCTGCTATTATGTATTTCATCTTTCAGTAAGAACATTATTCCTGCTGCTATATGTAACAATCTTTATAAAAACAGCACCACCTCTAAAATTTATATAACTATAAATTGTTTAAGGTCTTCCTCTATGTGATAAAATCTTCTTAACCTCTTGAGCGCTGGCCATTTAAAACCTCTGCGGGCCGAGAACTACTACCCAATGTCCAGCACAGGACATTTAAATTGTTAAATGCGCTAAAAGTGCTTCGTAAATACACAGCTGTATTTTGCGTAAATATTAAGTTATTTTAATGAAACAAAAACTGGTATAAAACTCGTTATATGCAGTATACATGTACGCCATCAGCAAAGCAGAGCTGCATTAACAAATCATTGAAATGGTACTATTTTTTTTCACTGTGGTGAAAAGTTAACTTTCCTCTGTCGAACGCATCTAATATAAGTTCTCTGAAAGAAACAGTAGTCAACCCATTGTATGTGTGGCCTGTGCGTCAGCAAAACAAAGCATACTGTCAAATAAAGCATAGTGTATGCGTGATCTGTGAGTCATCAGAATAAAGCATGTTTGCAATTTTTCCTTACGCGTGTTTTGTAGCTTAGTTAGCAGGCTCTGTTTCTTTCTTTGCTGAAATACATACATATACTTTCCTGCTTGTAGCTAAAGTGAGAAGTGGAATAAAAAGGTATTTTTGCACCAGCTGGATATAACCATATACAATTGTTTGGTAATTTGGAGAGCTCTAAACCCACACAAGACAATGACCTACCTGAACTTCCGACTATTAATAGCTCGCAGCCTAATTGAACAATACCACGTTGAGAGGCCTCTTCATACTGGGATTAGAAAATCCAGAACCCTGCACCCCTCAGACTTCAAGGAAAACATTATCCTAAAAGGATACCCCTAACATCAAATAAGTCCCACCCATCTCAAAAGTGTTTCATGTGCCGCAAGAAGGGAATTCGCTAGGAAACTGGGATGATGGGCTGCGAATGTGGAGATGTGCCCTTGTGTGTTTATCCCTGTTTTGAGGCATATCACTGCAGAAGGAACATATAAAGGTAAGCCAGTAAAGTATATAGAATTTACTTAAATGTTTCATAATGGGAAAGTTAAAATAAGTTGAGTTAGATAAGGGATAAATAAGCAATATATGCATAAACACACAGGACATGTATACACGCCCATAGCACTTATCTGCCATTTTAAATGGACATGATTTTACGTCCATAGCGCTCAAGAGGTTAAGTCTTGAATGAGTGAGCGTTGATAATGAAGCGAGCAGTTTCAAAGGTACAGCACAAAGTGTACAAACAACCCCACATCTTCTGGAAAGGGGTAGAGAGAGACTAAAAAATTCAATGCCATAGCTGGGATTTGAATCACAGATCTTCTGGTCTCCCTTTGGTTCCTCTAACCACTGAGCTACTATGGCCAACCTGCCAACACAACATTAACTCTTTAACTCACTCACATTGACCACATCTGATTATCTCAACAATGGACCAGCCAAATCAATGCTAACAACTTCAAACACCTTGAAATCTCTCACACAATCACTATGCAATGGTGGGCTAAAACTTTTGGCTGCTCTTTCTTGTGCCTCTTACAAATAACACATTTTTGTACAACTGATCTCACCGCTCTTCTTCCATTTAAGATCCAGAATCTTTCCCTGAGAATACTCCTTAAAGTCTGTGGGCCTATGTGACTGCTGAATATGGGTATCATATATCAACCTCTGAGCTACAGGGCGATCTACAGGCAACACACCAGGTTGGCCAAAATCTAATGCCTTTCCTCTTGTGCTTACCTGATCCTGGTAATTGACAACATCCTTAAATATTTGTGTGTGTGTGGGGGGGGGTTGTAGGTGTGGGTGGGTGGGTGTGTGTGTGTGTGTGTGTGTGTGTGAGGGTATATTGTGTGTGCATGTGCGTGCGTGTGTGTTTACCTGCAAAATGCCATAGTCATCCATAAGGGGTACATCTTAAGTCAATTTTTAGTCCTCAGATCTCTGAAAACTTTGGTTTTAGATAAGCTTAATCAATGTTATTTCACTGTCTCTCAATTCATTATGGGTCAATTCCCCAGCCTGTCTTCTTTTATATTTACAAGCCGAAATAAAGGATCTAATCCACCAGTGAGTTTCACTATTTCCTCAAATCAGGAGGAATACTTGTAGTACAGGTCGCGTCTTGACGAATGAAAATTTTATATGAAAGGTTGGATGCGAGTCACTGCTCAGCTTTTGCGGGAACATTAGCATCGAAAGAAGGCGGAGGTACAGTCTGCAGTGAGATGACGCACATGCTTCTGAGCTGAAGTAGTACAGCACTACAAATCAAAGAAGGTCTTCTTGATATCAATTCATTTTCCTTGAGCCTTCTTATTGTACTAGCAGACACCACTACATCTTGGACTTCTACTAGTCAACAAGCAATAATTGTTGCAAGCAACTGCAAATTTTGTAAAATGGTGAGGACATATGACGACTGTCATCTCATTTGCTTGTAGGCCATCAATACCTTGTCAGCTATTCTCCAGTCTCGTGGTATCTTCTGATGGCATCACTAATAGTGCTACAAGCAATACCCAACACATCAGAAAAGTAACAGATACTGTGACCATCTTTATTTAGAGCTATGGCCTTTGCAACATCCTCCTGTATCATAATTAATGGCATGATGGTGACGCAATAAACTTGAGATTTCTCAAAACTTGGTGCAACTGTTTCATCAATAATTCATGACACACAACAGTAGAAATTATGTAACGATAAAAATGAAGGATCAAATAATGTAAGTTAACACAATAAAATGACTAATTGATATTATAGAAATGAAACAAATAAATGTGATGTTATTTTCCTAATAAAGTAAACTGAAATTTAATAATATATGATTTGGCAAAGAATTACAATCAATTTTGAAAATGTAAGCTATCCGGAATTTTTTTACATGCCAGTATATTTGCTGAATTGTTTTATAAGTTTTATCTTATTCTAAAGCGCATTCCACCCTTAGATGACAGTACACGTTAAATGGAGCGCAGTGTTGCAACATGTACTAGTTGAGAATCTTTCTCCGCGCGCAACTCCGAGGTGGCCAGTGTCCTGTACTTAGTCCTTCAGTTGCTGCTTGATGGACACTTTTAACTTTGGTATCACTCCATGTCTTTGTCACTGTATGACCTAAATTTACAAATTAATCATCTGTATAAACAATTGATTTCCCCTGGTCCCTAAACCTTTTTACGTCTTTTAGATATTTATGTCGCCATCTGATGATATCGATATTGTCTCTTTCTATTAATATGCACTTGTTACCCCTTCTTTCATATTCGAACCCCAAATCATGTAAGAACTGACTAAGAGTGGCCCTTGAGAAATTTGGTAGGGTCTCATCACTGTTGACCGTGACAAAAGTATATTCAGCGTGGGTGGAATATTTGCAAACAGTAAAGAATGAACAATTCGCCGCACTCCACTTTGCACTATTCAATCATATTGCATTAACCTTGCGTTTTGTATAGTCCTGCCCTTTTTGCTTTTTTTTTCGATGGTGCTCTTAGAGGGGCTTTCATTACTTCCTTTTTAATCCTACACACTACTGCTTCTGAACACCCGATAGCCTTAGCTGTTTCTTTTACTGCCTTACTTACACGCATTTTACTTCAAAAATAATCTAACACATTCATAATTATTTGGCGTTCCTTACTTCTTAATTTACCAAAATATCGTCTCTTCCTAGCTTCCCCCTCCATAACCACAAATATTTACAAAAATATTAAACAAATAACATAATAACAGCTCACAGTTACACACACAGCTTCTTTTGAACTAATGCTAGTGCTGCTCCTTATACCATCTTCTGTGTCAGGCCTGGCGCGAGAATACGCTGAATAGATGACTACCTTTTGTTTACCTTACTGGATAAAAGAAAGAGGTTACGGCCTTTTGGTTTATTTTAAAAGCTTTCTCCAACCCTCCACAATATTTGTTCTTGCTGGTTCCCTGATGTAAACTCAATAACAAAAAAGTTTCACACTACGCAACTTTTGCAGTGCACAGATGTAAAATTTTCTGAAAACATTTAATTTAAAAAATTATAACACTTAACTGAATAAACATAGAGAATTCAAAGTGGGCAGGTAGTAGCACTATGCTTTATTCTAGCTAAGAAAAAAATATAGACGTAGTCTAGCAGTTAGTTTGTTAGTGCGTGATGAGTATAGAAACAGCACATATCGGACTTCTATTGAAAAAACGTTTTCTGAAGAAATAAGGGCCTTTAGAAATGTATAATAACTCTAAAAAGGATATAACCTGATAGAGAAAAAAATTCTGTGTAGGATAATGTGTTCAAACCTGAAATTTATAACAATTGAATATGTATACCATGCTATTAGGAATCTGGCAACAGTACAAGGGTAGAAAAGGACGAGGCTAATGGCAACTCATGTGCGCTAGATAGAGACAGATATATCCCATTTAACCCCATACTGTCATCTAAGAGTGGGACAAGGTATATATTTTAATTTCTTTCTTTCACAGGATATGTTCTGAAACATTTCTTTAACATCCTTTCCAGTATGTTTTTTCTTCTTCTTGCTCTATCAATTATTCACATATATTCTTTTTTATTGAATTATTTTACATAATCCAACTTTTTAGTAATGTTAAGTACATTTTTGGCCTTTATTTTTGATTTATTATACTTTACATATATTTTGAACAACTTAATAAATAACTACTTTCCACACTCAAAATAAATTCATTTTTCCATTGTTAATTTACAATAATAACAACTGACCATAGTTTCCAGTCATGCTATCAACTGTGGCAGCAGTTATGTCATGTCATTCATGTCCCTACATCACCCCCTTCTCAGTCATTATACATCTTCCAAGAAGCTGCTGGAAATCGTATTCTTTGGCCTGACTTTGTAGTTCTTGCTGTACCTGGCATATCCACTATTTGGGGTGGTTGTTCTTTTATGTAGTTATCATGAGCGAGCATATATGCTGGTTTTAATCTATCTATGGATATGTTTTTAATTGTATTTATTTTTACCCAAAAATTTTCCTGTACACTCCATGACTTCATATGGACCTTGATATGGTGCTTCTAGAGCTACCTTTACTTTGTCAACTCGTACAAATATATGACTTGCCTTAAGAGGTAGAACTGGAACTTAAAAATTCAATGCCACAACTGGGATTTGAACCACAGACCTTCCGCTTGCCGGGCGGACGCTCTACCACTGAGCTATTGTGACAAACTGCCAGAATGACACTAAATTCTCAAGCCAGCTCGTATTTCTCCTGGTAAACCACAAGGGCAGTCTCACATCAGAAACAATTACCCCAATGGTGACTTACTATTGCAAGTACTTTATATCCCAGGATTAAATAACCTTCACATGGTAATTATTATTTATTTATGCCAACAAACTTACTGTTGGTGTTTTTAAACACACAAGCCGTGTGTGGGCAAAGTTTTAAGAGGTAGAACTGGAACTTAAAAATTCAATGCCACAACTGGGATTTGAACCACAGACCTTCCGCTTGCCGGGCGGACGCTCTACCACTGAGCTATTGTGACAAACTGCCAGAATGACACTAAATTCTCAAGCCAGCTCGTATTTCTCCTGGTAAACCACAAGGGCAGTCTCACATCAGAAACAATTACCCCAATGGTGACTTACTATTGCAAGTACTTTATATCCCAGGATTAAATAACCTTCACATGGTAATTATTATTTATTTATGCCAACAAACTTACTGTTGGTGTTTTTAAACACACAAGCCGTGTGTGGGCAAAGTTTTAAGAGGTAGAACTGGAACTTAAAAATTCAATGCCACAACTGGGATTTGAACCACAGACCTTCCGCTTGCCGGGCGGACGCTCTACCACTGAGCTATTGTGACAAACTGCCAGAATGACACTAAATTCTCAAGCCAGCTCGTATTTCTCCTGGTAAACCACAAGGGCAGTCTCACATCAGAAACAATTACCCCAATGGTGACTTACTATTGCAAGTACTTTATATCCCAGGATTAAATAACCTTCACATGGTAATTATTATTTATTTATGCCAACAAACTTACTGTTGGTGTTTTTAAACACACAAGCCGTGTGTGGGCAAAGTTTTAAGAGGTAGAACTGGAACTTAAAAATTCAATGCCACAACTGGGATTTGAACTACAGACCTTCCGCTTGCCGGGCGGAAATAAATAAATAATAATTACCATGTGAAGGTTATTTAATCCTGGGATATAAAGTACTTGCAATAGTAAGTCACCATTGGGGTAATTGTTTCTGATGTGAGACTGCCCTTGTGGTTTACCAGGAGAAATACGAGCTGGCTTGAGAATTTAGTGTCATTCTGGCAGTTTGTCACAATAGCTCAGTGGTAGAGCGTCCGCCCGGCAAGCGGAAGGTCTGTGGTTCAAATCCCAGTTGTGGCATTGAATTTTTAAGTTCCAGTTCTACCTCTTAAAACTTTGCCCACACACGGCTTGTGTGTTTAAAAACACCAACAGTAAGTTTGTTGGCATAAATAAATAATAATTACCATGTGAAGGTTATTTAATCCTGGGATATAAAGTACTTGCAATAGTAAGTCACCATTGGGGTAATTGTTTCTGATGTGAGACTGCCCTTGTGGTTTACCAGGAGAAATACGAGCTGGCTTGAGAATTTAGTGTCATTCTGGCAGTTTGTCACAATAGCTCAGTGGTAGAGCGTCCGCCCGGCAAGCGGAAGGTCTGTGGTTCAAATCCCAGTTGTGGCATTGAATTTTTAAGTTCCAGTTCTACCTCTTAAAACTTTGCCCACACACGGCTTGTGTGTTTAAAAACACCAACAGTAAGTTTGTTGGCATAAATAAATAATAATTACCATGTGAAGGTTATTTAATCCTGGGATATAAAGTACTTGCAATAGTAAGTCACCATTGGGGTAATTGTTTCTGATGTGAGACTGCCCTTGTGGTTTACCAGGAGAAATACGAGCTGGCTTGAGAATTTAGTGTCATTCTGGCAGTTTGTCACAATAGCTCAGTGGTAGAGCGTCCGCCCGGCAAGCGGAAGGTCTGTGGTTCAAATCCCAGTTGTGGCATTGAATTTTTAAGTTCCAGTTCTACCTCTTAAAACTTTGCCCACACACGGCTTGTGTGTTTAAAAACACCAACAGTAAGTTTGTTGGCATAAATAAATAATGACTTGCCTTATTGATACCTTGGGATACAAATGGTTTTTCCTTTGACTTATTAGGATATTCAGCAGGTTTGAGTTAATTCATGTATTTCCTCAATTGCACTATAAATGTTGGGAATTCCACATTCACTTTTGTATTAGGATTGTTAAAAAAATATCCTGGTAATTTAAGTGGGGTACCATATATCATTTCTCCAATAGTGGCGTTGCTAACCTCTCTGATAGAACGTAGTCCCAATAAGATTGTAGATAATATACTCCTCCATTTAACATTTTCATGTGCATGGGCAGATGCTTTAGTAGTTTTTGTTAATTTACAACCACATATTTTTGTGTCTGGAAGAGTTCTGACTGAAGTTGTGTTCCATGATGTCACTACTTGGTATGGTGTTTCAAACTGAGTGAAACCATAGTTTCTGCTCAAGTATTTTTAAGAGGAAAAACTTCAGTAAAGTAGGTATATCAGTCTATACATGTGAGAGAATAAATATACTCTTCCAATGGAGGTAGGGGCCCAATCAAGTCTATGTGGACAACATTAAATCGATCGTCATTGTTTGGGAACTTCGCAAGGGGCGTCTGAATATGTATAGTGACTTTCTTCTGGCATTCAATGCATGGTTTTGTCCAGCGACTTATATCACATTTTATATTCCGCCACACAAATCTGGTTGTTAACATCTTCACTGAAATTTTAATTCCTGGGTGAACCATATTGTTATTAGAAAATATATTAGAAAACCTAAATTCTTCTGGAATATATGGGCACACAGAGGTGGTGGACATGTTATACCATAGTTGTTTTCCACCTGGTGTTGTGTTTTAAATTTCAATGAAGAATGAGGGCTAGATTATAGATTATCTAACGGGTGATCCAAAAGACTCCAAACTGGCTGTGCTGTGTTTTGTCTGTATGGGTCCTAGGCACTCATCATCAACTGCTGCTGTCATAGACATGGTGTCTAGCAAAATTTGAAAACCAAATTTAAGGTGATTTCCAGGATTTTTGAAGGTGAAAAAATTCCTTTTCAAGGAGACACGCAAACTTATAAACAATACTGGGAAAGAGCTAAACATGGTAAATGAAAGTAAATTAAGATAATGGAGTTGACATTTAGAAAGTAATTCCAGAATATATTCTTTTTAATAACATCATTGTTTACCAAACCATTTGTATATGTAGCTAAATGATAAAAGAAGGTGCACTACAATTTAGGCTACCTCTGAATTTGAAATCCCACTTTTTTGTTGTAAGGAATCAGTAATTCTGGAAAATATTGTAGATCTAAGGATTACACCAATTACACTGGTCAACAAAATTTAAGTTGTTTAATGTTAAAAGAAGTATAAAGGGTGATTCTTACTGAATTTTGTGTGCTGATTACAAATCTTTTTGCAGAAATTTTCCATCACCCATAGTTTTTGAGTAATTGCATTAACAAGATTTCTTGTAATTATACAGTTAATGTGTGTAACACCTTAGCTTGAGTACCTTTTACATACCTAAAATGCATGTGAAATAGACTTTCAACTGTACTTTGCTTGAGGAACATCTCTCTTGAGTGTCCAGCATCTGCCAACATATTTGGAGTCCATTTTCCCTAGTAGCGTCTTTCCATTTCAGCGATGTCCTGATGGAAATGCTCGCCATGTTCGTTGCTGACAGTGCCGAGGTTCTCAGGAACGAAGTTAAGATGGGAGTCCAACATGTAATTTTCAAGGACATATTACATCCCATGACCTTGTAGTTCTCAATCAGCTCACTGACAAGTTGTGTGTAATGTTCAGACCTGTGGTTACCACGAAAGTTTATGACAATGTTTTTGAAAGAGAACCATGCAGCTCGTTCTTGTGTATTTAAAAGGCTTTTAAACTGCAAATCATTCATAAGTTGTCTAATTTGAGGGCCAACAAATATTCCCTCTTTTATTTTTGCTTCACTGATCTTTGGCAACTTAGTTTTCGGAAGCAGAAATGCACTCGCATCACGATCCATTGCTTTCACAAAGTTCCTAAACAAACCTAGTTTGATGTTCAATGAAGATAATAAGATTTTGTCAGCACTTACAAGTGGTTGGTGAACAACATTTGCCTTTCCTGGGTTGAATGATCCCACATGCACAAGAAACAGCAAAATTTTGTATAACCAAGTTGTAATCCAAGTAAGATAGCTATCACTTTAAAATCTGCACATATCTGCCATGAGTAGTCATCATATCGGATACTGCATAGCAAGAGTTGAATGTTCACATAATTCTCCTTCATACCAACTGCATGGGCTATAGGAATGGATGGAAACTTGTTTCCATTATGTAGCAAGACTCCTTTCAAGCTTGTTTTCGAAGAGTCAATGAACAAGCACCAATCTTCAGGCTTATGTTGAACACCCAGGGACTCCATCAAAGGGTCGACATCATTACAGAACACTAGGTCATCCTGTTTAGAAAATAAGTGCTCCAATTCCTTTTGGCATTGACGAAAAGCAGTTTGCAGGAGATGCCAGCCTTTCAATCTTGAAGCAAGTAACTCAGCTTTACTTTTAGATAACCCGAGATCACAAACCAAATCATTTAGATCCTCCTTGGTTAATAAGTGTGGTTCGTTTACAGTAACTCCTTCCACAAAATCTGGGTCACTTTGTTGTAACACACTAATGTCATGAACACTTTCAAAATCTTCAGTCACAATACTGCCATCTGGTGGAGTTGGTACGGGAAGGCCTGGTCCATACGGCACTGGTCGAATTGCTGATTCCAAAGATGGAAATTTAACAGTGTGTTTGGTGGAACTTATTCCAGATATATTTGTCAAGCAGAAGTAGCAGTCTGTTATATGAACCTTACGTTCCTGCCATATCATAGGAACTGCAAAAGGCATATGACGATTCCCTTTTAACCAGCCGGTTAATAGTGTTGTATATTTGGCAGAACAGATTTCCAGAGCCCAAAACTTATTGTCATCAATTTTATCTTCCAAATAACACTCATAATTTCTTTTAATTCAAGAAGTCAAATTTCGCCTCTGTGCTTTTAAAGTGAGCTCACCACAAATGTACCAAAAACTGTTTTTATTATTTACACATTTGCGAGACATTACCCTAATTCCCAAAGCTTAAGAAAACACACAATTAGAAACACTACACTTGTTAATTTACAACTGAGAACACGCAGGATTGGCTTCTATTAGCTTCTACTCCTTTGGCAACTATGCAGGACAGTTTGTATCTGTAACAAACCTTGTCTCCTGTTGGAGAAAACAATCACCTGGATGGTAAAAGTATAGTTTTGAAGAGGCTCATTGTTGGACACTGTCATTCCTGAAGTCACAGACAACAATCACCTAAAGCAAATATGTCATTTGTTGCCGTATTTGTTGACCTAATAAGATAAAACTACTTTCTTTTAATCAGCCCATTTACTGCCCTATGCTAATAATCATAACACTTTTTTTAATATTACAAAAAAATTGGTGGGTAATGGAGCATTTCTACCTTGATGTTTCAATTTGGCACATACAAATAAGTAAGAATCAACAAAAATTATTTAGTTAACATTTTCATTATTGACCAGTGTTATCAAAAAGGTTTTATCAGAACAAAACATGAAATTTAACCCTTATAATGAACAACATTCTTTCCAAAGAACCTTATTTTTTTAAGTTATAAAATGTGACCTACACATTTCCTTTTTCTCAAACTTGAATAAAAATACAAATAAGAGAGCTGGTGGGGGTAGGGGGGGGGGTGTTGTAGGTTCAAAGGTGCTCAACTTCATGGTCATCAGTACCCTTAAAAAACAGTTCATGGCAATAGCCAGATATAAATTTCAACAAAAAGTAAAATTACCACTAAAGAAGGAAAATATGTTATTAGCTAATGCTGGATTTCTGACAATGAAGTCATTAATCCTCTTGCTCTCTAATATAGAAGAGAACAATAGCAGTAGTAGTAACCGCTTTTTAGAGAGCACCATATTTTTGTGTTTTGGCAGTTACATTGCTCTCGCACAACCCCCAGAATGTCTGGAGGACCACACCTGTCGTTGGTTTATGGGTCTTGCCGACCTGACCGGAGAATTATCAAAATAAATTCACCGACCATATCCTCTGATTACCAATATTACATGCCATGACAGGTCAGCATGATAGGAGTTAAGAGTTTATAGAGAAATTGGAGAAATGGAAAGGTTGGAAAAATAAAGATTCCGTAGCTCTCGGGTACCCTAATAGCATCGGGGTCGGAAGAGAACAAAAGATGGCCAAGGAAAGGTCATAAGGTCAGATAGAAAAGCTAAAGTGAGGAGCAAAACACCAGTAAGTGGAAGTAATGTTCTGCTCAGCTTGGGTACGTTGTGGTCGCCATCCACATATCCCCGAGACGGGGACCACCGAGGGGGATTAAGTACAACTGAAAGTCTTGAAAAAAGACAAATGAGAGACAATGGTTGCTAAGCTCCGTAACCAAGAAGAATAAATAAGGAAGGCTTTTTATTACAGTTGTGAAGCAGACATCAAACTGTATAGACGTCTAATTTCATGCAAATAATAGTGTATGTTCAACATATCAATCAGAAAACATGTTTGTGATTCAAAATCAAAAGAACACTAAACAACACGACAGTGATCGCATATGAAGAAATACTGTAAAATAAATATCTTCTTCTTTTCTTTTCCTGACTACCCTATTCTTGTCAATGTTTATCACCTCCATTAAAATGAAGTAGATAGAAAAACAGTCATAAGAAGTAGTTAGATGCCCACTAACAAACAGAGATTAACACATTACAAATGTTTTGCAAATCTATCCGTCACATCAAGGATGATGCTACAGTTAAAGCAAGTTACATGGCATTCCATGGAAATGCATCTTGTTATTTCATTGAGAGGGAAAATAAATATACAAAACAATGGCAAAAGCATTGTAAGCAAAGTTATAATATGTCAAAGGAGTATAAAAAATTAGGTGTATAAAGCTTCAAATACTAAAACTAATGTTGCACTCCACTAAAAACCTAAAAACTTCTTCAATTGCTATTTTGTCGTCCGCCTAGACCTCTGCAAGCCTGGCAGGCAGCTTCAGAAAGTCTTGAAGGTGCACTAGAGAGGAACACTCTAGCAGCACATGATGGACTGATAAAAGTTTGTTGCAAAGCAGATAAAGAGGAGCAGGGTCCCTTTTAAATAGGTAACCGTGCAAAAAATTGCAGTAGCCAATTTGCAACTGAGCCAAGCTAACCTCCTTGCGACAAGACATGCGACAGGAAGTTACCCAGTTTATCAAAAGTTCTTTCACTTCTCTAAGCTTATTACCGCAGAGAGCTGACCACTCTTCGTGCCAGCACAGCAGCACCACTCTCCACACTTAAAGCCTGAAGTCTTCCAAAGTAACAAGTGAGATGGTAATACTGGGTTCTGTAGTTGCTGTCATTGAGGCCAAACCCGCCATTTCATTCCCTGGCAAACCTATGTTACCAGGAATCCATGCACACAATACGCCAACGCCAGAAGCATATAAAACATGGAGGGCATCCTGGACACATTGTACAATAAGCTGGGGGTTGTACAGCTCACAAAGGCTCTGAAGTGCACTAAGGGAATCACTCAAAATCAGGCAGTCACCCAATTTACAAAGGCGCACGTATAAAACGGCTTGTTAAATTGTATACAGCTCTACAGTAAAAATGGAAGTGCTATTAGGAAAACCGAATGTATGTGGCTCGGTTCCATTAACATAAGCACATCCTATACCGCTGGTGCTCTTGGATCCATCGGTGTAAATAAAATGTCGGTCAGTGTAGCTTGACAAAAATTTTAAAAAACGTACAAATACTCTAATCAGCATCGTGGACTTCCTGTTTATGGTCATCCCAAGATCTACATGGGATGTGCCAGATAACCAAGGGGGATAGAACTTCTCACCTTTGGGAAACATCCTTGGCATTTGAATTCCAAGCTTCCTTAGAAGCTCCTGGAAACGAAAAACTCACTGGCTTAGGACTAAGTGTGCCTTTTCTATATCATTCTGTTAGCATGGTGGTGAAAAAAGAAGCAAACATTGGGTGCTTAGGCATACATATAAGCACACAATCATGGCTTGTCAAGAGAATCTCACGCCAATATTGCAGAGGAGGATCTGCAGACTCGGCATAAAGGCTCGCGACTGGACTTGTTGGAAATGCTCCTACTGCCATGCAGATGCCCCTGTTATGCACCACATCTAATCTTCTTGGCACAGATGGTTGTGCTGATGAATAAACAATACACCCAAAGATCAGTGGAGGATACATTCGCAACAAAATTGTCTGATCCGCTTCCCACAATTTGCCATATAACACTCACATGATATTCAGGGAATGTCACATCGTTCACTTAGCTGTGCTATTTGCGATGACCAACTAAGCTTCCTATCCAAGATCAACCCCAGGAAATGTGTCTCATCTGTGAAGGGAAGTAAATCTGGATCGAAATGGAGCAAAGGTGGTATTCATCTCCTACGGCGCCAGAAATTAACACCGATTGACTTCTCAGTTTGAGCTGGTGAATAAACTACAGTGTTACTGGCAGGTTAAGCCTTTGTGTACCTTCGACCTTGGTCGGAAAGAGCATGGTGGAAGACCGACATAAGTCACGTGCAAGAGTGTCAACAATCCCACTAACTTACCCGGAGCAGCATATATCTCAAGTGCATAGTGTGTGACTGTGACCTCAAAATGTAACATAGAAGTGTTTTAGATAAATTCAATGAGAATTTTTGAAAATGAAGTTGAATTCCAGGTTTTCAAGGTGTAGTTCTAAATCAAAGGTGATTTCCAGACATCCAGGTTGCTAGACACTGGTGCTGTATTTTTAATAAATTATTGCTTTGTGTTGAGCTATGAGACTCTTTTCTTTCTCTCCGGGCGAGGTACTGCGTGAAATGCATGATCACTCAATGTAACTTCACTATACCTATATCACTTTATTAACACTTTTTTCGTCCCTTATTACACTGTTATAGTTGAATTTACTTTCGTTGCACCTATTTGTATTTTCTTGACAGTCTTTCCACTTTTATAAAGGCTTTTAGACCCACAGAAACGCGTCTTCACCTTTTAAACACACAGATGCTAATGACAAAATTGCCGCTTCTTTACATTACGCTCTTTTTTATATTCATGCGCTTATGCGCTCATTTTATATTTTCCTACGTTAAATAGTTCCTGTATTGTTAGGGAAGTGATCTTTATCTATTCTCCCTTCACTTTTAACATTAAATATATATGGTTTTTATACATATTAAATTTAAACATGAAACTTAAGATATGACTTTTTAAACAATTCTATTTTTCACAACAATGAAAAAATAGCAACACGTTTTTGTTACTCAACTAATTCTTATCCACATGACAAATAAATTACATTTGCACTAAATATTTACATAAATGATTTCCTTTTGGGGTCTAACCATATATTCTGTCTCGATTGCCCCTTGTTTTGTTTTTCAAGTTGTCACATATATTCACAATCTTGAAACACAATACAACACTTCTCCCTATTCCTTTAATACAATCTTTTTACTTTGTACATTACCTTTTTTTTTTTTCTTTAGTCTTCTTTGCTGTATGTTTTTGTCTTTTGTTTTGGCATGACACAGCAGGTCTTTATAATTTTAACATATTCAGTTATTACACAACACAACACCAAGAATATTCCTAAGTTTTTACATTTGACATTGACACAAATATTATTTAAGTGTATCATGGTTTATTATGTGCCTTTTGACTTATGTTCTTTGTTATGAGCAGAGAGAAACAGGATACAAATCTTGAACTAATGATTATGATCATACTTATGGCAATCTTATTCAGTTCTTTGCCTTCTTTGTCTTGCAAGCTTATTATGTGTAGGCAGGTCGTTGATTCAGTTCTTAAACTCTGATGTTACTAATGATACTATTGTGACATTGGGTTCTCATTCACTATTTTTTAGTTCATCGACATTTCTTTAAGCTCAACATTGGCCATATCCATTTTAATCTATGCTCATTGCTTTTCTGACTATCGTGTTTCTCTCTTTACTAATTGTCATCTCTTTATCTCTTATCTCTATAAGAGAAAACTTCTATATTTATAATTATTCTGCAACTATATTATTTTTCTTCTTAATCCACCCTTGACACCCTTGTGTCAAAAATATTTTCTCTTTTTCACCACAATTGATTCCTTTTTATTTTTGTCCCTGACATCCTTATGTCAAAAACACATTTTCTTTGTCGCTATAAGTCATTTCTTTAATGACAATCAGTATTCTCATGTCTTTGTTGACAATGCTCTCGGTGGTCATTATAGCCAATGTTTATGTTGATTTCCTTTCCTGTTGTATTTTCCAACCTGTATATAATTTTCTATAAGAAACCCATTAAAGCTTATTGTTTTTCCTCATCTCTACTGTTCCTGCCTCATATATTTGTTGGCAAACACTGTTTGGTCCTTTCTTTATATGGTTTTAATTTGTTTTTATGGTATCTTACTACCAACTTGCCATTTGAATTCTGTAGCTCATATGTATGGTCACCCAGCTGTTTCGTTATGACCAGCGGTCCAGTGTACAGTAGTTCCATTTTCCCAGATTTTTTTTCAGATGCCTTGGATGCTTTGTGCCTTCTCAGGAGCACCTTTTCTCCAATTTGTAGGGACCATTTCCTGATGTACCTTTTTACTTTATTTCTCCCTTTTTCTGCTTTTTGCTGCAACCTCCTGAATGCCAATTGACATTTTTCCTTTTCTGTCAATTCCCTTTGGGCAGCCATCATGGTGTCAATGTCAATTGTTAATCGCTTAGGTTTTGTGTTGGTTATCAACTCGATTGGGGCGAACTTGGTCGTGGTAATTTCCTTGGGTGTTAGTGGTGATTGCTGTTTCTGTATTCTGTGCAGCATCCGCCCTATTTGGCACATTTTCATCTATTTCCTGCTGTCTTACATTGCCGGTGTTCCATTGGTTTCTGCCCCTTTGGTGTGAATCCTTGTTCTATGACGGCCTTTGGCTGTTCAAGTATTCCCGACAGAATCGTATGTGATTTACTTGATGGGTACGGTCTCCTGGTCTCCCACGATCATACCTATGTGTTCGATATCTCGATTTACCCCCTGGAATCATATTGTGGTACCGTTGTCTCGTATTTTCCATCGTTTCACCATGATTATGTGGTTGTGGGAAACTCTACCCTTGTCTGGTTCTGCTTAGCTGGGCCCCAGTACCTTGATAGGAATAGATTCCTGAATGAGCTATACGATTCATGACCAGCTAGTGTTAACCTTAGCCATTCTAATGCTTTGTTTTTCAAGCTTTTCTTAACTATCATCATCCTAAGCTCATTTGGTATCCTTTTCACTTTGAAATACTCTTCCATCACTTTAACAAAGAGTTTTGGATCGTCTCCCTTCTCCTCGTCAAGTGTAGGTGGTGTGATTTCGTGTAGTATGCTGTTGGTGTAGCATGTGTTGTGTGTGGTGTCATTTTTTAATTGTGAACCTCTATCTCTATATGGTGAGTCAACATTTTGTACATTATTCAAATAACTTTCATCTTGAACATCACATACATCTATATCATCTTTTTGCCTTTGTAGTGCATTCACATCATTTACATTAGCCAAACTTTCTTTTCCTTTTCTCATTTCTTCGTAAATTGATTTTAAATCATTCTTTACTTCTAAGTGACTTTGTTTTATATCATTCACAGCATCTTGTGATTGTATTACATCAGCCACAGTCTTAATTTTAGGAATGACAATTTGTTCTACAATTTCATTAATAATTCCTTTTTTTACTACTTCAATTTCTTTCCTTAATTCCTCAGTTATTTCTACTTTTACATTTGTAATCTTACAGTCTACACTTGCATTACACTCTGTTATTTCATCCCTACATCTACCAATTTCTCCCTCTAATACAATCTTGTTTCCTTTCATTTCCATTTCTATTTTTCCCATCCTTATCTCCTATGATTTCTATCCTAGCTTCTAAAGCTTCCTTTGTTTCATTATGTTTTTGTGTACTAATTTCAAGTTAGTCTCCATTACTTTCATATTTTATTTACACTCCCACCTTCCTAATTCTATTCTCTTTCCCAAATCTAGCTCTAATTCTTTCCTATTATGTTCTATTTTTTGCTCTAAGTTCTGCCTTCCTAATTCTATTTTCTCTTCTAAGTTCTGCCTCACTTCCTCCATTTTCTGTTCCATTTTCTGGCCTATCTCTTCCTTATTCTGTTCTAATTTCTGTTCTATGTCCTGTGTCACTCCCTCCAGTTTCTGACCTATACTCTGTTCTAATTTCTCAAACATGATCATTAGTAACCTTTGGTCTTTTCCTATTACTGCTACTTCTTCCTCACTTTCTGTATCTATCTGATAATAACTAGGCTTATCTGCTCCTTCCCCTATTCCTGTTTCTACTTCTTTTCCTTTTTGTGACATTTTCGTTTTTTTGAATCAGCTCAGTTGGGCTTAAAAGCCCTACTTTGTTACTATTTCTTAGTAACATATATTAAAATTGAGACAGAATATTAGAAGTCCCCAAAAGAAAATCGTTCATGTGAATGTTTGTTAAAAGTTTAATTCGTTTTTTGATGTTGGTATGAGATAGTTGAGTGACGAAAACGTGTTAATAAGGTTCATTGTTACGAACAACTAAGTTTGCACAAGGACCTCATAAATCTTTCCATATTTGATTTTAATATATATGTATGAATATTAGAATTATATGTGTTCCATAATAAAAGTAGGGAAGGATGATTAGGGATCGCTCCCCTAACGAGAAAGAACTATTTGATGGACGCATACGCGGATGGATATGAAAAAGGCGGTGTCGCGTCAAATGACGCCAAAAAACTGTTCACTCGCGTGTGTATGTTCGAGATGAAAAGACAATCATATTTAGATAGTGTGAACATGGAACTTTCACCAAACTTTCATCAAGCATAAGTTCTACTAAGTGAAAAAGTGTAAAGGTTTTTAAGCATTTAGAATTGTGCTGAGAGAAATTGTTTAATGTAAAGTATCGATGAAGTGTTCATAAATTAATACATTGTGGTAAAGAAACATCGTGAGATATTTCATTCCATCCGTTACCACGACCTAGATAGAAAACGAGTCTCATAGCACAGCGCATTCTGTAATAAATAATCGTAAAAACAGCACCAAATGGCTTGCCCAACGTGGAGCACGAATTTAGGATGGAATGGAAATTACGGGAAATGAACTTACGCGAAATACCAAGTGACGCCATATCATCGCGCCAAAAAGAAAGAAGACGCCACTAGATCATCGTTTGATATCGACATCAGAACACCGATGAACGGATAATCAACGCGGGAAAACACCAGAGATCATCTAGCGAAGCCAACTGCCCAGGAGACGTACATCACTGGACAAATCCACGAAAAAAAAAAGTAGGATCAAAAATTTTTATTTTTACATCCAGTTTATTTTCATTTTTATGTTACTGCGAAGCGGCAAAGTAGTGGGACTTTTAACCCTAAGTGAATTGAATAAAGAAACTAAAATGTCGCGAAAAGAGATAGAAACAGGAGTGGGGGAAGGGGCAGATAGGCCTAGTTATCAAATAGAACCAGAAAGTGAGGAACAGGTAGCAATAGGAAAAGACCAAAGGTTATTAATGATCATGTTTGAACGACTAGAACAAAGTTTAGGTCAGAAAATGGAGGGAGTGAGACAGGACATAGAACAAAGTTTAGGTCAGAGTATAGAACAAAAACTAGAACAAAATAAAAAAGAAATAGGTCAGAAAATGGAACAAAATAAGGTAGAATTAAAGCAGGACATAGAACAAAGTTTAGGTCAGAAAATAGAAGGAGTGAGACAGGACTTAGAAAATAATAAAAAAGAAATAGGTCAGAAACTAGAACAGAATAAGGAAGAGATAGGTCAGAAAGTGGAGGAAGTGAGAAAGGACTTAGAACAGAAAATAGAATTAGGAAGACAGGAGTGTAAAGAAAATATGAAAGTAATGGAAACTAATTTAAAATTAGTACATAAAAACTTAAATGAGACAAGGGAAGCCAGGAAGCCTTAGAAGCTAGGATAGAAATCATAGGAGATAGGATGGGAAAAATAGAATCAGAAATGAGAGAAAATAAGATTGTATTAGAAGGAGAAATTGCTAGATGTAGAGATGAACGTAATGCAAGTGTAGACTGTAAGATTACAAATGTAAAAGCAGAAATAACTGAGGAATTAAGCAAAGAGGTTGAGGTAGTAAAGAAAGACATTATTAATGAAACTGTAGAACAAATTGTAATTCCTAAAATTAAGACTATGACTGATGTAGTACATTCGCAACAGGATGCTATAAATGATATGAAGCAAAGTCACTTAGAAATAAAGAATGATTTAAAATCAATTTGTGAAGAAATGAAAAAAGGGAAAGAAAGTTTGGCTAATGTAAATGATGTTGTGAATGCACTACAAAGGCAAGATGATTTAGATGTAAGTAATGTACAAGATGAGAGTTATTTGAATAATGTGCAAAATGTTGACTCACCATACAGAGAAAGAGGTTCACAATCAAACAATGACATAACACACAACACATGCTACACCAACAGCATACTACATGAAATCACGCCACCTACATTTGACGAGGAGAAGGGAGACGATCCAAAACTCTTTCTTAAAGAGATGAAAGAGTATTTTAAAGTGAAAAGGATACCAAATGAGCTTAGGATGATGATAGTCAAGAAAAGCTTAAAAAACAAGGCATTAGAATGGCTCAGGTTAACACTAGCTGGTCATGAGTCGTATAGCTCATTCAGAAATCTATTCCTATCAAGGTATTGGGGCCCAGCTAAGAAAAACCAAACTAGGGTAGAGCTAGCGACAAGTAGATATGATCCAACCAAAGGGTTATCGCTAGTCGATTATTTTATGAAAGTAGCCAACAAAGGAAGGCTATTAGACCCCAACTTATCAGAAGCAGAACTAATTACCAGTATAACAAGACATTTCCCAGACACAGTGAGAACAGGGTTAATTGTTGTGAGGCCAGTAGATTTTGCAGATATGATAGAATTGCTGACAGCCTTCGAAACACAAAATGGTCGGCCTAATGAGCATAGACATAGGAATGGTCACCCAAACTCACCCATCCTAAACCGAAACGCGGCTACGAACAACCAGAATGAGGGAGAAGATAGAAATACTAGGAGCACCCATGAAAGGGGGAGAGAGGCACACCATTTCCCACAACCACATAATCATGGCGAAAGGATGGAGAACACAAGACAGCGGTACCACGACACAATACCAAGGGGTGAATCGAGATACAGAACATATACATATGATCGTGGAAGACCAAGAGACCGTACCCATCAAGTGAACCACATATGATTCTGTAGGGAATACTTCAACAACCAAAGACCGTCATACAACAGGGGTTCACGCCAAAGGGGCAGGAACCAATGGAACACTGCCAACATAAGACAGCAGGAAGTAGATGAAAATGTGCCAAATAGGGCAGATGCTGCACAGAATACAGAAACAACAACCACCACCAACACTCAGGGAAATTACAACAACTAAGTTCGTCCCAACTGGCTGGATGATCAACAACACAAACCTTAAGCAACTGACAATTGACATCGACATCGTGATGGCTACACAAAGATCTGGAAAGATGGAACTACTGTACACTGGACCACTGGTCATAACAAAACAGCTGGGTGACCACACGTATGAGCTACGGAATACAAATGGCAAGTTGGTAGGAAGATACCATAAAAATAAATTAAAACCATACAAAGAAAGGACCAAATAGTCTTTGCCAACAAATATGTAAGGCAGGAATAGTAGAGATGATGGAAAATAACAATTTTTAATGGGTTACTTATAGAAAATTATGTTCAGATTGGAAAATACAACAAAAAAGAAAATCAACATAGTCATTGGCTATATTGACCACAAAGAGCATTGTCAACAAAGACAGATGAGGACACTGATTGTCATTAAAGAAATGAATTATAGCGACGGAAAATAATGTGTTTTTGACATAAGGATGTCAGGGACAAAAATAAAAAGGAATCAATTGTGATGACAAAGATAAAGATATTTTGACACAAAGATGTTGAGGGTGAATTGAGAAGAAAAGTAATACAATTGCAGAATAATTATAAGTATAGAAGTTTTCTCTTATAGAGATAAGAGACAAAGAGGTGACAATTAGTGAAGTAAGAAAAACCATAATCAGAAAAGCAATGCCCATGAATTAAGATGGATATAGCCAATGCTAAGCTCGAAGAAATGTTGAACCAAATAATAATGAATAAGAACCCAATTAAAAAATGGTACCATTAGTAACATCAGAGTTTAAGAACCGACTCAACGACCTGCCTATACATAATAAGCTTACAAGACAAAGAAGGCAAAGAACTGAGTAAAATATTGCCATAAATATGATCATAATCATTAGCTCAAAATTTGTATCCTGTTTTTCTCTCCTCATAACAAGAAACATCTGTCAAAAGCCACATAATAAACCATGATGCACTTAAATTATATTTGTGTCAATGTCAAATGTACAATAACTGAGTATGTGTTGTATAAGAACTGAGTATGTGTTGTATAAGAACTGAACATATGTTGTATAATAACTGGATATGTTGTATAATAACTGAATGTGTTGTACAATAACTGAATATGTATTATATAATAACTGAATATGTGATGTATAATAACTGAAAGTGTATTGTTCAGCAATTTTGGTTACAGACACTAGTTGTGTTACAAATGAGCATAACTTTACAGCAAGAGTACGCAAAAAGATAAGGTAGCAGATACAAATCACATCCTAACTTTTCAAGGGTAAAATTTGGATAAAAAGTGTGGCTTACTTTGAGCCAATACGTTAACTACCACTTTTTCATTTTGGACTCCATTGGGTCACGTCTTCAAACCATTTTTAATGAATCTGGCTGCTATCAAGTGATTAATATGCCCATGAAGGTCAGAAGCCATCAACAATGTTTTGGTGGGAGCTTCAGGATCTAATATTCCCACAATGAGATATAGTAGCACATATGTTTGTAATCTCATCCATAGCATTCATATGCAGAAATCTTCTTTTACATATTCGTACCATTGTTTCTTGATAGCATACACCAAATAGTTAAGTAGCGTAGACTCTCTGGAACTGCCAATAACATAATGTCCCTAAGAAAGAGTAATATTTCAATTCTTAGAATCTATACCACAGTATATCTGCAGCTACCATTGCAATACATGTGTCCTGACATAAAAAAGTGTCAATAAAACATGTTGTTTTTGACAAATAATGTAAATTATTTTTGTGTAATACACTTCAAATATGTTGTTTCACATGCAACTTCATGGAACATGCTTTTCTTTATTTTCTTTTCACAAGAGACACTATGATTTTACTTTCTGCCATAGGTCCTTCATCTATCAAAATCAACTCCAGATTCTTAGGTCCTGACCTATTTTATTCCAGATCACCTACTCTCTAAATTTCATTTTTTAGGTACCCATACAATTTTATAGAGCCTAAACTGACCTAATTTTATGTTAGGACCTAGTAAGATCTAGTTTTTGTGATAAAATCTAAAAACATGTAATTCGGTCAAGCAGATAGAGTACATTTATTTATATAAAATTTTTCTAAGTGACTATTCCAATAAGGAAAATGTTAAAATAATTAAGATCTTATGAAATTCTGTGTAATATTTCGACATAATACCTGCAGTAATAAACTGTAATTAAAAGGTCCACCATCAATTTTGATCATTTTACTACGGCTGTTATTGGATATGGTTATCAGAAGCACACAAAATGTCTTAAACGTGTGACATTTGAACCTGTAACAATTAGTTAAAACTTATGGCAAACGTTTAATAGCGTTATTGAATGGTATGTATTATTACATCTTTCATTATAATGAGTTCCAACAATTAACAGACTATAAAATCCAGTTTTAGTGCGGTCAGATTTCAAGGCCGTAGCAACTATCAGTTGCGTTCTCTGTGGAGGAAAAGTGCAAGAACACTAACGAAATAGCTGAAATTAAGTTTGCATCTCCTACCTCATGTGAAACGCGTAGCAGTTTGCGTTCTGCATCCCATACCACAGAAATGGGATACAATATTTTGTATTCATTCTAGTGTGCAGGACAAATAAAATGTAAATATGAACTTTCTCGGAATAGCTGTACCCCACTGTTAATGATTTTTGTGTAATTTGCAAAACCGTAAGAAATAAACAAAATCGTACTACAGTAAAACCTAACTAACGGTACACGAGCGTTCCAGAATGTTTGCCCCGTTTTCACCTTAGAGTTACATTTTAATAAACATAAAACTGATGTGTTGCACTCACATGACTTTCTCTACTCTTGTACTAGCCATTCTTACAGACTCTTGTTCCTGTGTCTTCTTCGTGTTGGTTGGGATGAACATTTGTGCAAGTTGTCTTATTGTTTGTTTCCTTGTAGGTACAGGGGGAGTGTGGGAGTGCAGTGGGCTTTGAGTGATGGTCGAATCTATTAAGGCTTTGAGTTCCCGTTCTCTTTGCACGCTTGACATGTGAAAAAGGTGAACGACGATGTCCCATTTCACGAAAGCTTTTAAGTATTCCTAAACTGCCACAAGTAGGGGGGAATATCTCCAAAATGGTTCACTCTACCCCCCCTCCCAAAAAAATAGACATAAATTGTGTGTTTTGGCGGGGTATACATTTTCTGTATGGTAAGGTTTGGTCTATATCTTGAGGTTTACCAGTTGTGCAAAATTCATCCAGAGTGGGCAGGACTGTGTAGGCTGTAGCTATAGGGTTCAAGATATACATTTCATTTGTCATAGAAATAACTTCAACATTTTAATCAAAATCGTTAGCCATTTTCAAGAAAGTCAAAATTTTCCAAAGGTTTTCCATGTAAGGGGTAGTTGGGGGTGGGCCTATTTTCTTCAAAATCTTTGTGTCGCATCCTTGAAGGACTTTAAACGTAAATACCAACTTTGGTTTTTGACCAACTTTTCGTTTTTGAGTTGTGCTGTCCACAGGCTGACAGACACACACGTGCGGGCCTTTTTCTAAATATGCTTTTTGTTTATTCAGGTGGTCTCAAGGTTTATTTCCGGTGAGGTCTTGGCGTGGAATTTTTGGGCGGAGTACAGTGCTTTGTCTACTTACCAGTAGAGAAAGTAACAAAGCGCAATAAATAGTTAAAATCGACTTTGAGAAAATTGTTTAAACCTTTTGGCATGTAAAGGGCAGTTTGTGTTCGGAGGATTACTTTCTTTCTATTTCTTTTTCTTCTTGTTAATCTTTGTGACGTATTCTTGAATGATGCTGAGCGTAAATAATGTACCTGGTTTGGTATTTAACCAAGTTTTCATTTTAGGATTATAGTGTTCATAGAGTGACACACACAAACATGCACAACGCTTTTTGAAAACGCTCCTTTTTTAGATCCAGAGAGCCAAAATACGTATTGTCGATATCGAATTTAGGGAGTAATAAAGTGCTTCCTTTGCTTACTATAGGCCTAGTGGAGAAAACAAATATGCTTATATCTATATGCAGTTGTTTACTTACATGTCGTCACTATATTTGCAAGCTTGCTGGCAGCCGAGTAAACTCACTCTGTAGTCAGGAGTTAGGATCTACCTGCCAAGTCACTTCACTAACACGGATATTCGTCTCACAAAAACAAGGCTCTGTCACGTAAATATGCCCTTCACAAACTTAGAAAGCTATTAGCTTCAACACCCAGTCAGATAAAACGTTAATGGGAAGGTTGTGTAAACACAAGTGTCTAGGAAACCAGAAAATGCCAAATTCGAAGAAGTGACGAATTATATCATCTGGAGATAAGTGAAAATTCCTCAAAGCTGTATGGAAATACCAACCTAGGTTTTTTCTCCTCTTTCTTGGGTAGTGTTGTGTTCAGTTGCTGTTACACGAGAAAAAATCTGATCTGCTGCACTCACATAACTTTCTCTACTCTTGTACTAACCATTCTTACAAACTCTTATTCCTATATCTTCTTCATGTTAGTTGAGATAAACATGTGTACAAATTATCTTATTGTTTATTTCCTAGTACGTACAACAGAAAAATTAGAATACAGTAGGCTTTGAGCGATAGTCAAATCTTCTAAAGCTTTGAGATCCTGTTCTCTTTGCACTCTTAACATATAAAAATGAAAAACGATGTTCCATTTCACTAAAGTTTTGTTTTCCGAAACTGACACAAATAACAAGAAATATCTCCGAAATGGTTCAATCTTCAAAAGATTCGTTGAGACATAAATTGTGTATTTTAGCAAGATCTACAGACCTCAGGGGTCTCCGTCTAGGGGATATGTGAATAGCGACCACAAGGTACGCAAGCTGAGTAGAACATTACTTCCACTTACTGGTGTTTTGTTCCTCACTGTAACTTTTCTTCTGACCTTACCTTGGTCATCTCTTGTTTTCTTCCGACCCCGATGCTACTAGGGTTCCCGAGGGCTAGGGAGTCTTTATTTTTCCAACCTCTCCATTTCTCTAACCCAACATGCTGACCTGTCATGGCATGTAATACGTTCTCTGACTGGTAATCAGAGGATATGGTCGGTGAATTTATTTTGATAACTCTCCTGGTCAGGTCGGTGAGACCTGTAAACCAACAACAGGTATGGTCCTCCAGACATTCTGGGGGTTGTGAGAGAGCGATGTGACCGCCAAAACATAAAAATATGGTGATCTCTAAAAAACAGTTACTATTACTGCTATTGCTCTCTTCAATATCATTGTGAAAAATATTGGACAGCAAGAGGATTAATTACTTCATTGTCAGAAATCCAGCATTAGCCAACAACAACATATTTTGTATCTTTGCTTGGCTAGTTATGTTTTAGTGGATTTTAATGTAATGTTTATGTTGGCAGCATGATCAAACTGGGAGTAATTTGGTTTATAGATTTTATATTTGAAAATACTGGTATCTTTCAGGGTGTGTGGCATGCAGAGGAATCAGCAACACCTGATTTAAATAACAACACAGTGTGAGGCAAATTTCGCTGGAGGCCATGTGCGTCGGCAGACTTTTTTCCAGGGGGGGAGGGCCACATGTTGGAAGTTTGCAATCAGATATTATTAATTCATCATTTTATGGTTGAAATTTATATTTGTTGCAGTTAACCGTATTGATTTGTGCTAAATAACAATTGTTCTAAATTAAAATAATAGTTTAATAGTCAATAATTGATTGCACATTAAGTTCAGCAACTTCCAAGGGGGGGCCCCGGCTCCCTTTGCCCCCCCCCCCCCCTCCCCCGTTCGCGACGCCCATGCTGGAGGCTATATTTTCCATTAATTTCTTTGTGGTACAATCAACAGCAGCAAATCTTAAAATGTTGTATTACAAATTCACTGATTAAATATAACAATACTGTATCAGGCAAAGAAAGCTTTCGTATAACTATTTTGTTTTCCTTCTAAGGAACCCAAATCGAAAACAGTGTCTTCTGAGAAAAGTTCCATCTGCCATCCATTGTAACTAAGTGTTGTGAGGAGACAAACTATATGCTCTTATTTGTTGTTTTAGAGTTGAATTATAAGAAAGTTTGCCCTTTGTGAACTTTAGAATAGTTGTGATTTATTTACATGAAAATACTTTTAATTTCTATAGGTTCATTATTTGTTTAATCTAATGCTCTAGACTTGTGGACCATTTGCCATAAGTCTTCTGGCTTCCCAATAGAGATGACCATTTGTTTCATTCCATAATCTCTGGAGTGCACCACACTTTCTCAGATGTTCAAAGGTCATGGGATTGTCATTATTATATAACATGCAGTTTGGCAAATTGATAATTTTCTTAAGATGTAGATGTTCTGCCAGACAATCATGGCCTGCTGCTATGCGAAAAGCTGTTACATTTTCACTTGTAGATTGTCCTTGTGGTGTTGGTTTATTTAAGAGTGATGCCCATTTTTTCCCCTCACTTAATTTTTGAAGTTGTTCATATCTTTCAGCCTTAAATAAATTTTTAATAATCATCTTTGTTGTATGAAATGATAAGAGTAGGTACCTTTGGATTCAAAATGTTTGTCCCCTTTTTTGCCGTGAAGTCAGCCTTTTCGTTCCCTTTTATTCCAGCATGGGAAGGAATCAATTGGAAAATAATTTATTTTCCTGTCTCTTTCGGCTCTCTTAGGGATACTCTAATTTCTCTAATTTTTTAGGTAACACTACATTCCAATTTCCCTATGGCTTGGATAGCTGAGATCGAGTCACATAGTATGGCCACATTATGAAAGGAGTCCAGTCTTAAAATAAATATGTATTGGAAAGGGTAGAGTGAGACTGAAAACTTCAATGCAATGACCGAGATTTGAACCACAGATCTACCGGTTATCGTCCAGCTGCTCTAACCACTAAGCTATCATGGCCAACATGCCGACATGACATTAAATTCTCTAACTCCTATTTTTGTTTGAGTCTCATTCTACCCTTTCCAGTCCTGTCCTACACATGGCTGTTGTGTGGAGGAACATAAATTACACAAATACATATTGTTATTGTGAACGTAGGAGTACGCACTTTCTAGTTTATATCTAACTAATCTGTATAAATATTAATATGGTGGTTTTATAGTACATCATGTATTATCAAAAGATGAAAATAAAAAATTAATATATAATATTAATATCATTAACAAAGAATTGTGTCATCTAAAGTTACAAATATTACTCTTATGCGAAGGCTGGAAAAATATTGTATCACATATTCAAAATAAGTCAATGAAGTTAGAATGATAAAGCATTAAGACATCAAATAAACTTTGGTCAACTGAGCATTTAATAATTCTATGCCCATATAAAAGGTGTTCCTTTATGAAGCTAACAAGTAAAAATCGCCTACTCTTAACAATAAACAAAACCTCATGATAAATATTGCAATTTTACACTCCTGCAAAAGGTTAATAAACATCTATCAGTTTTCTTAAATAAAAAGTCTTGAAACCTCAAAATGTATCTAAAATTATGCTGTTTGTTTTCTCATTTGTTAAAACAGTTTTAGGAAGAAGGAAACAAAACAGTTTGTAATGCCAACCAATCTGTATTGCTAATTAGTAAAAAAATATTTTTTCTCAGAAACGCATTTTGTGCATCCATTGAGTTTTAAAGAACTGCTCATCAATTGGTGTTGGATAATGCAAATCACTACACTGACCTACTTTACATTTTTTATGGGCAAAGCATAGGTTTATTTACATGGCCATATGGCGATAAAAAATAGATAACGGAATGCAGAAACACCTGAACTAGTTCATGAAATGCTATTCAATGATAAAAAATTTTAAGTGTTAAGTGTGCTGTAAATGCTTACAGAAGAGCCTATATTTTTCAAAGATACAGTGAATGAGCAGAGGTACAGGAATAACAAACCATTCCTTATGCAGAGGTATATTTTTACCAAAATTCCTCTACAGCAGGCACCAGCAGGTGCACTACTTTAGATTGGTAGGCAGTAGACAGAGTCAAGGGCTTCCTTGCTGGGCAGCAAGCAGTCATGTCATAGCAGTGGATAGCAGTGACAGCACAATGTTTGGGACAGCAATACAGTATTTGACTCAGGAGTTCGGCTATGAACTTGTGATTGACGCAAGTGAGTCTGACATAGCGCTCTATTGTTATCTCCTCTTGCTGATGTGTTACATCCTGCTTCAAAAGTGATTTATTCTTTCTTTCCCGGGACAATAAATATTATGTGAAGTAGCATCAGTACTGCTTTTAAGCCTGAGTGGGAGGATTTGCTTTCTGGTGTCACAGGAGGCACAAATTGATTGTTGTTGTGTTGTTGTAGTGTTTAACGCCCGCTTTTACTACTACGGCACCGCAGGCGGTGACACTGATGATACATGAAGATGGAGCACCGGTGGAATGAGATGGCGGGGGAAACCGGAGTACCCAGAGAAAACCCGCCCTGACGCCGCTTCGTCCACCACAAATACCACATGCGGGTCCCTGGGATCGAACCCGGGCCACCTAGGTGGTAGGCGAGTGCGCTAACCGCTCAGCCACGGCGCCGCCACAAATTGATTGATATGCAGCAAAACATTAAATCAGCTTAAGAGATTCAATGAAAAAATGATGATGATGATGATGATGATGATGATGATGATGATGATGATGATGATGATGATGATGATGATGTTACTGCATTGCTTTTTGTCTTAGATTTTTTTCAGATTCTAGGAAGACAAACAAGAGAGTACATACTCTGAGTCACCTCTTCATCTCAGTTATACAATCGGTTTAGTTTTGGCACGGAAAGTGAAGAGTTTCGTTGATATAATCAAACAGTGTCTTATTATGTCAGCACAAGAATTTAGCCCTAATTTAATAGCAAAATATGCATCTGTTTGCTTGTCACCTACAACAGTGGCCCGCAGGATTCAAGAACTGGCTCAAGATCTTACGAATCAACTTGCTGAAAGGTGTGGCAATTTAATTATATTTTCATTGGCTCTCGATGAAAGCACTGATGTTTGTGTCATGGCGCAGCTTGCTACTTTCATTGTAAACAATGAATTGGAAATTACAGAGCTGTTAAATGTAATTCTGATGAAGGACACAACAGGTGCTGACATCATAGCATGTTTAGAGGAAAGTGTGGAGAATTTCAGTCCTCCATGGGATCTGCTGTTTTCAGTTGCCACAGTGGTTGCTTGCAATGGTTGGTTCTAAAATTGGTCTTGTTGGGCGCCTGAAACAAAAACTTAAGGACCACAATTTACACATACAGTATATTTTTATTCACTGCATATTACACCTGGAAACTCTTTGCACCTAAACTCTTAAATTTGCAACTGTTATGAGCATTGTGATTAAAAATTGTAAACTTCATTAGACAATGCAGCCTCAACCACCATCAGTTCAAAGCACCTCTAGAAGATATCAAATGTCACTATGGTGATATCCCTTATCACTGTGTGGTGAGATGGTTAAGTAGGGGTAAAGTACTAGACAGATTTTTTGAACTTCGCCAAGAAATATCCATATTTATAGATATGAAGGACAAGACTGCTCCTGAGTTCAAGGATTCCAAGTGAAAGTGTGATCTTGCATTTCTTGCTGACTGTACTTTGCATTTGAATGCACTTAATCATCTCTGCAAGGGCAATGGCAGGTAACTCAAATGTGGGGTGTACAATAAAGGCCTTCAAAATGAAACTTCTGTTGTGTAAACGTCAACTTAAAAATAATAATACTTCCCACTTTCCATAGTTTGCCTCTTTTCAACACAATGTTCAGCATAATTTTCAAGATTACACAGATATTCTTGCTAAATTGCTTGAACAATCAGAAAGATGTTTCCTGGACTTGCAAGGTCTAGAAACACAATGACATCTTCCTTCCATAGAAGTTTGAAATATTTGCTGCACCATTCACAGTAAATATTGATTCGGTTCCTGCAGATTTACAGTTAGAAACTATTGACTTACTATGTGACAGAGAACTAAAGTGCAAGTATAATAGCAAAGTGTATTTGATTGGTTTTTACCGATCTTTTCCTCGTTTATGATTTCCACACCTGCACAATCATGCAGCTAAAGTCTTGTGTATGTTTGGTACTACTTATATGTGTGAGCAGCTCTTCTCCATTTTAAACTTGAGAAAACATGGACGTCAAAGTAACCTCTCTGATGAAAATCTTAACGCAGTGATTAGTATCAAGTCAGCACAAAGTATCACCCCAAATATTCATAGGTTGCTAAACAGAGAGCTAACCAACAAAAAATAAAACATTTAATTCAAGGTCTAGTTTATATTTAATTTTATGATCTATTTAAGTTATAATTTTGCATCAGTTAGACGTTTAACGGTTCTACTTGTATTATCTGTCTTAGGTTTTTATATAATGAAGTATAATTTTATTCCCGTTACGTTAGGAGTTCATCAGTTAAATGTAGAAAATCCATTTCTGTTTTATGTTTTGCTGATTAAGTTACTGTGCAAGCAGGTATAAAATAATCAAATTCATTAAGTAGATAAACAGAGCAAAAGTATTCTGCTGCCAGTGTAACATAGAACTACAGTGCAAGTTCAAGCTCCGTGTGGCTGGGAGGAATGCGCTCAAGGTTACATTACCTAAGAAGGGTAGTAGGGGAAGAGTGAGTGAGTGGTGGTGTTTAAGGGCCTGTCGACAACTAGGTCATTAGGGTCCAAAAATAAAACAAGGAAACAACTAATAAAACCTCATCCCTAAAAGGTTAAAAGTGAAAGCTAAAATAACTTGGTGCTGTTTTTATAAATTAACGAAGGTGTTGTTGATGAGCTTTTGACTCTTTCGTTATCTCGGGTCATGGTA
Source organism: Tenodera sinensis (assembly GCA_030765045.1). Classification (NCBI taxonomy): domain Eukaryota; kingdom Metazoa; phylum Arthropoda; class Insecta; order Mantodea; family Mantidae; genus Tenodera; species Tenodera sinensis. The sequence continues at coordinate 198,942,100 of CM060962.1, read as the reverse complement.
CTGGATGGAATGAACATACACTCGGGGTTAACTTTAGTGAAATATTTTATTCGCACCTTCTTGTTCACAGTATTTAAATCATATTACAGCAGTAAGTCTTTTATTTCAGTGGATCGACTTCCCTAGCATCGCCGAGATTTAATGTCTGAAAATTTAGGGATATTTCACTAAATGTGTTTTCTATCACTTTACACTTCGTCTATTTTACGTCCTTTTATTTAATCGCACACTTCGTATTAACTAACTTATTAAAGTTAGCTAATGTTTCACTTATTTTACACAAATTAATGGTCTTTAAACACTTAGTAAATTTACTTTCACTATTTTATAATGCGCACACATAAAAATGCGTCCATCTACACCAAAGACACAGACGCTACTAACTAGACAATTGGCGCCGCATTACACTTCCTTTTTGTGTACATCCGCGTATGCGTTCATCAAATAGTTCCCACATTGTTAGGGAAGCAATCCTTAGCCATTCTCCCTTCGCTTTCAATATTGAACACATATAATTCTTTTATTTATACATATATATTAAAATTAAATATGGAAATATTTATGACGTCTTTAAACAAACTTAATTGTTTGTAACAATGAACATTAGTAACATGTTTTCGTCATTTAACCAACTCATACCAACGTCAAAAACAAATTACACTCTTAACAAATATTCACATAAAGGATTTTCTTTTGGGGTCTTACAATATCCTGTCTCAAATTAAAAAAGGGCTGTTAAAAGAATTAAAAACAAGAGTTGAAACAGCTAAAAGTTAAAAGCTGCTAAAAAAGTAAGCTGATAAAACTTTTTAAAAGGTAAGGTAAAACAAGCAAAACATTCTAAAATTCCAAAACTAACAAAATAAAGGGAATGCTGGTGGGGAGGTAGCAATGGCATTTCAGAGTTTTTGATGAATACAAAACAGTGAGAATAAGTGCCAAACCATATCATTGGGGCCACTTTTCTAATCACTTAGTATTCTACATTATTTAAGTATAGAATTTTACTACAGTGACTATTTAATAACACTTTATTCAAAACGTTCAATACAAACAAAAGCAATATGAACAAAAAAATACAAACAAGCATACAGGCCTTGAAAGTTGTTATCCACTTTCGCATTATAGTGGGTGTGCTAGTTCATCCTCATCACTGTCAATGAAAACATATTCTTTGCAGTCACTGTCACTATCACTGGTGAAACTATCATCTGATGCAAGATTAACAATTATGTTATCTATAACATCCAAAATGATTCCATCATTTTTCCAATATTCAGTTTGTCTTCTCCACTTTCTTACAAAATCCTACCCAATCGGCTTCCATTACTGCTTCAGTGGCCTCCTTTGCAAGCTCTTGCAGTTTCTGCAAACTCAGGCTTCCATAGATATTGGGGCTTCTTACATGCCCTTTTACATGAGCCCAAGCAAACTAAATCGGGTTTAAGTCACACATGTATGGTGGTAATCTTGCTGGTGTGTGCCCTAAACTCGTCAGAAACTTGTCAACTCAAAATTGTTTTTTCTTTGGGTGATGGACTTCCAGAAATGGTATTAAATCTCCTTGTCTCATTTCTCCATTGCAATTTACACCATGTTTCTGCAAGAAACTCACCATCTCTTTCTTTATCGAATATTTTGTTGGGCACTTTTCTGATAAAATTGAGTGATATGGAGTGTTGTCATAATTATAAGTGAAGGTGGGATGTTCAGAATTAGCATCTGTTAACCATTTCTCAAAATTTTGATGGTTCATTTGACCATGGTAAACTCTGCTAGTATTTCCTGCCTTATAGAGAAGTTTTGCTCCATTCACAAAGCCCTTCTTACTTCCAGCATGCAAAAGAGTGAGCCGACTGCCGGTACTGTAACTTTCGGCTGCTCCAAAAATATCTTCACACTGCCGACACTTCTTCAGTTATGTTACAGTCCAACCGCGTCTCATCTAAATAAATAAGGATTCTGCCATATTCATGCAAAGTTTTAATGTTTCTAAGATATTCATTATGCCACTGCACAACCTTGGGTTTCTCAATTAATATCTTCAATTTACTTCCACATTTTCTGCACTTGAAGCCAATCATTTTTAAAACCCTTACCAAAGATTTTGTACCCCAAGGAAAATGTATCCTCTCCTTTACAATTCGCAGGAGTTTCTTTGCTGTTGGAACTCCTTTTTGTGTTTTGTAGAATTCCTGAACATTCCAGATAACACACTTATTAAACTCATCCACAAACCCTTTTCAATCACCTTTCCATTTATTTTTTTCTCCTAGTGTAAAAAATACAATGGAACCTCCACTTTGCTCCTGAAGCTGTTTGCCCTCCTTCCTAATCATCAGGACGAAATTTTACAATTTCCCACAATAGTCTGCTGCCCTCTTTGTTGTTTGCTTCAGTGGAAACCTTAAAGAGTTCTGCCAGGACTTCTTATCACATTTTTCTGTGATGTTCCAAATCAACTGACAAACCTCAATGTGGACCAGAAAACTTTGCTTACACTTATGAAGGAATGTAGTCTTGGCAATAATAAATAACACTGACTTAGCATATGTAAATCCACAAAGCAAATACTGGGTGAAAGAACCACCACTGGATGGTGAACAGTGGTAATGTGTTCGTTTAGGGGATGATAACAATTCTCAGAAGCCAAGCCCACCCCACCATCCGGTGTAGCAACATTGAGTGTTACTCGCTTCCGATTGGCTTCTGATTGGCACTGTCAGCTTCCCCTCAACTTTTTGTCCTGCATCCTGCAAACACACGGAGCTTGGACTTTAACAGTATGCATGATAAATGGTTAACTGTGTTATCAGTAAAACATGCCACTGAGGTAACCTGAAAGCTGTGCTGAGACTCTAGGCTAGTAGCGAGCCAGAGCAGGGCTTGATCTGGCAAACCCTGCCGGTGCCTGCTCTACAGCACTTACAAGTTATTTCTCACTAAAATTGACGAAATCTTTGAAGATGGAGTTACAGGTAGGGAAATATGGTCAGTTTGGTCTGTAGTTCTTACTGTATATGCTTTCTATGTATTGGAGACCTTAAAAAATAAAAGTGCACCAGAAGAACCTGCATATGTTGGAAAAACTGAAAGATAACACAAGAAAAATTGCTGTAATTTCAGTAGAATTAGTGAGTGTTAATACAAATTTTCTTGGTTAAGATTGCCTATTGAGGAAAACTCTCACCATTGCTTACTGTGCACAAATAGCATTACATTGCACAACTTGTAGCAATACATGTAATCAACAATAATTAACACCCAGGATGTGGTAGTTTTACATATATAGGCCAATAATATGCACCTAAGTCCCAAATGAAGCAGAAAATGCACAAAATGACAGCCATGGATAGCACACATTCCACCCAAAGCATCATGGGAGTATTCCTCTCCTGTTACCAACATCAGCACTCCAAATGCAACTAAATTGTGCTGTGAGTGCAGAGAACATATGAAACCAAAATATGACAACCTCCAACTACTCATTAATGCATGTATACATGAGCAGGGTGACAGGGTATATGATCTTGCCTTTTACTGTGGTAGTGGGTACAGGTTTGCTACTGCATTTAAGAAAAACACATTTGAGACTTCTTGAAATACACATATTTGAAAGTGTGCTCAGTTAAGTAGCCAACAAAATGACCCTTCTTCATGTAATGGAGTATTTTCCATCTTTCTAGTTGGTTTCTATGGTATTTGTGTGCACAGGAATTTCCACTGGACTCTATTCTTCAGGTTTTCCAAGTGAGTATATCTGCTCTTCACCAATGACACAAATTCCAGCTAATAGTTAACTGAGGTGAGCAAAGCCCTTATGATCCAGAGTGTTATAGGCTTTTAAGTAGTCACTGATAATTATTATTGTTCTTGTGACTATCCAGTAGCAGGAGAGCTTCCTGATTGCTTTGTTCAACATGTACAGCCGCAGACAAAAGAAATGAGTCATGTCTGAAATGCCAGGCCACCTTAATGGCAGAGAACGAGTCCACGAGTTCCAAATAACTTGCAGTTTTCAACAAGTAGGTATCTCTGAATGTCTCTGTCATGTCTGTGTGTATGTATGTCTGTCTATATGTATGTAGGCACATATGAAAGTATGTTTTTGTCCATGCGAGTACATGACATCCAGCAAAATTTTAAAACCAAATTCAAGGTAATTTCCAGGTTTTTTTCAAGGAGACACACTAAGTTGTAAACAATACTGGGCAAGAGTGGTAAATGAAAGTGATCTAAGATACATGGTGTCAGGGATGTGTCGTGAAATTCTGATGTAGGGAAGCAATAATGAAATATAAATGCTGAAACTTTCATAGCTGGTGTCATTAGCATCATTGTTAATAAAGAAATATATCCGGTGGATTTTTAGAAAATAAATCAACTTGCATGTCATTTAAAATGCAGATTGATTCTCCTGTTTTTCTTGGCAAAATTCTCAATGACGTAAAACTGAAATCGTTGACAGTTCTCTGATCAAAAATTTTTCAATTGACAAAACTGCCAAATGGGACAACTTATCTTACCTGTACAGTTTCTCAAAAATGTTTTTATTTTCTTAAGATTGGAGAAACCTCTCCACTGAAGAACTGGTTGCAGATATTGTTAATGTTACTTCACAAAATTTTACAATTTCAGAGTAGGCCTCCCCCAGTTAATTTTCTTTTATGAATTTCAATATATCACTGACACTACAAACAGTGTTAATGCTTTCCTTTGCACTGAACACTACAGACAACTGGCAATGCAGAGCTACTGTATCAAAGAAGGTTCCATAGTTAGCAATAAGTAAATCGAAAGCACTTTGTGGGAATGGAGCACTGTAATCTTTTTGAAAATTTTAGAGCTCTAAAAATTTAAGACTCCCAAAATAATTGAATCTTGAAATAAACTGTTCAAAAATGCTGTCAATTATTTCACAATACAGTTTACAGTAACTTCTTTCCAAATAACCGATCTTATCAGTGTGAATCCTTTTAGGCTGTGGCATGCTTCATTAAGCCCACTTCACCAGGCTTCGGATACAGAGCACCAGACACACACATGAAGCCCAACACCAAAGGCCAATGACAACAGAGAAACACCAGCCAGACAATGTGGGAGGAACTATACTCTGTTTCCCGACAGCTTCGCCGAAGCATGCTGCACAGCTGTGACTTACGCCACATTAACTCGTTTATTCTATTAAAATCTGCATAAAGACTAAATAATGTGATAAATGCCTGTGAACCAATAGCTCCACTACTGTTCTTCATGAAAAAATATATATTTAGACTACCATACACACATAATCAACCAAACTCGCATGCTCATTCATTCCCTTCCATGGAAGCTTGCTTCCACAACCAGCCTTGAGAACACCATGCACCCATGAAACACAGTGGCGATGGTGAAAACAAAGAGAAATTGCCACCCAAGATATAATAGGCGGCACAGCTATAGTTGAAATATAAATATGAAACTGTAGATGGCGTGAATAATTTTGAAAGGTGTAGTGCAGCCACAGCCAACTCGCTTGCCGCGGTGCATGTGCTGGGCTACAAGCACCGTGCTGCCTCAGTTCGTGCTTCGCAGTGGTAGCGGTGTCTTCCTTAGCAGTGGCAGTCCGTACTTCAGTGTTAATTTGATATGGAAGGGCACTCACCGAAGGGCACCCACGTCGACACATTATTTCAATCACGAATGGGAAGCTGAGTACTTCAGGGAACACAGCAGTGGTGCTATTTGTTTAATTTGCCAGAAAAAATTGCAAGTGCTAAAACAATCTAATCTTCAGCAACATTTTAATACATTGCATGCTAATGATTATTTGGCCCTAGAAAAAGAAAAACGCACTGCAGAGATACAAAGCTCAGAGAAAAGATCACATAGCAGGAAGAGGAACAGGAAGAAGGGGACGGTGGAATGGCAGAAACCTGAGTTTATGTGAGTTACGAAATAGCACTAGGAATTGCGACATCTTCTAGTAGTTTTTCTGATGGTCCACTTATTAAACGATGTATGCTTATAGCTGTAAGTAAATTCACCCCTGTCAGTGTTCACCAGTTCGAGTGTCAGTCTGTCACCTTATACTATTTCACGCAGAATTCAAGATCTGGCGGACAACATTTACGCACAACTTATTGAAAGAGCAAGAGAATTTGTTGCATTCTCTATTGCTATTGATTAGAGCACTGATTCTCAATTATGGCTCAATTATGTTTTTTTATTCATGGGGTAAATGAAAATTTGGAAGTTGTGGAAGAAATGCTAGATCTGGTGCCAATAAAAGCCACAACAACAGGATCAGACATTCTGAACTGTGTAGTAGAAGTTGTGGAGAATGCAGGGATTCCATGGGATACACTCATATTGGTAGCCACCGATGGTGCCCCAGCTACGGCTGGTTCGCACAACGGATTTGTGACCCTCCTGAAAAATAAACTAGCAAAAGAAATAACAGCAGTTCATTGTACAGTTCATCAGGAAAATTTATGTGCCAAAACACTGAATGTAATCAATGTAATGAGTCTGGTTGTGAAGATTGTAAACAAACTGAGGCCCCACGGTCTAAAACACAGACAATTTAAAAGCTTCTTAGAGGATTTGAAGCATGAGTATGGTGATATACAGCAGTTAGGTGGCTCAGTCGAGGCAAGGTTTTATGCAGATTCTTTGAATTATTAGATGAGATACGTTTGTTCATGGAAATGTGCAGAGAACCTATTGAAGAGCTTGCAAATGTTAAGTGAAAATGTGATTTTGAATTTATGGCCGATATTAGTGAACATTTGAATACTTTGAATGTTTCACTTCTAGGGAAAAACAAACTAATCACAGAAATGTTTAGTAGCATTGAAGATTTTAAAATATGCTCTCATTATGGGAACGTCAACTGTCAAATGGTCATCCTTGTCATTTTCTCAGATTGGAAAGTGTGATCCGTGATTGTGATTCCCTAGAAATGGGATGTTGTGTTGAAAATCTGCCGATGCTTTCCCATGCGTTTGATGAAAGATTTCACGATCTCATGGGCTTAAAAATGGATTTTGATTTATTCGCTACACCATTTAACATGAATGTTGGTGATACTCCCAAAGATGTTCAACTGGAGTTTATCATCTTGAAATGTGACATTGAGTTAGCTGACAGTTACAGAAACAGAGGAAGTTTGCTAGATTTCTACAGGAGATTTCCTAAATCAAGATTCCCTCGATTACACAGATGTGCGGCATCTATGGTTGCAATGTTTGGTTCGACCTATGCATGTGGATCCTTATTTTCAGCTATGAAACGCATTAAAAACCCTCAGAGAGCCAACATCAGTGATAATAACTTGAAGTATGCATTAAGGGTTCAGAGTTGTGTTTTAATGTCTCCAAATGTGGCGAATATTGTGAAAACCAAAAGATGTCAGAAGGCAAGAGTGTCTACCGAAAATTGAATGTATAAAATTCTTACCTGAAATGTGTATATTCGTTTAATATAAAATATTCTGTGTAATATTAGCACTGTATAGTAAATATTATTTTGTTATTTTATATTTTTCAATTGTTTAAGGATCAAAATTGTGCTAATTTCCACAAAGTACTGCTTCATTCTTATAGTTAAAAATATTGGTTTTATATGCCATCATTTGGTTGTATAGGATTGAAGGCTATAATAATCTTACTGGTATTGGGTTGTTTTATCTATAATTTAATAACAAGTACCAGAGATATTAAACCACGTATTATACAGTTTCTGAATTGTCCCTTCACTACTACCCTGTCCTTAGTTATTTAATGGTAACGCAAGTGCAGATTACGGAACGCCACTGGCATATCTCCCTAGCACTCGCCAGCAACGACCAGGCACGACGGCACCGTGCGAACTATATACGCACACCGTGCATGTCAGTTGGCGGTCCCTGGTGTAGTGCAAGTGGTTTTCTAAAATTTTATACAGAAGCAGTGCTTCCATAACATATGTTCCGTAAACTCCCCTGTATGGTGTTAAAATTTAGAAAGGAACTCCAGAAAATGTTCTCTTTAATGACATTTACCACACCCCCATTTATATATGTAGCTAAATAATAAAAAAGAGTGCACTATGATGGCTACCTCTGAATATGAAGCCACACTTTTTTTATGAGAAATCAGTAATTCTGGAAAATTCTGTAAATCTAAGGATGACACCAATTATTAGAAAAATTTTATCAGAACAAAGCATGGGATGTAACCCTTATATTCTTTCTAAGGAACGCTTATATTTTTTAATCTATAAAATATGGAATACATAACTTTTCCTTCTTCTCAGCCTTCTAGAAATACACGATTTAATACTACTTCTGCCCTTCAATCTACCATTCAATTCTGGTAAAACCTGGAGTGCTTGAAACGAAACACATACTGTTAATATAAATTTAAGTTGAGCTAATACTCTTTGATCCATTTATTGCTGGATTTCCCTAGAATGCATATTAGTTTGACTCAAAATTAATTTTGCACTTCATTGTATTATAGCTCATACAAAAATAAGGAAGGTGATACTGCTTTGCCACAAATCTGTGGTTGGTTAGCAATACAAATCATATATTGCAAAGCAGTTTTTTCTTAAAAAAGAAATACTACTTGACAACTAAGCACACATTTCTTTAATTTCAGTAACATTTGGCTTACATCTTCTCATTGAGTACCTTATTTTTATAGAAAATACTGAAATATTTTTTAAACTAATATTATATTACAATATATGTAGTAATGTAGGAATTATTATAACAAAGTAAACACAATGTTGATAACCAAAGTTAGAAATAGGGGGGAGATCTGTGACACATTACACTACATTAGCAACTCAATTTTTCATACGTGTCTATCTTTAACTCTGAACCTAATGATGGATGACGCAAAAAGGCCTTTTGTGTTGTCAACATAGTAACATCTGGTAATGCGATTGCAAAGCTATCAAATTTGGCATTGGCTCATTCTTGCAGTTTAAATTTGTGAATCTATTTCACTAGCTTGCAGTCGTGCTTTTTCCAAAATGTTTGCTTTTGCTTTTAGGTTTTTAACTCACTCCTTTTAGGCCTGCTCTTTTTATTTGGTGTGCTGCTTTTTGTAACTCATGTGCCCTTTTCAGTGACTCATAATTAACATAATTAACAATGTTACAAATAAAATCATGAAGGGTGCACTGAGCAACAAGTGATATCTTTTATATTTTTGCAATAATATTGCCATTTATAAAAACTCCATGCTCAATGTTGACAGTGCCATCTGACAAGGTTAGTAAGATTTTAACCACCTTCTTGAGGCATTTGTAGTCCATCATAAGAGAATGTGAGTTCACAATTCTTGTCCAAAGAACATCCAGCCTATCATCAGTTTGACTAGTCTTGCATTCATTCCTGCACATCCACTGAAGAGCGTACAATTTGAAATTCTCTCCTCAGTTCATGGGTTTCCATTTCCAGTATACAATTTTTTTCACACAGCTCTTCTAGTTAAAAGTTACAGCTTGTCTAAAACGTGAAACTCTGTATGCACAAGTGAGGAGAAATGCGGAGAAGTGGCGAGAGTGGTGGGGGAGCAAGTAACTAGAAGATTATTAGAACTTGGAGGCAGTCACACAAACAACACATGAGTTTGTCACTCTCGCAGCAGCTGGAAGACTGATCCCACTTCTCTTTTATGCAAGTGGACTCCTTAGTGCTATTATGCATCTTTGATTCAGGAGTAGGGGAATGTCAGGACGTTTTAGACACACTGTATTTTGTTGTTTAACGACACTGTCAATTGCCAGGGTAACACCAGTATCACTAGTGTGCCAGTAAATCTATTGGCATGGAGCAGTTGTTTTTAAGCACACTTACAAACCATTGGTCTGGGCAGGGTTTGAACCCACAACCTTGGGATCAGTAGACCAGCCTCTAACCAACTGAGCCACCCAGACCAACAGAGCTCTTCTAGTGCCTCCATAAAATGAGTGCAATGGACATTAGTCAACGCAGATGGAAACACCTTTTGTTAATTTGTATTTAAAAAAAACTTTGTATTTTCTGAACCACCTTCACTAAAGAAGTTTTTATATCACAACTAAATTGAGCTTTGTCCTTGTGTGACCTAACATTTTCTTATTGCTGCTCTAGTTTTGAATCCAAAGTCAATTTGTTTTGATAGTACAGGATTTGCATCAATATTCACATTTATGTTCACTAGAGTGTTTCCAAGGTTTGCAATTACTTTGGTTTGACAAGCTTTTCCATAAGGATCTGCAGTAGGCATGTCTGATGTTCATATAGAACAGCAGCCACTGACTTGTCTGCTTGGGAAGTTGTCAAAAATGGCTTTAGTTCTAGAGAAAGGGCATGAGAAAATGCTAGTTTTCCACCAATTGGAGGATCACTAACTGCCTCTTTAACCACAATGAGTGTTTTGGTGATTTCTGATGTGTGTTTTTTAAGATGTGGAAGCATTTTGATAGCTCGCTCAGCCACACCTTTATTTTCAAGCCGCTGAATTCAGCACACCTTTCGTGGAAAAATAGTTGATCCCGTAACGTGAGAATAGCTGGCTCATTTGGCTGGCAACCATTTAAATAACTAATAAAGTTTTTGTAGGAAATCTACTAATGACCAACAGATATTATTGATGCCATTCTTGTATGCTCCATGCATTTCTTGTAATTTTCTTCAAGTCCTTCAGTAGCTTAAACTTAACTGATGGATCATCCATGTTGATCTGTAACATCTTTCTTGTGGTTATGCCAGAGCTAGAAAGGCCATCCAGCAATACCTTTAAGAGTTCACTTGCTGTTGTGTTAGAAACAAAAGCTGAAGTTAGCTAATGACTAGCCACCACCTGGTTTCTTGTCTTATCCCAGAATCAAATATGGTTATCCATCTGTTCTTTCTGTGAGACTCTGTTCAGAGATTCATCAAATCCAACGACTATGTGATCAACTTCATTAAGTTTCAAGATTAGCTCCCTTTTCATATAAGGTGCAAGACCATGTCTTAAGAGGTAACAAATGCTTTAATAACAACCTGAACTAAAAAGTAGAAAATAATTTTTAAGTATGAAGAGTTTGTTCAGCTGCGATATAAAGTCCACTGGTTCATTATAATTAAAAAATTTGTAATACGTTTAAAATAAACAAGTTATATTAACAAAATAATAAATGTTATTGTAAAAAAAAAAGCATGGGTGCTTTTATGCAGTATTTTTATCACATCTTTACTTTTATAAATAGCTACCAATGAACAATTTATAACATTTGATATCAGGCACCCCATGCTTTTTTACAATAACATTATTTTGTTAATATAAATTTTTTATTTTAAATGTATTACACATTTTTTAATTATAATGTACCAATGGACTTTACATCGCTATTGCACAAACCCTGCATACTTAAAAATTATACTCTACTTTTCAGATTGGTTTGTTATTAAACGATGTTTTTTTTTGAAACTATATTTTTAATTTTTTAGGCTCAAATTTTTTGTTGCAATTTTTAATTTGAAATATTTTTAAAATTTCTGAGTTCAGAATTGTTTCCAAATTTTTGTTTTGTAAATTTTCAAATCACTTTTTTTGGAACAGTATTACATTAAAATTAGTGTTTTAACTGTACTATCAGCTGTTGTCGATTTCCTGACCCTGGTAAACTTCAATCCGCAACCCTTCTCCTGAAATCTCATATCCCTCACAGGTCCTCTCTCCGGGCATCACCGTCTTTCAATATTTTCAAGCGATCTAATTCCTTTGTCCAGTGTAACCTGTGTTCTTTCTAAACTACCTGCTGTTGTGGGTGTCTTCATCCTGGGTGAACTCCGGTGCACTATCCTTCCCTTGGGTCTCGTGTTCCTCTCAGGTCCCTTTTCTGGGCGTCTCCATTGTCCAATATATAAATATGCATTTATTTACTTAAAGCAATGTTCAGGGTGCATGTAGAAAAGTGCCTTAGCAACATCTAAGATGTCATAATTGTACCATTTTCTATAAATATTTATCCTAATAATTCTGGTCAGAACATTAGGACAAAGTCATGATATTGTATGGCCCTCAGCCCTTGACATGTGTGCAAGTCAATCAGATGACTAAGTTGGTGAAAATTAAGTTGAAAGGTTCTGTCACATTTGATAGATTTAGCTAAGCAACTTTTTTATCTTGATGATCTTGGTCAGGGCATTAGGATGAAGTCATATTACTGTATTGGCATCGGTCCTTGACACGTGTACAAATT